>BRYE01000016.1:19286997-19291997 GCA_030159115.1 Actinidia arguta var. hypoleuca | reverse complement strand
AAGTACGCAATGTTACTATGCTATGTATTGAAATCCATGGATGCATGATTTATAAGAAAAACTAAGTATGTTCAAGATAAGCAAGTATAGTGACACTCGGGGTCCCCCGTGGTGGGACTTTAATTTAGCCTAAGGTCCTAAGGTAGATGGGGGACATAAAATAAGTTCCATCTACAAAGTGAGATATCTCTGGCCAAAAGAGCCACCCGACCTATATGGTCATCCAGTTCAGCCGAGTTGTCATAGTTTCAGTATATGATATGTACGAGTATAAAAGCAAGTATGCCAAGATTCTGTGAGCTTTAAGTTATGAAAGTTTATATTTTTAGAAAAGATATGTATGCTCACATGTTTAAGTTAAATGATATAAGTATGTTATGAAATAATCCATAGTATTTTATGTTCATGCATCTGTTGTTATTCACTAAGCTTTTAGCTTACGTTTTTGAAAACCTTTTCAGGAGACCAGTCCAAGGAGCAATAAGAAGAAGATAGCAAGTAGACTTTAGTTTTGTGGCTAATGACCTTATGTTGTTTTGTAAGGGCTAGACCCTATATTATGTAGTGATGTATGTAGAAAGTTTAAAAACTTAGGCACAGCTCTGTATACAGTGTGCACACTCTACTTTATTATTTTCAATATTATGACGCTTCCGAAAAAGAAAAATTATACCAATTTGAATGAGTATGCACAGGTTAAAGATAAGTAGGCCTTGGCGGCAAGCCACCGGCCGATGACGTACCGTCGATCCGCATAGACCGGGTTGCGGGGCGTCACATATTCAATACACACAAAGTATACCAGTGCAAGGAGTTAGAACTATACCGTTCTCTATAGTCAAGACCGACCTATTAAAACCTTACACTACAGTTCTACTAATGGTGTGTCTAGTTCCATCTAAGACTATGAATAATAAACTTATATTCCATAAGAGTCGATGATCTGATCTTCCGTGTGTAAGCCGTACTCTACACAACAAATCATCTACTCTATAGAATAAGAGACACACGTGCATAATCATTAAATAAATAATGCAATGCAAATATGGCTCACACAAATTCTCATTAAAATGGAATAATTAATTTATTAATAAATATTAAAGTCATTACACAAAGTATGTCTTTTAATATAAATTTCTAATATGAGGTGCCCTCCTCAAGAGCCACCGCAGGGGTTGCTCCCCTACTTTTCGTCTTGCTAGACTTCACCGCCTTTTTAGCAACTTTGAAGGGGTCGGCGAGGTCGTGGTTCATAAAATTGTCTCTGAGAACCATTGATTCGTTTGGAGACCTGAGCAAGTATTTTATCGCTAATTTCATGAGCTGTAGGGTCAGAAAAAAGAATGCCTCTCACCTCTTCACAGTTCAACAAAAATAAGGGAATAGCTTGAAAGACTACGTCAAACGCTTTAATCAGGATGTCTTGGAAGTAGAGGACTTCGATGATAAGGTGGTGGTTATGACCATGGTAGAAGGGTTTAGCCAAGGCTTGCTATTCGACTCCATCTCTAAGAACAACCCTAAAAAATTGTCGACGCTCCAAAGCAAGGCTGACAAGTATATTGCGGCAGAAGAGTGAGGCCAAGAGCAAGAGACGTGACAGAGATTATCTTAAGAGAAAGGAGCTTGATACCCGACGAGCAGGTTATAAGGAGAAGGTGAAAAGCAAGAGGTCAAAAAGAGATACTAGGAGGAGAACTAACGACTGAAGTTCCCGTACGCCACCTCACCAAACTGACCTGATGTTGCCTCCTCTTAACACCCCTATGGCCTAAGTGCTCATGGAGATCAAGAATGAAGAATTTTTGAAGTGGATGGGGAAAATCAAGACTACCCCCATCAAAAGGAACAAAAACAAGTATTATGAATTTCATAGGGACCATGGACAAAACACTGAGGATTGCTTCCAACTAAAGGAGCAGATAGCTGACCTGATCAAAAGGGGATATCTGAGAAAGTACATAGTAGATTGCCCGTGTCCAAATTCTCCTAAAATGGGATATATTGATAACAGGCCAATAGCAAGTGACATCCAAACTATCCATGGTGAATTTGCATCAAAGGGATGTTCAAGCTCATCCTGAAAGAGACAAGCCAGAGATGCAATTAGGTGAGCTGAAGAAGAGGTTTTCAACCTCTCCACACCTATGGCTGAAGTCACCAGCCCATCACTTTAACTAATGAAGATTTGAGAGGCTTGCATCTCTCCCACGACGATGCCTTAGTAATCTCGGCCACTATCACCAATTTCAACGTTCAAAGAATCCTGGTTGACAACAAGAGTTTTGCTGATATCTTGTTTATCTTGGCATTTGACAAAATGAAGATAGGGCGAGATGTATTCCACCCATTCCACACCCCTCAAGTTGGATTTGGGGGGAGCTCTACAAATCCCCTTGGATGGATCAAGTTGCCCATAACCTTGGGAATGGAACCCTATCAGACTACCATATGGAAATATTTTATTGTCGTGGATTTCCCATTACCCTACAATGCTATCTTAGGTTGCCCCACTTTGAGAAAGAACAAAGCCATTACCTCTACCTATCACCTGATGATGAAGTTTTCCACTTCAAGTAGAATAGGCAAGGTGAGGGGTGACCAAAAGGTGGCGAGATAGTGCTTCGTCATGGCCATGAAGACCAACTCTCCACCAAAACAATTTACCAAATAGCAATTATAGATAGACGATGCCGAGATGGAGGCACTGAGGGATGAAGTGGAAGAGATTACCCTTGTTGATCCCAGAGAGACGGAAAACAACAAGCCATTAGAGGAAGTAAATCCAGTTTTAATACACCCTTACTATCCAGATCGTATTGTTATTATCGGGACCAAATTGACTATAGAGTTATGGATTATTTTTGGTGAATTTTTTGAAGAAAAACTATGATGTGTTTTCATGATTGCTGGACAATTTCTCAAGAATAGACCCTTAGGTCGCCGTCCACAAGCTGTTCAACGACCTTGATCATCCTCTAGTTTGCCAAAAAAGAAAAAAGTTTGCCCCTGAACACTTGAAAGTCATAAAAGAAGAAGTGGCTAAGCTCATCAAAGCCAATGTCATTAGGAAGTCTCATTACCCGGATTGGCTCTCTAACGACGTTGTCGCCACTTAATAGATTTGTCTCAAAGTTAGCAGATAAGTGCTTGCTATTTTTCAAGATTCTGAGGAAAAATAAAGCTTTTGAGTGGATGAACGAATCTAAATTGGCATTCCAACAGCTAAAGAAGTATCTAGGATCACCTCCCCTACTCACTGTTCCTAACATGGGTGATTATCCTATATCTCTCCATCTCACCAACAGCAGTGAGTGCAATGCTTATCTGGGAAGAAGATAAGATTCAGAAGTTAGTATACTATGTTAGCAAGGTCCACATAAGGGCCAGGACCAGATACTTGAAGATTGAAAAACTTGCCTATGCCTTACTAATCACCACAAGAAAACTTTGCCATTATTTCTAGGCACATCCCATTGCTGTGCTGACAGATCAATCCTTGAAGCAGATTCTACAATGACTTGATACCTCTGGGTGACTACTCAAATGGTCTATTAAGTTGAGCGAATTTTACATCAGCTACCAACCAAGGATGGTGATCAAAGCTCAGGCATTGGCTGATTTCATAGTTAAGTTTACACATGATGCCACTCCAGAACCCGAGGTGATTACCTAAGTGGAACAAGATTAGGATGATAATCTCGCCAAATGGAAGTTGTCCGTAGATGGATCATCTAACCAGCACGACTTGTTCTACACACTCCTTCAGGCGAGCAAATGGAGTATGTTGTATACATTGGATTCAAAGCCACCAACAATGAAGCTGAATATGAGGCTCTCTTCGCTGGACTAAAAGTCGCAGCAGGATTGAGAGTGGAATCTTTGGATGCCTATAGTGATTCTCAACTCATGGTAAATCAAGTCCAATGAGATTACCTCACCAAAAATCTCAGAATGGTGGCCTATACGGACGAGGTAAAGACCATTTCAATGAAGATCAAGGAGTTCAGAATTTGCCAAATCTCTAGAGAAGAGAACAAGAAAGCTGACGCCTTGGCCAACCTAGCCTCAGCATTTGATTTCATCTTGGACAAGAGTATACCCCTGGAGTTCTTGCCAAGTCCTAGCATTAACGTTGCCAAAACCATTTGCCAAGCTACAACAGATCCGATGTGGATGGATGAAATCATTGCATGTCTTAAGGATGGAAAGTTTCCAGCAGATAAGCTCCATGCAAATCAGGTGCAATACCATTCGGCTAGGTTTTGAATCATCCAAGGGACTTTGCACAAGAGGTCTTTCTCGGGACCACTCTTGAGATATCTCCAACCTAAGAAAGAAGATTATGTACTCAGAGACATTTATGAAGGCATCTGTGGCAATCACACCAGAGATAGATCGCTGGTTAAAAATGTTGTTTGCTAAGGGTATTTTTGGCCTTAAATGGAATGAGATGTGATCTCATTCACCAGGAAGTGTGATAAGTGCTAGAGGTTCGCTCTTGTGAGTCATGTCCCCCCATACCGTTATCTCCCCTATACCGAGATGGTACCAATGACCAATCCATGACCATTCACCAATGGGGAATTGACATGCTTGGACCTCTACCACAACCTCCATTGTAGAGAAAATTCATGATTGTCGCCATAGACTAGTTCACGAAGTAGATAGAAGCAGAACCTCTTGCTAAAATCATTGAGAAAAATACTAAGAATTTTGTTTGGAAGAACATTATTTTTTGATTTGAAATCCCCAAGGTTATCATCTTGGATAATTCAAGACAATTTTGACAATGATGGATTCAAACTATTTTGCTCGAATCTCGTCATATCCAACCATTTATCCTTGCCTGGTCATCCTTAAGCAAATGATCAAGTAGAGGTCACCAATAGAACTATACTAAGGAACCTAAAGGCAAGGTTGGAGAAGTCCAAAAGTGAATAGGTAGAAAACCTTCCAAGCATACTATGGGCTTACCATATGATGAGCAGAATCCCTAC
>BRYE01000016.1:19231997-19234497 GCA_030159115.1 Actinidia arguta var. hypoleuca | reverse complement strand
CCCCATTTAAGTGGGACTCTTCTGCCCTTTATTCTGTTTTTGTTTTTATTTTTATTTTCAAGGATGTTCGTAACAATGAGTAACAAAGGTTAGTTTGTTTAGCATAAAAATGAATGGTACTTATAATTTTTTTATTTTAATTGTTAGTTTACTTATTTATTCACTTAACATATGTAACCTGCAAGTTTCAAATACAAAATTACCCTTCAAATTATAATTATTAATAATAAAACAAGTAACAGTAGATAGTTGCATTGTAAATTTGTGACCCATGAAATCATTATCTTTAGAAAGAAAATATGTAGAACTTCTATACAATGACTTAAGTATAGGATAACATTTACGCTCATATTAGATCTTGTTTGAAAAATATACCAAACCCACTTTAAACCCTAAATTTGTGATTGTGAAACAGAATAAGTTTATCGGTTTAGTTTTGCGAAGTTGTGTGAAAAGAGAAAAAATCAATCTACTTGCTGCAACCGTTACACTACACTTGTTCCAACCCAGCAATCACGTTACTGCTTACAAGCATAGATTTCAAAATGGCAAGAACTTGTACCGCTCCATTAACTTGTGCTTTTCCCAGCCGTTGCTTTTTTCTAGCCATGTCTTCAGTGAAGCCTGCCTGCCTGCACATGGCTATTGGCATGGCATATATGATGTGAAATACATATGCACCGAATGTGAAATTGTGAATGTACGTAGTCGTGACAATAACAACTTGAGAAATAAATATTTTCCCCTTTACCAGCTGCAAAGCCCTAACATGACAATGTTTGCAAGCATAGGTTTTCCTAGAAGTGTAAAATAGAAGTGTTGGGTAGCTGAGAGCCTGAGATTTGCAGAAATTACTTATAAGCAAATATTTTGGCTAAATGGGCATGCTATTTGTCTCTTGAAGTTTTGGGTATTAAATTATGCAAGGGAATTCTTGGATGGTTGTGTTGTACATTATGAAAACTTTCTCAGAACCTTTGCTGATAAAATGCCTTGAGGTAGTAGTAATCACTAGAGATACGTGCAATAAACATTCGATAATCTTGCATAACTTCATTTTGAATACTACATACATTGGGAAAAGTTTTATAGTGTTAAAGCTAAAATCGAGTAAGTTGGGTTAAATCTTACTCAAGTTTCTAGTTTCATAAACATGCTCTCCTTGTTAACTTGGAATTGTGTTTTTGAAGTGTGTCCTTACATATTGCCATAAGAATCTACACGTGTCATCTTTTGAGAGAGATGCATGGTCCGCACGTTTAGTCCCAACTAAACAGGATCAAAGGATTTACAAGAATTTCATGTATACGAGACTTACTCCTTATGACACTTGAAAACAAGACACCATGCACAGTTGTTCGTTGTTCCACTATTTCATGATGGTGATTGTCATAACTATAACCCTCTTAACCGTTTAGGTCATATGGTTCATTTCATTACTTAACTATGGTGGTTATATTACTTTGAACCTCTAAACATCATTAGTGTGATATTGCACTAGTCTTACCAAGGAGGCAGGGCCTCTATACAGAGTCTTCAACATGCGCCTATCGCTCCAGGTGACTTTGGGTCCTATGGCTTGGTGGTGGGGATGGACGGTTGGTGCAATACTTTCACAGGGTAAGTTACTTTCATCTAATGCTAGAGAGATAGAGGACCTTGCCTTTGTATTCTACTTCGTATCAATATGTAATCTTAACAAATCCTTTGCTGAAAGAAGGAGAGATGAGATGTAAGACTACAAGAGATTTAAAAAGTATGTAGACGAGAGATGACCGTGGTCTTTGATAACGTTTACAAAGAACTACACGAAGCAGCATCCACAATATAGTGATCATTGGAACTTGGTGTGACAAGGGCAATGATAAAGTAAAGGTATAGATGGCGATGAAAATTAAAATGAAGAAGGCACCCTAGGGATGGGGGGTTAAGGGGTTATCATAATGTATCTAAACATAGACGTGTTCATAACTTTTTGACCAAGAATAAAATTGACACTTCATAAATTATCAACCCCGCCCAAATGAAGAAGGGGCCCTGGATGTGTGTGGGGCGGTGTGTGTGTTGAGGGGGTTATCATAATGTATCTAAACATAGACATGTTCATAATTTTTTGACCAAGAATAAATCTGACACTTAATAAATTATCAACCCCGCCCAACTCGCAGAACTTCTCAAACCAATCTCGAGTCCGACGCCACTCAAGTCTCGTTGGTTTGGCAAGTTGGTTAGTTGTTTGCACAACCCTATTTGAGATAGTGCATGTTCACCCACCAAAACCACATTGGTTTAAATGATTGAATGGAAAATATAATTTTATTTTGTAAGTAACATACTAGAAAACTAACACCATGGTTTGCCTTCATGCCTTCGCAACAGTTTCTAAGAACTTGTGAATCGGTTGAGGCAATCTACCAGAAATAATGAATCAACTAAAAATCATCCTCAATGTCAAATTCATTGAGGAAATCCATTGAGTATGTCTACCCAACCCAAAATA
>BRYE01000016.1:19129497-19134497 GCA_030159115.1 Actinidia arguta var. hypoleuca | reverse complement strand
CATCAATAAAAACAATGACAAATTCACCAAGAAAGGGTTTGAAAACCCGATTCATCAGATCCATGAATGTGGCAGGTGCATTAGTAACTCCGAATGGCATAATAAGAAATTCATAATGGGCATATCTGGTTCGGAAAACTATTTTCTCTACATCACTTGCCTTGACTTTCAGTTGATGATACATTGATCTTAGGTCGATCTTAGAGAATACTTGGGCGCCCTGAAGCTAATCAAATAAATCATCAACTCTCGGTAATGGATATTTATTCTTAATGGTGACTTTATTCAATTCTCAATAGTCAATGCATAATCTCATCATTCAATCCTTCTTCCGTACAAATAATACAGGAGCATCCCAAGGTAAAACGTTAGGACGAATGAATCATTTCTCCAACAAGTTTTGGAGTTGAACTTTTAACTCTTTCAACTCTAAAAGGGACATACGATAGGGAGCTTTGGAAATGGATCTAGTACTCGAATTTAAATCAATGTAAAACTCAGTCTCCTGATCCACCAAAGAACTAGGTAGCTCATCGAAAAAGACATTAGGAAAATCCTGGACAACATGGATATCTTCCAAGGACGGTGGGGAAACGTGCGTGTTAACAACGCTACACCAAAATATACGATTCCCCTTTTGAATTAAGCGACGTGCTTGCATAAAAGATATGAGATAGGGAGGAAGTATAACACCAACTCCCTCAAAGACTAATCCTGAATGACCATAAGAGTGGACCACTACTCGCTTAAGTTCACAATTAGTGAGAGCACGGTGAAAAGATAACCAATCCATTACTAAGATGACTTCAAAGTCGTTAATTTCTAAGGGTATAAGGTTCACGAACATAGATACATCGCTGAAAAGAATTTCGCAAGAATTATATACTCTATCGCACATGGAACCCCAGAAGGCAATGACACTATTAAAACATACTCAAAGGATATCGGGGACGTGTGCGAATGGTGAACAAAAAGATATGACACAAGTGAATGTGTGGAACCAGAGTCAATAAGGACGTGTGTAGGTTGACCATAAATAGAGAGTATACCTAACACTACTGAGGTGGTAGCTGGGGTGTTTTCTGGTACAAGTGCAAAAGCTCGGTCTTGTTGTGGTTGATTATCCCTCCTTCCAGCTAGAGGTTACTGGACTACGGCTGACGCTGACATTTTAGCTCCTTGTGCTCTGTTCTTCTTCAGACAGTCTTTAATTTGATGCCCCTCTTGGCCACACCTATAACAAGCCATGCTTCCATGCGACACTCGCCCTAATGCTTCTTTTGATAATTTGAGCAAGTTGGTACTTCATTGGACTTGCTACTTCCTTGATTCCCAGTGTTTCTTTGCGGAGTCGATGAGTTTCCACCTGAAGATCCGAAACTCTACCGCTTTGAACTTTGTCCTCTACTCGTATTTCCTCCTGACCTCTTTTTATTACTCTCCAAGTATTAGAACATCTCATTCAATGCTCTCTCGGCAATTATCGCTCTTTAAAGAACCTCTTGATGGTTGGTAGTCATAGTATGTCTACCTTATTGCGGATATTCCATCGCAACCTTGCTTCAAACTTCCTCGCCTTGTGAGACTCCATTGACACTATGTGTGGGGCATAACGGGACAATTCCATGAACTTGGCATTATATTCTACTATGGTCATCTCTCCTTGCATTAAGCTGAGGAATTCTATGACTTTTTGATCTAACCATTTTAGGGAAATATTCTTCATTGAATACTTCTAAAAATCTAGACCACAACCATAGTGGCTCTAACTGCTTCTTTAACCTCCACCAAACTAGGGCGGCTCCTTTAAAAGTGAAGGTGGCGAAGGACACCTTCTTTTCATCGGTACAAGGTAGGACTTCAAAAATCCTCTCGATTCCCCAAAGCCAAGATTCTACGACCATGGGATCAGGGGTCTCTAGAAAAGTTGGGGGCCTTAACTGTTGAAACTATTTAATGGTGGTACGAGCCACCTCTTCTGCTCTTGGTATTTGTACCAACGGTTCTTCTAGTGCTTTGGCATTGTTGTTGTTATGATTATCCTAAACCACTTGAATGAGTCCTTCTAGGATCCTCTCTATACGGTTAATTCGGCCTTCGGGCTCTACGGCCTTGGCCTCCCCATCTAGGCGGCATAGCTCACTACAAACATAGCAAGTGTTTAAACATTTATCATAACAATAGTTGTATTATACTTTAGCATATCATATCTCGCATAGCACATAGCATATAACATACTCTAGTCAATTTTATAATTCTATCTAGACATAACTCGTTCTTATGGTGTCAACCTATAGCTCTGATACCACTCTGTCATGCTCCACAACCCAACCTATGCAGATCGAAGGCGCGTAATCGGCCGGTAGCCTAGCTACCAAGGCCAACATACATCTATCCGGTTGAACACTTGTGCATACTCATTTATAATAATACAAAATTTGCAAAAACATCATAAGAACTATAAAGTATAAATGTCGTGTACATACAGAGCTGTGCCCAAGTTTAATATACATATATAGTCTTTTTGGAGGTTACTGTGATGGTATCATGACATCGATACAAAAAATTGGTCTAGCCCGTCTACAAAACATCATAAGGTCCTTGGGCCACAAAACTAACTTCTTCCTTGTACTTTTCTTCTAAGGCTCCTCTAATTGGCTTCCTGAAAATAGTTTTCAAAAATATAAGCTATACGCTTAGTGAATAACATTAAATGCATGAACATGAAAATACCATGGATCATAGTATAAGATACATGTCTCATTTGACACATCACGTAAACATAGCATATCGTTTTTTTACAAGTTGAAATTTGCATAACATAGCATAGCTTGCATCTTGAAACTTTCATAACATAGCATAGCTTGCATCTTGAAACTTTCATAACATAGCATATAGCTTGAAATCTTTCATAACTATAAATCTGTAATTACTAAAAAGTATAAAAACTCGGCATAGTAACCTTTTGGTCACACATACTAACCATATAGGTTATGCTATGGCTCTTTAGGCCAGGGACGACGTCTCCCACATAGATAGTTTATTTTTTATCCCTTATCATAGGACTAGATAGTTTATTTTCGAACCCCTGCCATAGGTCTAGGGGGCTAGATTAAGGTCTCGCCGCTTGAAGACCCCGAGTGTCATGATACTTTGAACATATTTTGTTTTTCATGTAAATCATTCATCCATAGGTTTTCGTATCATAACATACTAGTATTAGCATTGCATTTCAAAGACATGGCTTTTATATCATAACATATAACCATTTGTGCATTGAAATCATGAAAAACATTGTATGCAATATAATTCGTATCAAAAGCATTTGAAAAATACATAGATTTTGTTCATGGCATTATGTTACTCACCTCGCTTCTCTTGAATAGGTGCTATGCAACGTGTCCCTACATGTAAGATACGAAAACATCAATACTATGTCTAATAATACGAGTGTAAACGAATCAAACTAATACAAACTCCAAACCAACACCAAACTTCACCAAAGTTTCTAGAGTTTAAATATGTACTCAAGGAACAGCAATAACTCTACATGAAGAGAAATAATTATTAGAACACAGGGAATCTAAGATTGACTTTCACAAGCCCTAACTTCCTCAAATTTGGGATTTTTCATCCCAACTCTCCAATCTCTCAATGTGGAGCTTCAAGCTCCTAGATTTAACCAATTAGGACTCAAATGAGACCTCCAACTCAAACACCCAACTTTCCTAGGTTCCTTACATCAAAAAACTCAAAAACCCTCAACCTATACTTATAACTTATACATATACATTCAAGATTGAGTTCTCACCTTTCTTTGAGCTTGAATGGGGCTTCTAAGGGCTTCCCTTAGCTTGTAATTTGGGCTTTCAAGGCTTTCTTCTTTTTCCCTTCCTCTTCTCTTTCTTCTCTTCTTCTTATCCCTCTCTTTCTATCTCTCTCTACGTATGAGTGTGTGTGGTGTATAAGTGTGTAATGTATAAGAGACACACATGGGAAATAATCCTATGTGCCCTTATCCATGGGTGTTAGTTATAACCAATCTCCCAATTGGCTAATTTAACTCTAATTTAAAAATAATTAATAGCAACTAACATAAATTTCATAATTTACATAATTAAAGGACATTAATAGGTTCAGGGTATTACAACCAGCCAAGCCCTAGGAGAATTGCTGGGTCAGTCGCCTACTCATTGACACAACAGTCGGTGCGTAAGAATATGCGTCGAGCTGCAGTCTATCCGGTAACGAGACAACTAGCGCATCAGGGTACGCGTCAAGCTGTGCCATATAAAGAAAATCTTTCTCTCTCGTAAAGGTACATGAATTTGGTTTAGAGGACATACACACACACTTTCTCTCTAAATATATTTTTTTGTCATCTAACTTGATTGTCAGAGAGCTATTTCTCAGAAACAGTTTCAGTGGCTGTTTTTACTATTTTTGTGTCGCAGCTAGCCCCTAGCTGACTAGTGAACAACTGCAACCAGCTACATAGTCGTAGTACCACCACAGATGTATATCTTTAATTTTCTTTCTCTCATTCTGTAAACTCACGCCACACTACAATATTTTGCTTAACCAAATCTTAAACTAAATTAAAGTAACATATTAATCCAGTTTTCACTAATTTTTAAATTAATTCTTAACTTTTAAATCTAAGTTCTAATTTAGTCATTTATTAAGTTTTCTAAAAACCTATACACAAATATGTTATTTATGCATATACTTATGAGATCAAGATTCTAGAATTGATCCACCAAAATATTCAGAACTTGACATTGATTAGGATCCAAATTTTAGGACTCGTTTTTCAAAATCTTTTTTCATATCGATTCAAATGCAAAAGCCCAAGACCAATCTTTCTGGAGACTCTAATTAAAGTACATGTTTGGATTACAAAATGTATTTGTTAATCTCTGGGCGACAAAAAGAGAGAGCTTCCATGGAAAAAAAAATATGTCTTACCCCTTCCCATAGATTCTCTCTCAATGGATATT
>BRYE01000016.1:19121997-19124497 GCA_030159115.1 Actinidia arguta var. hypoleuca | reverse complement strand
ACCTTAACCGAGCTTACACATGGTGGTAGCGTACACAGGAAGACTATTGGGATTTTGGCTCAAATTTCCAATGTGTTGGTTGAAATTCCAATGAGCAAGGCCAAGATTCCAAGTGTGTCTCTTGGAGAGTTGTGCACTATTCATGCACCTAGGTAATACATTCATTTCCTCTTGACCTTCCATTGTCCTTATGATGTCTATATTATGAGTGAGAAAGAGAGTAGAATAACTGGTAGAGATGTAGGGAGACAAAAAAAATATTGAGGGCACCGAGTTGACCTTTGAGCACGTGAAACTGGGATTGTTTCGAGGTTCAAATTTGGGTATTTTTGGTCTTATAATTGTACACTATATTTGAATAAAAAAAGATTGTACACTATGAAATATTGGGATATTATTCTTTTATGATGCATATCCCTTCGGCCCTACGGAAACACCCCCAAATAGATAAAAAAAAATATACATGACAAGAGATAACAACAAGAAATTTATGTGGTTCAACCCAAATTGCCTACATCCACGGGAGAGAGATTTCACTATGTATGTAAACTAGAGATTACAATTGTGAGATGGACAAAACACACAAAAACCACACCCCTATCAAGCCCCACGCTCAAGGGTACTTGAGCCATTGCTCATCCTAGTGTATCATATTATTTTTTCTTTCACTCTCTACATCTCTATTTTATCCTCACCATTTTTATCTCACAATCGAGCAAGGAGCTCTTGGCCCGAAGGCCCTTCACTATTAGCTTACCCTCTCCATCTCTTCTATTTTCTTCACCCTCTTTCTCTAGACGCTATCCCCTTTTTGGCTATTTATAATACATAACACAACTGAAGAGTCATTCAAAGTACCTCCATCATTTCACATCCCCAAGATAACTTATTTACTCCAATTTTTCATGCAAGGTTCTTTGACCAATACCTTTTTGGTTTCTTGACAGCAAATCCAAGACCTGGACTCTTCAAATACCAAGGTCTCATGCATATACTTTGGCAAAAATATTCATAAGTCACGTCAAAGTGGGTGGACCCTAAAAATCACTCCCTCCACCCATTTGGGATAATCGTTAGCACACACCCCACAATAGGTGTCCTACAATCCCTCACCTTAAGTGTCCTCGTGACTTCATCTCTCTAAGGATGAACCTGTCTTGAGAGATCCACGCTTGCTCCAAAGGTGTCTACGCCACCACGAACCATAACCACATAAAAAGAGACCCGCTTCTTTCGGTATACACCTACTTATTACTAACTTTATCTCAATTTATATATCTAGAGCTTTCCATGTGAACGTCCAATAATCCGTTGTCTCCTTTTTTTTTCTCTTACTCTCTACATCTCTTCCCTCACCATTTTTATCTCACAATCGATCACAGAGCTCTTGACCCGAAGGTCGTTCACTATTAGCTCACCCTCTCCATCTCTTCTATTTTTTTTACCCTATCTCTCTAAATGCTATCTCCCTTTGGCTATTTATAATACATAAGACCATTAAAGAGTCATTCAAAGTACTTCCACCATTGCACATTCCAAAGATGACTCATTTACTCTAATTTGTCGCGTAAGGTACTTTGACTATTACCCTTTTGGCTTTTTTACATCAAATCCAAGACATGGACTCTTTAAATACCAATGTCTCATGCATATACTTTGGGGAAAAATTCACAAGTCACCCCAAAGGTGGTGAACCCCAACACGAAATATAGTGGATTATCTCTCTCTTGTAGATATAGGCCAGTGTGTGTCGAACTACATAAATCTTTGTGTGATTCTCTTTAATGTGTGCATGGTTATACTTTTGTTATGCCCATCAAAGGTTCCTTTGACACCTATAACCTCGAGTGAGATTTTTCATGATGTGACAAGCTAAACCATCAACCACGCCTTAGAGACATGATTAGGTTAATCACTAACTCATTCACACATTATAGGCACATCATAGCACACATCAAGCTATCCTATAAAAGGCATCAATCTCTCTTTTGCGGGTAATCACAATTTCTCTCTCTCTCTCTCCCCATTTCATAGCAAAGGAGTTTACACGTGCTCTCTCCTTGTGTCACTTTCTTCGGTCACTGATTTGACCATCGAAGAGCCATTCTCAGACCTGCTCTAGGCGCTTTCTTGACTATTTATATCTTGTAGGCTCTATTGAGCAGACCACCGACACCAAAAAACACTTCAATGCCACCCTTTATTTGCACTTGATTTCCTCTCACCCTGTGATATATAAAAGTCTCATATTAAATGTTTTCTTAAAGCCCCAAAATACTCAGAATCAGCCCATGATTGAAGAATATGTATGGTATTGGATGATATGTATTGAGATGAGAATAAATTATATACGTAAGAAGCGTAAATATGTTGATAAAATCAAGGAACTTGACTAATTGTTACCAACATATTTCGGATGTGGTAATTGTTAATTGAATATGAGTAAACTTTATATATACACTGCATATGTAAATAATTTAATCTCTATTAGAGATCTTAT
>BRYE01000016.1:19071997-19076997 GCA_030159115.1 Actinidia arguta var. hypoleuca | reverse complement strand
TTATCTAAAAAACACTTGAAATGTACTTCATGACATGAAATCTAAGAAAACTTGATAAGCATGAAGATAGGGGGGAGTATGTCAATTTAAAACATATATCAATTTTCAAAAACTAGATTGCGTCACCATCAAAAAGGGGGAAATTGTTGATATAAAACTATAATCGTTTTTATTATTTGGACTTATGAGTTTTAAACTATGTTTAAACACACTTTGAAATTGTTTTAAAAGACTAAATTAAAAGTCAAAATTAGTTCATATGTTATAAAGATGCTTGATCAATCATTTAATTGAAATTAGCTTTACGCAAGTTTGTTTTGAAACTAAACACGCATGCATATGTTGAAAAAATGATTTAAGATTGAATTGAATCTAATGATTCACTTACATCTTTGAAGAGAAACACAATTGAGCTTAAAATAATCTATACATGTCCAAAATAAAATTCATAAGATTTTATAAGTCATAATCAATGATATCACGCAAATAGAACTTATAGAAGTGTTAAACTCTCTCTTAAACTCATTTTGATAGTTAATGGCATTGGTCTTTAAAGAAAATAATGAAACTGCTACTACTGTCACAAGTTTGATCGACCGAACTTGTCAACCGAAGTTAAAGAACCGAAGTTGATCAAACCTTCAAATGAAAAACTAAGGGTTCACTAGAATCAAAGAGCAACGTCGACTGAAGTCGAGTTTCGGTCGACCAAAGTTGAAGAACATGAACTGAAGTTGATCAAACCTACGAATAAAGAAATTAAGGTTTCACTGAAAGCAAAGAGCAATCTCGACCGAATTTGATCAATCCTCGATCGAAGTTAAGATTTGATCAATCGAAGTTAAGTTTTGGTCAGCCGAAGTTTATCAAATTTTCAAAATAAAGAATTGAGGGTTCACTGGAAAACTAGAGCAATCTCGATCGAAGTTAAGTTTTGGTTGACTGAAGTTAATTAAACCCTCGACCAAAGTTTTTCAGTCTGATAATTAGCTGATAATTTTTTTAAGAGTGGAATTGATGGTATAATACCCAATTTCTACAATATAGTTATTCTCTTTCCATGTAAGAGAAATTCTTTTCGGAATTGTCTCACATTTGCAATCTATTTATTTTTGATTTCTTTCATTATTCACAATATGAATTGAAGAAAGAATTAAACCTGAGTTCTTACATATTTTTCAGTCTTCAAATTCTTCATGGTTTTAGAGCAGATTTAATCTTGTCTCTTCATCTTCAATCAATGTTTGAGTTTTTCCTACTCAATTCTCTTCTTCTATCTCATGCCAAAATACAGTCTAGCCTTCAAAATGGCTACCAACTCACCCTCCTCATATTGATATCATCATCTCATCATCTTTATCCTCCCATCAGATAGAAACCTTTACCCAACCTCAAAGAGGCATTTTCTGAAGTTCGTCACAAAGAAAGTAAAAAAAGCTCATGATGGGATCCCATCAACAACTGAATATGGTAGAAAGCTCTTCTCTTAAAACTCAATTCATTCCTTTTGATAGCCATTAAAAAAAAGGAGATAGGCCTTAGAGTGATCAGTGTAGAAAGTTGGGTCACTCAAGAGAAACTTGCTAGAAAATTCATGAAAAACTAGTAGATTTGAAGCCACATCAACTATTTGAGAAAGAACAATGAGGTAATCATGTGGCTACTAAGGAATAATCACCATAACTTGAAGTAAGCCCCTTTAACAAGTAGCAAATGAAGATGCTTCAGAAACTACTGTCTCCTCTTCTATTAGCGCAATCATAAACTGACTTCGTCTTCCAATCACGTCATTAGTTCTGGAACCTTGGCTCACAAAAGTAATGTTTTGAGAGCCTTTACTGTTGGTAAGAAGTGTAAAAACCTTGGATTGTGGACTCAAGAGCATCTAATCATATGATGGGAGATATGACAATTTTTGATACATATAGCTCATGTCCAAATAATCTAACAATCCGAATAGCAGATGCTTCACTATCAAAAGTTGTCGGCACAGGTGAATTTTTTCTTCACTCATTGTGAATTTTAGGATTTGAATTCGGGGAAGACAATTGGCAATGCTGAGGAATGCTCCAGACTCTACATCATTAAGGATCACAATTATCCACAAGAATAACTTCAAATGACAATTAGTGGCAGATCTTTTTCTATTTCGTGTCAAAATAATGATAGTACAATCATGTTGTGGCACTATAGCTTAGGTCATCTTAATGTTATGTATCTCAAGTATTTATTTTCTTCATTATTTAATAAAAATCTAAAATCCTTTGAGTGTGAAATCTGTCAAATATCAATGTAGTTCCAATCTCATTTTTCTAGTTAACCCTATAAAGCGTCTAGTCCATTTGCAATGACTCATAGCGATATCTGGGGTGCATCAAGAATAAAAAATATAATTGGTGCTACGTGGTTTGTTGCATTCATAGATGATCACACTAGATTAACCTAGATATTCCTCATAAAAGAAAATTTTGAAACGGGTCAAATCTTAAAAAATTTAAAAAATATGATTTAGACTCAATTTTAGTCAAAAATACAAATTCTAAAGTTTAATAATTCTAGGGATTATTTCAACTCCATTCTAGGAGAACTTCTAGTAAAAGAAGGGATAGTTCACTTAATCGTTGAAAGAAAAAATAGGCATTTGTTAGAAGGGGCTAGATCGCTAATGTCCTCCATAAATGTTCAAAAATTATTCTAGGGGGAAGTTGTACTTACGGAGGCATACCTCATCAATAGGATGCCGTCTACGGTACTACAATTCCAAATGCCTTGCCAAACCCTCCTAAAATCATTTTCGACTACTCTTCTTATCTCCACCGTCCTATCCAAAATTTTTGGGTGCTTTGTCTTTGTTCATGTCTATCAATAATATAGAAGTAAACTTGATCCTAGGTCACTCAAGTGCATCTTTCTTGGGTATTCTTCAAATCAAAAAGGGTAGAAGTGTTACTATCCGATCACAAGAAAAATCTACAATTCAATGGACGTCACCTTTTTTGAAAACCAACCATAGTACCCCAAAACAGATATTCAAGGGTACAATTCAACTCAGGAATATCAGTTTTGGAAACTTGAATCATTCAGTGAGTCACCCATCACCAAAGGAAATCCTATTCTCATAGAGTCAAAAAATCACATTCCTTTTGATTCACCTAATCATCCTCTATCTGCCAAAAACACTGAATTTATTGTTGACTTGCGGGATAAGAAGCACATCCAATAGGAAATAGAGGAAAGAGCATTTTTTCAACAAACCCATGAAGCTGAACCAGACCCTAATCTAAGAAAAATTCCAAGTAACAATTTTTCTGACTCAGATGGTGCTAATTCCAAGTTAGAAAATGATATTCTGAATATGCCCATAGCTTGGAGGAAATGAGTTAGATCATGCACTCAGCATCCCATTGAAAAATTTATTTTTATGATAAGGTATCACCTTTGTTTTGTGCTTTCACTTCTAGCATCACAGAGATACAAGTTCCTCGGGATATTCAAGAAGCATTCAAGTGTCCTAAGTGGAAAGCGGCAGTCAATGAGGAAGTTCAGGCTATGGAAAAGAATGGTACGTGGGAAATTACTAGCCTTTCAAAAGGTAAGGAACCAGTTGTGTATAAGTGGATTTTCATAATAAAGTATAAGGTAGATGGGAATGTAGACAGATACAAGGCTCGGTTAGTCGCCAAATGATTCGCCCAATCCTATGACATTGACTATCAAGTAACTTTTGCTTTAGTTGCCAAGCTCAAGACTATTCGTGTACTTTTATCCTTGGAAGTTAATCTTGATTGGTCGGTTCCCCAACTTGATGTGAAAAATGCCTTCCTCAATGTTGACTTGGAGGAAGAAGTTTACATGGACATTCCTGATGGACTTGAGATAACATCGAATTTCAACAAGGTTTGCAGACTCCAAAAATTCTTGTATGGTCTCAAATAATCTCCTAGAGCATGGTTTGAATGGTTCACTAAGGTGGTGAAAAGGTATGAATTCGTTCAATGTCACTCCAATCATATATTATTTGTGAAACACTTCACAAAAGGGAAGTTGCCAATTATCATTGTATATGTGGATGATATCATTTTGACAGGTGATGATTAAGAGGAAATTGGTTAACTTAAAATATTTCTGGCATAGGAATTTGAGATCAATAATCTTGAAAACCTTAAGTACTTTCTTGGAATGAAAATTACTCTATAGAAGAAAGGTATAGCATTCTCACAATGCAAATACATTATGGACTTACTGAATGAAACAAGGATGCTAGGATGTAAGCCGGTAGAAACACCTATGGATATAACTGTCAAACTAGAAGAAAGTGATGGTAGTGTGCCAGTTGATAAAGGGAGATATCAACATCTTGTGGGGAAACTCATCTGTCTTTTCCATATAAGGCCAGACATTGGCTGCTCAATTACTATGGGAAGTCAATTCATGAACAATCCAACCAAAAAATATATAATTGCTATGACCGGAATAGTGAGGTACCTCAAGATGACACTAGGAAAGGGTCTCTTCTTCCAAAGAACAACAAAGAGAGATTAATATTTTTTCAGATGCAAATTGGGCAAGTTCAGTAACTGATCAAAGATCAACTTCTGGCTATTGTTCATTTGTCTATAGAAACTTAGTTACGTGGTGGAGCAAGAAACAATTAGTGGTAGCCTGTAGCAGTGCTAAGGCAAAATTCTGTGCTATGACATTAACAAGGTATCTGCGAGGGAATCTAATTGAACATGCTATTACAATAATTACAAGTTCCATTGGAACATCCCATGGTGTTATACCGCGACAATTGAGTTGCCATTAGTATCACTAAGAATCCGATTCATCATGTTCGAACTAAACATGTGGAGATAGATCAGCATTGTCGCGCCCCAAAAACCAAACCACGGGAGCGAGGTCAAAAGTCAAAAAATACGGAGAAAGGTCCTACGTGGACAAATCAAAAGTGCGGAATATAAAGGGGATATCCTACATGGGCACCCGTTGAAAAGTCAAAG
>BRYE01000016.1:19039497-19041997 GCA_030159115.1 Actinidia arguta var. hypoleuca | reverse complement strand
AGGCCCTAGGGATTCAATCAATCTTTTCCACTAATGTGGGATTAAAACGAATGAGAGACTCATAGGTTAAATAAAAGAGTGAACTGGGAGACATTAAATAAAAGGTATTTAGGTTAAAGGATTAAAATGATTGAGAGACTCAATGTTTAAACAAAAGGGTGAATTAAGAGACATTAAATAAGAGGCCTTGAGGCTTCAATCTTTCATTTCCATCGATGTTGGATTAATATGAAGGAGAGAAACATAATTTAAGCAAAATGGTGAACTTGGAGACATTAAATAGGAGGCTTTGAAGTTTCAATTCTTCATTCCCATCTAAGTGGGTTTAAATTAAAGAGATGAGTTCATGAGACAACGCCATGTAGGAGAGAGAAATAATAACTTTATGTCACATGCCACAAAACTACATTTGCTTAGTATATATTATAGATTCCTAAATAATTTTTGTATGCAAAATGCTAATCAAACCCCAATGGACTGTGATTAATGACCAAAAAATATATTAGTAAGTGGAAAAAATCTATAAATATTGATAAGAATACATTAAAAGTTGTGGAAAATTTATAAATGTACGTAAAAAAAAGCTTATTAACAACCTTTTATTAGTAAAATCCATTTTTTATTTATGGTACCTTCCCCCAATGATAGAGAGCGAAAGGGCATAAGTTTTGGAACCAGTTTTGTAGTGCTACATGTTATCCATCTACAGTGACAAATCACAATTCTCTGTTTATGGATAGATCTAGGAGTATGTGCATTTCAGTGTCTCCTTCATGGAGTCATCCGATGTAAACAAGTGGTTCAAAAATCTTGGGTCCATGACTACCCTCTACTAATAAGAACCCTCTACTAATAAGAAATAGTTTTTCTTTATTAATAATGGTTACTATAAATAAACTTTTTTATAAGTTTTGTAAAGTTTAAAAATCAATTACTTTAGGCTTGTCACTAATAAAAATAGTTTCCTATTGAAATTTGGTATTAAGAGTTAGATGTATGTGAAAATTTTGAAAAGTTAAAATAAATAATTTTGGACCTTCCAAAAATGAAATAATTTTCTTTTTGAGCCAAGTATTAAAGGCGAAACCTATGGCAATTTTACTAAAGTAAATCAAAGTATTAAGGGCCTCTATTTGATGGAGGCCTAATAAATATTTTCTCTTCCATTGGATAAGCAAACTGAGAAAATTGCAATGGTGGTTTTGAAGTTAGGCTTCAAGAACGATTGAGGCTTGATTTTATGGTTGAAAATGATAATGGAGGTTGTTTAAAGAGTGTGACTATAATACTGGATCCAAGTTTACGTAGTATGGTTGATTTAATTTAAAAAATTCTTATATATAATTTTTTATGAATTGAGTGTGGATACGAAGAAAAAAGGGGTGTGAATAGATTTTCTCCATTTATATTTTGAAAAGGCGAATTGAAAAATACAAAAGGTAAATTTACCATAAAAGGAATAAAAGAATTTCCATTAACAAAAAGTAGTGCAAAAGGGATAAAAAAAATAGCCATTAACCAAAAATAGTACAAAAGGGTATAAAAAAATAGCCAAAAAAAGACGAGGAGTAAGAAGTTTTTTACATCCAAAAAAAGTTGAAGAACCAAACAACCTGAATTACCCAATATCTTTTTGAGAATTTTTCTTGAAATACTTTTTAATGTAGATCGTTGATGGTGTTAATAATGTTCACATTTTAGTTGTTCTTTAACGCAATCATAATAACGTATTAGTAGCGCCGTACCAATATGAGGCCTAAAGCAACAACGTAAAATGAGGTTTACATAAATTTAGCAGCCTAAAGCAATGGATTACGTGTGTGGAGGATGGATGATGGTCATCAAAAGGAGTCATGCCTAGAAAATAAAAGGAACCAGCCCTGGCTAGGGTTCACACAAATAGATTTAAAGCTCTGCCCAAAGAGTCAACAAAATCAAACAATTAGGACTCGAATGCGGCCCAGACAAATAAAACATCCCCTACCGATAGCAACACCTAAAATGTAACAACCGGAACCTGGATAGGTTGCCACGTATCACGTTTTATGAAAATGGTACGATAAATGCGATTATTGAGCTAATTGAGATGAGTGAAAAGTTGACCATGTCACCAAGCTTGTTCCACGTTTGGGGCGTTTCGGGGAATTCTCCAAAAGACAAGGACATGTTTGTTGGCCTTGGCATTTGTTAAGGAATAATGCTTTACTTTTGTCGTTTACCAAATGCACCCTATGGTTGATAAAGAGAGATTAGTCAACCATAGTCATGATTAGTGGTATGCTAATCAAGGCTAGTGGAAGACGAATCCAAGCTTAGTCGATTCATCGTGAACAAGAGGCTTGCATCTATCCTTCAAACACACCCTATCCTCCCAAGACCGCTCGCTCATAAAGGAAAGAGGCTTTCAAGATGTATAAGAAACGGAGGATTCACAAAAGCCAATGTTTAGAATTTGGATTTTTTTTTAAACGAAGGCGATTATTCAACAGAATTCACACCC
>BRYE01000016.1:19004497-19019497 GCA_030159115.1 Actinidia arguta var. hypoleuca | reverse complement strand
ATACAGATACATGTGAGATTTATGATTAATTATTTTGATCTACCAAAGTTTCTATAGGGATATGTTTTAAAAATAACGGTTTATATTCTAAACTCAAATTCAACTAAGTTTGTTCCAAATACTCTCATAGAGTTGTGAACAGGGCAAGGATAGTGTACAACAATCCAAGATATGGAGGTGTCCAACGTATGTATTTAAGGGAAAGACTGAGAAGTTGGATACTAAGTCAGAATTGTGTTATTTCGTAGGATATTCTAAAGGAATTAAAGACTGTTTATTATATGATCTTGGAGAACAGATAGTATTGGTTAACACTAGTACTATTTTTTCTAGAGGATGATTATATGATAGCCCGGAAGCCTAATGATAGATTTAATTTTAAGGAGTTGTCTGACACTCCTAGAGACCATTAGAAGGAAGTTTTAATTCAGTGAAGGATGTTCTAGAAACCATTATTTCACCACTTTTAGATACAAGAGAACCATGTCGTAATGGGAGGATTGTCAGGGTACCTAACCGGTTCATGTTCTTAGGAGAGACTGTGTCTGATGAACATGATTTGGATCTTAGTAGTTACAACGACTCTATTTCCAACAATGATTTGGGAAATTGACAAAGTATTATGAAAGTTGAGGATGACATCTATATGATACAACCATATGGTTTCATAGCTAGGGGCCAAGAGCATACGATATACAAGTTGAATAGGTTCATTTTTGGACTTAAGTAAGCCTTCCGAAGTTAACATTTGTTTTGATCAAGCGATCAAATCTTTTGTTATTGAACAAAATACGGATAAACCATGTGTATATAAGAAGTGTGAGCGAAGCGTGGTAATCTTTTTAATTTTATGCATAGATGATATTCTATTCATTGGGAATGATGTAAGGGCGTTATCTATTGTTAAAATCTAATTGGCAAATCATTTTGATATGGGGGACTTGGGATAATCTAGCTACATTTTATGAATCAAGTTTTTGTGAGATCGTCAGAATAAAATATTAAGTTTATCCTAAGCTGTATATATAGATAAGATTCTTGTCAAGTTCGTAATGCATAACTCCAAGAAAGAGTCATGAGCTTTTAGACATGGAATTCCTCTGTCTAAGTAATAGTTTCCTAAGATTTTTTAGGAAGAGCAGTGCATGAAGACAGTTCCTTTTTGCTTTAGCATATCCTAATGTATGCTATATTTTGTACTAGACCAAAAATAAATAGGATTTGGTGACGATTAATTAATCAAAACCTAACTATTGGTACCCATGAAGAGTAGTTTTTATTATGGTAATAAAATAGCGATAAAGAATATTTTAGTCCTTTTTCTTTTGAGTGCAATTCAAATTATTTAGTACAATTAATTTGGATTAATTAAATTACTAAATTAAGTTATGAGATAACTAGGACTTTTAGTATTTTAATTGAAGCCAATCTAAGACTCCCTAAGATCTGAGAACTCAAAAGACTAGTTAATTGTACTAAATGATGTGTGGCTATGTACTCCATATCATATATATAGGTTATGTATGTGGGTTGCCAATCCTTTCCATTTTAATTCTCTGCAGAATTTTTTAGAGAAAAATCTGAGAACTCACACTCTAGAAGGATGAAAATAAAGCCCTAAAGCGTTTAGGACTAGGGTTTTATGTAAAAAAAGGTTGCTAGAATTTGTAGAAAAAAACCAGCAACCACGTCTAACGTAGGCTGCACCACGCAACCACGACAAGCCACAACTTGCAGTAGCCCACAAGTGTGGCTATAGAAGCCCATAGGTGTGGCAAGCTGCAGCGCTACAGGGGCTACAACTACTATAGGGGCAGCAAGCTGCTGCAGGGGGAGCAACGGCTATAGGGGGAGCAAATAGAGCTGCAGAATCCAGTAATGTGTAACAACAGACAATAGTTGTAGACCGCAGCACAAGGCTGCATGCAACAGCAAGGCATCGCATGTCGGGTTTTGATCCTGGATTTATTCTCGTGATATTCAAGGTATCTATGACCTTTGCTTGATCATTGTTGTACGTTTTACAGGGCTTTAAGATCTAAAATAGAAACAAATTTAAAAACCTAACTTCCACTATGGGGATACGATCCCTTTAAAAAATAACCCTAGTTGCGAATATGTCAATTAAACCAATAATATCCGATGTATATATCTATCAAACCACAACAACTATAGTAAATGATGCAATAAATAAAGGGTACCATATATACATGGAAAACTATAAAATAAGAAAAAATTCATGGGATCAAGGGAAGAAAGCACTATAAACAACATAGCAGAGACAAGAGTTCCTCACAATCATATCATGAATCTACACACCTGAATGTTAAACTCGTTGCCAAATCCTCTTGAACTGCCTCCATGTAACTCTTCTCGCGCCTTAACTTTTTCAGCCAACTCGGAGTTCACCGAGCCTTCAACCGTGCCTTCAAACACCTTCAAAGGACTTGTTCTTCAAATTTGATTGGTTTGCACCCTCAAGAGATCATCAACACCTTTAGATTAATAAATCATGCAAAATGCTCTTGAGTAAATAAACCCTAATCTCTAGTTCTTTAGAATCGGTGTGAGTAGGTTCAAACAATGCTTCACCTGTTATATCAAAGAATTGAAATGCGAATTTCATCATTGGGTGGGTCGCGGGGCGGGCTATCGACTTTTGTCTCAGAATTACATTTTTAGTCCTCTAATTTTGAAAATCATCAAAACTTTCATATACTGCAGATTTAACCTCAAAGCTTCTTTAAATTACAATTGTGAGTGGATTCATATACTAACACTTAAAAAAACACTCAAGGGAGAAACTAAAATAAATAAAAAAGTAAAAATATTATGTCTCATACAATAACAAAACCTACGGGAGAAAATTCTAATCCCAACAATTTCCTTATTTGTCAATGTTGTGACAAAACATCTAACAAGAAAGAGACCTACCCCAAAAAAACTAGTGAAAGCTCTAGGTGTGAATCCTTCAACAAAAAGCATAATAGGGCAATGAATGTATGACATCATAGATATAACAAGTGAATCATAAATAGAAACTACTATTAGCATGCACAAACATCATAGTCTAAACAATTACCAACTACCAAAGTACAACTAAAGCTTATCCAACTAAAATTACAACTAAATCTTATCCAACTAAAATCTACTCTCCCTTTTTTTGTCACAAATGGACAAAAGGAAAAGAAGATAAGAGAGATATTTATGACCATGAGAACCATTACCATAAGGAGTAGAACTGCCGCCACCATAGACACCACCACCACCACCACCACTAGGAGGACCATCTCCACTACAATAGCTCCGCCATCACCACCAGGAGGGCAGTGGAGATAAGCGTACATGGTCTAAAAAACATGCTGCATGTTAGTTTCTGAATAAGCAAATCTAGCATCCACATGAGTCTGTAGACCAGTGAAGTATGTCTCTGTCGAGTGATGAAACTCACTAAATTGGTAATACAAGTGGCATTATGGGTAAATTTCTCGCTCATATTAACAAAAAGGGCATCCAAGGAGGTGGATAGGAGGAGAACTGAAAATACACACTTTAAGATGTAGGACAGTGAGACCATTTTCGGTTGGAACTAGAAAGCTCCCCCTTTCCCAAGAACGGGATGGTCATCCATAGTCTTATCTCCTGAATCATGGTCAACAGGTGCATTATGGACTGATTGAAGCTAGGCAACACTCAAGGTAAAAGTACTTCTATAAATAGGAAGCGGGGGACTAAAGTACTCATCATTGGCAAGGGAGGGAACCCATTGATCAAACATAAGCTTAGTCAACCATATGGCAATATTAGGCTTTTTCTTTTTATCCTTGGAACATCCAAGGAAGAACAAATGAATCTCATGAAAGTAAGTACGAGCCAAGCACATAGGGTCATTATTGGCAATATAACTCAACACATAACCATAATTAATATTTATATCCAAATTATGAGAAATCGGATGAATGTTAGCATACAGACAATATTTAGAAGCCGACATGATAGGGAAAGCAAGCTTTGAATAAGTTTAGTGCTAGTCCAAAAACTATTGCCATTAGTCAAAAACATTTGCTTCCTATTGAGAGCTGTAATTCTAGTCGACTCATTAGCCATAAGAGGATAACTAAAATTTTTCAAAGGAGGAACTCCTAATTCCTAACCTATGATCTCAGGAGTGAGAACGATGTTATGACCCTACACATGAAACACCACATTAACCCCAACATTGGACTCAACAATCCCAAAAAGAAACTCCTAAACTTAGTTTATGTTAGCCAAACCCTGATAGGTAAAGAAATACGACCAATGTCTATCCTATAACCAAGAACTTATGGGCAAATTTGAAAAATGATCAATCTTAATTCCCGTCTACACACAACAAAACAATTAGCAAAACGAGCGTAGAACCTATCCTCAGCCTCAGAAGTTGCAAATCTAAGGGGATCACAAGGAGGCAAAGTAGCCATAGACGAGGAATCACGTTTTCCCCTAGGCAGAGTTTTAGATTTGGGTGCCATGAATTTGAAAAACATAGAATCAACTAGATCAATCCTCCAGAGTTGTTCAATCCATCAAAGTTGTGAATGAACCATGTCAAAATCAAGATGTAAAAATCCTACTGAACAATGTACCATAACAATGAAAAGTCCTCAAAACTAACACCCCAGACTACATGAAAGGTAAAAGTAGAAGCATAAAAAAAACAAGCCTATGATGCTCAAGCTACAGCTACATGCATGAAAACACGAATGTATCATTATAAAATGCATAAATAATGAAAAGACTATAACAAAACAAAAGAACAGCAAATTTAAACTGAACCTTAGGTTCAAACTATCAAAAATCTACCTAACTAATCTAGAGAGAGTGCAAGAAATACTACTAAGATCCCAATATGAAACTAAGAACAATGAAACACAAAAAAAATAAACAAGATCAAGCAAAATATGAAAACCAACATTCCTTCATTGTTCTAGAAAGAGAAAGCTTGAAATCAAATAAAAACATTAAGAAACATACCTTGGGAAGATAAGAACCAAGATCGGAGGAAGATTTGAGACAAAAAAATTAGTAACTAAGTGTGATTTGAGAGGAGTTAGGGAGAGTTCGAGTGCAAAGAATTAGGTTTATGACTAAAAAAGAGCCAAAATTGACTAACATGACATGTCTGGCCCCGTTTTAATCTTACCCATCACTCGCCATCACAATGAGCTTCAAGCAGTGTATGTGTGTGAGAGACAAAACATATAATACTGAGTACGTATGAATAGTCGATAGAAAGGAACCACACCCTTTCCTAATGCATCCACACATAACGAGAAGTCAAAACAAACTACTGTCCATTTGTTAAAAGATAAGATAAAAGAATATCCCCCTCAATTAAAAACCACCTTATGTTAAGAATTTGTTACTTTTGAGCTTTCATAGGTGGCTTTTACACAACTGAGCATAATAGCCTTCTCCATGCCCTAATTCCCTTTGTTCAAGGTGGAAATTTTAATTTCTGGGCATGGTAGCTTTCATTCATTTCCCAAAGGTACCCCTTTCCTATGGCTAAATTTTTTTTCATGCAATGGAGGAGGAAGAAAGAAAATAGTATTTACAGCATAGAATAAGACAAGGACAAGCTACTATAATTGCTCAATCTCACAACATAATGGAGCACAAGAATACAGGGGTAATAAATTTTCTTAACAATTCTTGAATATTAAAAATAACCATTGAACTATCTTCATTGCATGAAGTTCTTATGATAACAAAGTGACACCGAGATTAAAAAATCAAAACATCAAGACTGCTCACATTAAGCTAACCAAAACAATACATGAATGAGTGAATAGCTAACATATAATAAAGCACATAAATTTTCAAAGTGAACATTCAAAAAGACCATCCAATTTTTTAAACTACTAAAAAATAAAATTAGGTAAAGGCACACACTCCAATAGAATTTCAATGGTAATCAAAGCGGGAGAGATATAGAGGTTTCATAAAACAATGCCTTTTTGATTTTCTATAAGAACATAAGCTCTCAAATTACTCTTTCTTACCAATTTTTTTAAATTGAATTTTTCATGAATTTTGAGCAAGTTGAGTGTGAACATGGCATTAGGACTCCTAGTTCCCCTCTTTGAACCAACTTTCTCCTTTTTGAATAACTTATCATTCCATGGTGCGACTGGTCCTTTCCAAATTCGTTGTTTGTTTTGAAAATTTGTGTAACAGAACAAGGGATAGCTATGAAGCTTAAAGCAATACGGTCTAATGTGACCTTTCACACCATAGTAATGATAAGTAGGAACAAATTTTTCCTTTTTCCTTTTTCCTTTTTCACTTTTTCAAATTTTTGATTTGCAAATTTTTTAGAATTTTTGGGAACTTTCAAAATTTGAGCTTTAGGAATCATACCTCCACCATTTTTAGGTTTTACAAAAATGGTTTTAGTTCCAATTAATCATGTTGATGCATTCCCATGATACCAAATCCCTATGTGGTCACTTGTTGTCCTTTGACCACCAAGAACATCCTCTAACAATCTAGACATGTGAAAAACTTTTGAAGGAAACATTTGATTTATCCAATTCAGATTTGAGTTTAGTCAATTTAGATTCAAGCATTGATTTCGATTCATGACTATCAAGAATTTTCAATTCAAGCATAGTGCACAATTGTTTGCCTCACTTAATTCACATGCAATTTTTTATTTTTCCACAAGGCAGCACTTAAGTTGATCAAAACAAGCATTATTAGCATGTTTCATTTCATCTAATTTCGCTTGAGCTTCAAAAAGCTCTTGCACTATTTTCTTCCACTCACTCTCCTTGTTCTTAAACTTAGTAGACAATTTTCCATTCACTTTGTTCAATCTCAAGCTCTCTTTGCAGAGCTTGTCATATGTATCTTTCAAAGATACATACTTAGAAATTTCATCATCACTCTTACTATCGTCACTGTCAGAGTTTGTAAAGTTTGAACTCTTTTAGGAATTTTCACAATCATATTTCGACGCACTGCAATTAGAGTAGACAAAGCTACAAAAGCAATGAAATTACCGTCATCTCTACCACTTTCACCTTCTTCATTATGTGACTTTTCAAACTCACTTACATCATCCCATGTGGTAACACTAAAAACCTTCTTTTTTTATTTTTTGTTCGGACACTTTTAAGCAATGTGCCCATAGCCTTTGCATTCATAGTATTGAACAACCTGAACATGATTTTTTCATTCTTCTTGTCACCACCACTCTTGGACTCAAACTTACACTTATCATTCCCCTTTTTTGTTTTCAAAAACATTGGTTTTTGACTTTTTTTTGTAAAACTTTGGAATTTTCCTTTACATTTTTGAGATTTTGAATGAAAATTAAACTAACGAAGCCCAAATTCAAAGGCTTGGAGATTACCTACCAACTCTTGAAGTTTTAGAGTATCAAGGTTCTCATGATTCTCAATAATTGTGACCTTAGTATGGAAATCTTTGGTCAGTGATCTCAAAATCTTATTAACCGCTTTATCTTGGGGAATGACTTTGCCTAGGTTATGACAACCAGTCACTATGTTACTCAGTTTGTTGTAAAATTCATTAAAGAATTCATTCTCGTGCATGACAATTAATTCAAAATCAGTTACGTGTCTTCAAAGTTTTGAACTTTTAACCTTTTATGTACCCTCATGAGTAATACAGAGAATGTCCCAGGCCTCTTTAGCGGTATCACTCGTAGAAATTCATATGAATTCTTCCTGTGGAACATCGTTACAGAGAGCATTTAGGGCTTTGTTGTTCTATCCAACTTTGTCGAGTTCAAATTCAATCCAACTCGCTACAAATTTGGGTGGAGAAACCCTTTCAGCCACCTTGACGGGAATAATATAACCATCTATCATAGTTGACCAAACATGCTCATCAATAGATGTCAAAAACATTATTATGCGTGCATTCTAGTATTGAAAATTCTTAGCTTACATGACAAGCGGTTGGGGTACCCTCTTTTGGCAAATCCATAGCTATGGATCGACTTTTTGATTTTTAAATAAAAAATGATGAGCAACCTACACTGATACGAATTTTAAAAATAATGTTTTAACACACAATATTGAATATAATTGATACAAGTTCCCTCATTTTTGTATATTTGCACAAGTTAAAGCATTCGATTTAGTCTATTTTGTTCACAAGTTATTTTTGTGAGTTGTGTAGGACCTTTGACGTTAAAGACGTTCTTCTAGCCATGTTTGCGTATATCGAGGAAGTTATGATAAAGTCAAATGGCAAGGAGAAGCCTCAGAATGGCAATGTGGGACCCAAAGTGAGACTTGAGCAATCAAAGTAGGTTACTACCGGTAGTGGCTTTGAGCACTACTAGTAGTAAAAAGCTACTACCGGTAGTAAGAATTCCACAGGCAAAAATAGATTATTCACTATCGGTAGTGGCTTTGAGCACTACCGGTAGTCAGAATTCCAGAGACAAAAAGAGATTATTCACTACTAGTAGTGATTTTGAGGACTATCGATAGTCAAAATTCCAGAGGCAAAAATCAGATTATTCATTATCGATAGTGGATTCATGACTATCGGTAGTCCAGACTTCCAGAGGCTAATCCAGGTCAAAGCAGTACCGGCAGTGAATTCATGACTATCGGTAGATCGGACATCCAATCGGCTCCAAAAATAGAAGAACTACCAGTAGTGGATTCATGACTACCGGTAGTGAAGGTTAAAAATAGAACTTTTTCATCTTTTTTGCACAACTTTTAGGTGTAGTTTTGTCTTTTTATTAGGACTTTTTGGGGGCTATTTAAATAACTTTTTTGAGATTCTAAGGTAGTTTTCAATTTAGGTTTTACTCTACTTTAGATCTAAAAGTTATTGTAGAGAGACAAAGAGAAGAAGAAGTGGGTTTGTGTATTAAAAGTTGTAGATCTTCAAATTTTTCGCTCTTATTTGCTCATTTATATTTGTAAGTACTTCTTATTGTTAATTTCAAGCAATTTTCATTATTCTTAACTACTTGTTGTGCTTCTTATCTTTTTATATTTCTTGTATTTTCATTTTCTCTACTCTTAGTTTACCTTATTTGTGGTAGATCCACCATTAGTGATGAACTCTACACCATTAATAGTTGGATAAACTACTTGGCTTGGTCTAAGAGTTAGATTCCATTTTTAACCTAGGTTTGGTGGGTTTATTTCTCTCAAATGTTTTAAATGCTTGTTTGTGAATGTTTAGGGGCAAAAATCTTTTGGTCTTAACTAGGGTTGTTCATATCTTTGATCTTGTGTCAACAAGCTTGGCTTGTTATATGTGATGCTTAGTTCCCTTGCACTCTAAATGTTTGATAAAATGTCTCAAAGTCCTTTGTATGAAAAACATGATTTTAAAGATGAATCTTCCTACCAATATCATAGCAAAAATGAGATGTGGTTGAGTTAAAATGAGAGAAGAAACTCACCTACCAAAGTTAAGAAGAAATTGAGCTTTTGGACCTTGTCTCCTTTAATTTCATAGTTAAATCACCATAGTATAAAAGAAACCAACAATTCCCAAACCAAAACCTTTTTAATAGCTTAAATATTCAATTATTCATTTACTCACTATAAACAATTCGGGGTATCATTATTTCCCTTTGGAGAATTGACCTCGGGTATCCCGAGTATTATGTTGCATTGACCACATGTTTCTACGCTTGGAAACATACACATTAAGGAAGCAAGAATTTTTGGCGCCATTGCTGGGGAGTTATGGCAAGTTGAATCTCTTGTGATTTCATCACAAGAATAGTGAGTATCTCTTTAATAAATAGTTTTTTTAGTTTTTGGTAAATTGTATAGGGTAGGAAAGACCTTTGGGTTGGTGCATGTTGGTTTGGTCCCGTGACCATACATTGAGACTTGTTAGAATCGACCAGCCGATAAAACACCACCTTTTTATCGAAATGGAGGGACAAGGGGGTGGAAACCCACAAATCCCATAATTTTTTGAAGAAGCCCTTAGGTGGTGTATGTAAGAATATCTCACCCCAACCTCGAGTGCTTTTCAATCATGCATAATACTACCTGTCTAGGCTTGGGCATTTGTTGTACAACTAAACATGATTCAACTTCTCCCCACATTCTACGGCATGAAAAATGAGAGTGCTCATCTCCACGTCAAAGAATTTGAGAAATTAGTTGGTACTTTTTGGAGCTTGGACAAAATAAGGAGATAGCCCAGTTGAAGTTTTTTCCTTTCTGTCTAAAGAAGGCTAAAGTTTGGCTTAAGTCCCTCAAACCCCAATCCTTGGGTACCTGGGTTGATTTACAAATGGAGTTTTTCAAGTTCTTTCCCATGGACAAAACGGTAGCTTTAAGGAAAACTATTTAAATTTTTTCTACTAAAGATAATGAACCATTTGGAAAAAGCTAAGAACATTACAAGAACATTTTAAGATCCGTTCTACATCATGGCTTTGAACCATGGCGAATTATAAACTTTTTCTATGAAGGCATTTTTCCCCCCTAAATCACCAATTTGTGGATATGATGTGTAATGGAGACTTCTTAAACAAAGACTCGGATGAATCCTTGGATTGCTTTGAACAATTAGCGAATAGATATCAATATTGGGACCTTTCAAATTCCACTGATAGGTCAAGGGAACCCATAGCCGCAAGTTCATCGGGGCCCGAAAGGTACTCATTGACAAAACAAGATAACCTGCATGCAAAAATTGCCCAACTTACTTGTAGGTTGGAAACTCTAGATGTAAAAAGGGTCAATGAGGTAAGCACGCAACCTATTGTGGAAGAGATGTGCATAATTTGTGACACCAATGGGCATTGCACAAGTAATTGCCCTACTTTGTCGGCTGTCAAGGATGTACTCCAGGGTGGGGAGCAAAGTTCCATGAATGCTATCCACCCACCACCTAAGCAATACAATTCTCCGTACTCTAATACTTATAATCCGAGGTGGCAAAACAACCCAAATTTTTCTTAAAAGGGTATGGATAATCAAGGCGCACCTCAGGGTCAACATGGATCCCCAACCAAACCCAAGAAAATTTTGGAAACCATGGCCAAGCTTCTTCCTCACACCATCACCAACAAGTTCAAGGGCAAGGACCCATGCCCCCCCATCTTATGCCCCACAAGGGCCACCACCCAATTCAAGTTCATACCAACCTCCATACAAATGGAACCATGAGGACACAATTCAGGTTTTCATGCAAAGCCAATAAACCACAAATGCTCAAGTGACCCAAAACTTTATGGACATTAAGACCCAACTTGGTAAGTTAATTGCAATTATGGGGCATTACAACAAGAGAGAGGGAAGTTCCCTTCCCAACCACAAGCAAACCCCCAAGGTCAACTCCAAGTAAGTAGTTCTAGTAGCTTCGAGCCACAAATATAGCACTTAAAGGCTATCACCACTTTGAGAGGCGGTAAGGAGATTGATAAAACCATTCTCCCAAAACCATCTCAAGACAAGGCTCCCCCACCTTCCACATCATATGATCATAGTGTGAAGCCTCCAAGTGGTAACATGAACAAATAAGAGAAAGTGGTTGGCCCAAGCAACACGTCATGTCCAATTATGGCATCGTTTCCTCAACGGTTGAAGGCCCCATAAAGGCCGAACAATCATGCCGAGATTTACAAGCTCTTTGAGCAAGTAAAGATCAACATACCTTTTTTGGATGCCATAAAACAATTCCCTACATACGCAAAGTTTCTCAAAGATTTGTGCACTGTCAAGTACACATTAAATGTTTATGGCAAGGCATTTATGATGGAACAAGACAGCTCTATCATTCAAACCAAGACTGTCCCCAAGTATAAAGACCTTGGTTGTCCAACAATTTTAATTGTCATAAAGGGCACCAAGATTGAGCATGCCTTACTTGATCTAGGTGTAAGCGTTAATCTTCTTCCTTACTTTGTGTACAAAAAATTAGGCTTGGGAGAGTTGAAGTCAACCCCGGTGACACTCCAACTAGACGACCGTAGCATACGGATACCAAGAGAAGTAGTTGAAGATGTCTTGGTTCATGTAGACAAGTTTTACTTTTCAGTGGATTTTGTAGTGCTTGACATGCAATCAGTGGCTAATTCAGAGACTCAAATTTTCATCATTCTTGGGCGTCCCTTCCTTTCTACTTCTGATGCATTTATCCAATGTAGGAATGGGATTGTTAGATTAAATTTTGGGAACATGACTCTTAAGCTTAACATTTTTAATGTTGCCAAACAAGTAGGGGACAAGGGAGAGGTGCATAAGGTGAGTTGCATTTACTTGATTGTCCAAGGACATATGAACACATTGCTTTCCTCCGATCCCCTAAAGTCATGCCTAGTTGCTCCATCCTCGTTGGAGTACAGTTTGAGTCTGGAGGGTGAGTATTTATGTTCATTACTCGATGTTGCTGATATGTGTGAAGTGAATGGGTGGGCACTGAGATTTGAGTAGCTACCTCCTGTTGAGGAGAAAATCTTGCCCTCGAATGTCCAAAATTCGAAGCTAGAATTGAAACCCCTTTCTTCCACTCTCAAGTATGCCTTTCTAGGCAAGAATGAGACTTTTCTAGTAGTAATTTCCTCTATTTTAGAGGGACCTCAAGAAGCCAAACTTTTGGCATTATCAAGAATTCACCGAAATGCCATCGGATGAACTATTGTAGAGATAAAGGGTGTAAGCCCTTTAATTTGCACACACTACATCTATCTAGAGGATGATGTGAAACCCTCCCGCCAACCATAACGTCAATTGAATCCACACATGAAATACGTGGTGTGGAATAAGGTGTTAAAGCTACTAGACATGGGAATTATTTACCCTATCGTATATAGCAAGTGGGTGAGCCCCACTCAAGTTGTGCCTAAAAGGTCCAGTGTGACAGTAGTCTAGAATGAGAAGGATGAGTTGATCCCAACCCGTGTTACCACAGGTTGGAGAGTTTGCATTGATTAGCAAAAACTCAACTCATCCACAGGAAAATACCAATTCTCACTTCCTATCATTGATCAAATTTTGGAAAGGGTTGCCGATCACTCATTCTATTGTTTTTTCGATGGTTATTTAGGGTACAATCAAATTGATCGTTCTTGAGGACCAAGAGAAAATGACATTCATGTGCCCTTTTGGAACTTTCTCCTATCAGCGATGCCTTTTGGGTTGTGCAATGCCCCAAGCACATTTTCAGTGATCTCATGGAAAAAGTGGTAGAAGTGTTTATGGATGACTTTTTCATTTTTGGAGACACATTTAGTCTTGCCTTCAACACTTAAAGTTAGTATTGGAGAGGAGTGAGGAGAAAAATATTATACTGAATTGGGGAAGTGTCATTTTATGGTCACTCGTGGAATAGTGTTAGGACACATTATGTCATCCAAAGGAATAGTGGTAGACAAATCAAAGATCAAGTTAATATCCAACCTACCCACCCCCAAGTGCGTGAAAGATGTGCGCTCATTTCGCAGTCATGCGGGATTTTATTATCGGTTCATAAAGGACTTTAGTTCCATCTCTGGTACTTTATGTTCCCTATTTGCTAAGGATGCTCTTTTTGAGTGGACAGGGGATTGTGAGGTTGCTTTTTCAAAGCTCAAAACCATGCTAATCTCACCCCCTATCATGCTACCACTCAATTGGAGCCTTTCTTTTGAGATCATGTGCGATGCAAGTGATTATGCTATAGGGGCGGTCTTGGGACAAAGGAAAGAAAAAAAATCTAGTGTCATTTACTATGCTAGCCGAACTCTGAATGATACTCAATTGAATTACACTACTACAAAAAAAGAGTTACTAGATATAGTTTTTGCCCTAGATAAGTTTCGGTCCTACTTCATTGGATCACCTATTGTGGTCTTTACCGATCATTCGATTTTAAAATATTTAATGACTAAACAAGATGCAAAGCCGCATCTCATACGGTGGATCCTCTTGTTGTAAGAATTCGATATCACTATCAAGGATAAGAAATGAGTAGAGAATGTGGTAGCGGACCATTTGTCCTAACTTGTGGTGGAAGATTTGTCGACTAATATGCCTATTGTTGACACTTTTCCTAATGAATAACTTTTTGCTCTTTTGATTGACCCCTGGTATGCGGATATTATAAATTACTTTGCTATGGGCCAAGTCATTAAACATTGGAGTCCTTAAGACAAGAGGAGATTTTTGGTGGAGGTGAAGAAATTTGTCTTTAACGACCCTTATCTTTTCAAATATTACCCAGACCAAATTATAAGGAGATGTGTACTAGATTATGAGGTGAGTGGTATACTCTTTTTTGTCACTCGGAGGCATGTGGAGGCCATTTCTCTATAAAGAAAATCATCGCAAAAATCTTGCAATGCGAATTCTATTGACCTTCACTTTTCAAGGACTCATTCAAATTCTGTAAGAGATGTGAGAGATGCCAATAGTTGGGGGCGTATCTCGCCGAAACATGATGCCTCTTTCCCCGTTCTTGTTATTGAGATATTTGATTGTTGGGGAATTGACTTCATGGGCCCTTTTCCCTTCTCTAATGGCTATCTGTATATCCTTTTGGCAATGGACTACGTGTCCAAGTGGGTAGAGGCTATCTCCACACGAACCAATAACCACAAGGTGGTGGTTATGTTTTTAAAAGAAAATATCTTTTCATGGTTCAGGATGTCTTGGGCAGTCAAAAATGACCAAGGCACACTTCTGCAATAGGCCATTTGAGGCCGTAGTGACAAAATATACTATCACGCATAAAGTGTCCACCACTTACCCCCAAACCAACAGGCAAGCTCAATAGGGAGATCAAGCACATGAAAAAAAAATAGAAACAACAAAAGTAAGATAGAAAAAGAAAAAACTATCATTTCTGAGGTACCGATCCATAGGATACGATCGCATGATCACTTGTTTCCCAAGAATCATAGACACGCTATTTATTTCTACCAACAAAAAGTTGTACGTACCTTCCTATCATAACCATACCCAAGCAAGTGCTGCTTTGACAGGTAAACTGGCAGAAGAAAGTCATGAATAA
>BRYE01000016.1:18961997-18966997 GCA_030159115.1 Actinidia arguta var. hypoleuca | reverse complement strand
CGCTGAAATCAAGGCAAAAATTAACGTTCGAACGCTAGGCTATGAAACAGTCATCGTTCGAACGCTCTACAGAGACATTCGAATGCTAAGGCAAAATGTTTGGTTTTCACTTTCTGTCTGTTTGAACGTTGCACAAAGGCATTCGAATGCTAAGCCAAAAATGGCTAAATTCTCCTCGATCGTTCGAACGCTAAGCATATGCAGTAACAATAACAGGAATGATCTTTAAAAATTACTAACAACTTTCTGAACACAATTCAACTTCTTTCAAGGCTCTTAGGGTACCAAGTACAACTCAAGGGAACTACAATAACTCAAAACTAACCTTTAAGAACAACCCTAACATGGTAGATCTAAGATTGAGATTAACCAAAACCTTACATGCTTTAATTTGGGGGTTTTATAAACCCACACACAAATCACTTGATTCAAACCCTAATACATGCATTTTAACTCAATTGAGACTCAAGGGAGTCCTTAAAACTAACCTACATCCCACCTATACATATATACTTACATAAATAAAAAGTTAAAGCTCTTTACCTCTCTCCCAAGCTCCTCAAGCTTTAATAATGGCTTCTCCTAGCCTATTTTAAGTTCTTTAAGGCTCTCCCTCCCTCTCTCTCTCTCTCTCTCTCTCTCCTCTTCTTTTTCTTCTTCTTCTTTCTCTCTCTATATACGCGTATGTGTGTGTGGTGTATAAGAGTGTGGTGTATAAGTTAAGACACATTGGAAATAATCCCATGTACCCTCCTCCATTTTAAATTCTTTATTCCTTTTTCTTTTACTTTTTTCTTTTTGTTTTATACTGTTACGGTTCGAACACCCATATTAGCATTCGAAGGCTAAGAAGGAATTCGGCCTAACGTTCGAACGCTACGTTCAAACACTCTGAAGGTGTGAAATTGGTTGGACTCTGTTATAGGCTGTAGCATTCGAATGCCCTTTTTAGCGTTTGAACGTCAAGAAGAAATCTTGGCTTTAGCGTTCGAACTCCAATACTAGCGTTCGAACGCTAAAAAGGATCCTGGGTAAAAACCTGAATTTTAAGGTTTTAAGAATATTCTAACTCTAGTTTACTCCCTTTGACCCTTGAATTTGTAGTCACTTATATTAATTAATATAGACATCATAATTTACATAATTAAAAGAAATTAACGGGTTCGGGGTGTTACATGGTTGCCTCATTTTGATCTCCAATTGACCGCTTCGCCCGAAAGCAAGAACAGACTCATCTCCAGCTCGCCATGAGGTGAGGTCATTCACATTGCCAGATCAGAGACCAACCTTAAGAAGACTCTATCTCCATAAGAACTCCTATCCTAGAGTCCATCGCACCTCCGCTTGGTCAAAGTCCATCTCCACAATGATTTTGCCTCTATAGGGAAACAATATCCATCACGGTTCCTATGATTGTAGGTTGCTCTTCATATGGCATTCTCCTATTATTTCTCCTATTTATCAGGGATATACTTCCTAAATATGGTTGCCCATAAATCTCTCCTAATTATCCTCACACGGATCTCCAATCTCCACCTGTAAAAAGGCCACTCCCTCATTATGAAAAGATACGCTCAATAGTAAAATTTAACCGCCACATATTTTTATAATGCTCTACTACTATATTTTGCTCAACTTATATTCATCATGGTCTGATCTCAATGCTAGAGAGATTTTGAGCGGCCTCACCCCGATCAATCACTTTTGTTCATATTCTGCGCAGGTCACCTGAGTTGTTGCCGAGATCCAGAGCTGAGGCAAAATGAGCAATTCTGACTATTGGTTGCTAGCTCTAGTTTTTTACCACCACCACCACAATTATTATTATTATTATTATTATTATTATTATTATTGTGGTATAAATCTAGAATGAGCAATCAATAGTCAGAATTGCTTAAGAAGCTCGATATTGACTTCGATGACCTGTGCAAGGAAGCAAATGTCACCAACCGTGGTGAGGCCACTCAAAATCCCTCTAGCGTATGGTGGGAAGCCTTTGCCATAAAAGCACAGCCAAATTATATCATAATAGTATGAGTGAGAATGTGGTTACCCCCTTCTAGTGGATGGTGAACAGCCTTTTATAGATGGAGAATTTATAGACATGTGAGAAAATCATGGCATAATCACTGGGTGACCAAATAAGGAAGTCATGGCCAATAATCTCAACGTAACAAGTGGTGCATGCCAAATGGAGATGGTACTACAATTGTAAGAGAATAGGGGAGATGGAGTCTCAAGTCTACCTCGGTCCAAAGATGGTGGCAGTAAACTGCTTGGCATTGGCAATTGGGGATATTGGGAGGACATTAATGCTAAGTGGCGACCTTGAGAGACACTGGCAACATGATCTTTTTATAGTTAATGTGGTGACATGTTTACCTCAGACCAAATTATATCATAATAGTATGAGTGAGAATGTGGTTACCCCCTTCCAGTGGATGATGAACGGCCTTTTATAGATAAAGAATTTATAGACGTGTGAAGAAATCATGGCGTAATCATTGGGTGACCAAATAAGGAAGTCATGGACAAGAATCTCAGCGTAACAAGTGGCGCATGCCAAATGGAGATGGTACTGCAACTGTAAGAAAATAGGGGACATAGAGTCTTAAGTTTACCTCCGTCTAAAGATGGTGGTGGTAAACTGCTTGACATTGGCAATTGGGGATATTGGGAGGACATTAATGCTGAGTGGCGACCTTGAGAGACACTGGCGATGTGATCTTTTTTATAGTCAATGTGGTGACATGTTCACCTCGAGCCAAATCATTTTCTCTGAAGACAACTTTAATAGGTTAGGATTTCACCCTTCATCAGTGGCCCCCCTACTCAAGGTGGTGAGAAAAATTACTTGGCATTATCAAGTAAGAAATCATGGGGTGTTGATGGATGATGTAAGCTCGCAATGATGGCATGCTTTATAAGGACAACACGTGTAGATGCATTAATGAAAGATGCGTCCCTTCGTCTGCAAATGGCTGAAACATTCTCGGTATGTAAAGCGTCGTCCAATCTTATTCATTAAAGCGATCAGATCTTGGCCCTTTGCTTCCCCTATAAATAGGAGAACCCTTTACACCGCGTGTACTCTTCTGTTCCCTTCATTCGAGAATTGATAAACTTGCTCCGACGTGGTTCTTGCTCACCTCACCTTCCCTGCTCCACGTTTGTTTTAGCTATTCCATAAGTATTTACCACCTCCCGTTATGTTTTGAATCTTTTGTTTATGTCTTGCAATGTTAACGTAAGAGATGTAGAAAATACCCTCCCTTATTGGATATCTAACCACTTAGGAGATGCTCCTATATGGATATTGAAGTTACTAAATATCCCTCCTCTCCCAAGGAGGACTCTTTCGGAAATGAGGGAGATCCCTCAATAGACACCAAGCCCCCACCTGAGAGAGAGATGAATATAATGATTCAAGGCAAGCTAGATCATTTGTGGAAGTCATGCTCTTTCCCAATTGGGATTCAGACGAGGCTGCTCGAGACTGATAAAACCATAGCGTCTACTCGCCCGAGCAAAGTGGCTGTCTACGAGTCTTCCTTTCAAGCAGATCTGCATCTCCCCATTCACTCCATACTTAGGAGAATACTGGCCTATTATAATGTTTGCCCTGCCCGCGTGGCGAAGTATGGTTTGCGCCTTGGTCCTATGACAATTTAAGAAATTTGCCCTTTCCCTAAGCAAGTTTAGGCATCTATTCGGCGTATTTAACAACCCAAGGCCAAACTCGGGATGGCTAGACTTCAAGGTGAGGCCAAGATGTACCCTATTCAAAGGATATCCCAGCAACATCAAGGGATGGAAGAAGAAATTCTTCTTCATTTTGGGGGATGAGTGGGAGTTTATCCATGGACTATGTTGGGAGCTTGGAGTTCTGAGGGTTCCAAGGTCATGGAGCACCCAAGTTAGCTTTCATTTATCGGATTGTTCTTTGTTTATTAATCTTCATTTCTTTCCTTTTTTTAACATTGTGTCAACATTTTTAGATCAGCATTGCAATGTGTCGCTTGTCCTGGTTGAGTCCGAACAAAAGAGTTTTAACCAAATCTCTAGCACCTTAGAGTAGGGACAACTCTACGTGATCAAGGACTCCTTTGTTTGAAGGTTTTTCAATGCAGGGGAGAAAAATGCAGGCAACAAGGCTCACATTGCGGCCGATGAGGGTGATTCCTGCCCTTCCTAAGGTGACCCCTCGGTGTCGGACTTCTTTCTCTAGGTGTCGACCCTTCGATTTTTCAGATTTGAATCCTTGTCTTCTGACTTCAAGTGTCGACACTTCTTGTATTATGTGTTGACACTTCATTTTCTAGATCCAAGTCTTTGGTTACTGACTTCAGGTGTCGACACTTCTATGTTGGGTGTTGACACTTATCGCCAGAATGTATTTCTTTGAATTCCTTGTTTATTTGACATCAATGCACTTCACGATCTTCGAGATTTCTTTTCCATGGATACGTGTGATATTCATTGACCTTGTTCCATTGAGACTTATGATTTTCACTTTTTGTTCAATACTTTAAATAGATTTAATCAATGCAGCTTCCAGTTTCAAAGGTGTCAACACCTTCTCAAGAGGTGTCGACACTTTCTGGACAGAAAGTGTTTTACACACTCAATAACCATATTAGTCATTAACACATTATTTTGTTATCATCAATATTGAAGCATTGAGTCAACAATCTCCCCCCGTTTTGATGATGACAAAATTTTTCAACATGTGAATGATAAACATTTAAGCGCATATGATGTTTATTAGTGCAATGTATTAATTTGAGGCATATATCGTATTGCTCCCCCTTTGTTTTGTAGTCAATGCTTTTATCAAACAAGTTTAATAACTTTTAAGCCTTTCAACATATGCATTTGAACTCAATAAATCATGCTTTATCAAACTATTACCATACTTGACATGCATTTTCTTTCAGTCATGCTTATATTATCATATGAGGTCAATAATATCATTTAGACTTAAAGCTCAAATCAATATT
>BRYE01000016.1:18934497-18949497 GCA_030159115.1 Actinidia arguta var. hypoleuca | reverse complement strand
TCTTCCTGAATCTTATAACTTCTTTCATTGGTGAGATCTTCAAAAATACCCAATCACCTTCTTGAAAATCTAACTCTTCTATTTGCGTTTGCATAACTCTTTTGTCAATCTTGTGCAATCTTCAATTGGTCTTGAATCATTTTGATTTTCTCTTTGGTTTTCTGCACAATATCTGGTCCAGTAATCTCTATTTCTCCAATCTCTGTTCAACAAGATGGTGATCTGCATTTTCTACCATATAGTGCCTCGAAAGGTGTCATGTTGATACTCGCTTGATAGCTATTGTTGTAATTGAACTCCGCCAAAGCTAGATGTTCCTCCCAGTTTTCTTGGAATTCCATTGCGCATGCCCTCAACAAATCCTCTAATGTATGTATCATCCTTTGCCCATCAATATGTGGGTGAAAAATCGTGCTCAAATTCAACTTCATCCCCATTGCCCTATCTAATGATTACCAAAATTTGAAAATAAATCTTAAATCCCGATCTGACGTGATTGATACTAGAGCTCCATGCAGTCGTACGATCTCTTTTATGTAGGTAGCCGCCATTTGATCCATAGTGTGCGTATTCTTGATTGGAATAAAATGTGTCATCTTGGTCAAACGATCGACTATGACCCAAATTGAATTGTTCTCTTTCACTGTATAAGGAAATATGATAACGTAGTCCATTGTGATATCCTCCCATTTTCACTTTGAAACTGGCAGTGGTTGAAGTAGTCTTGCTAGCTTTTGGCATACCGCTTTAATTTGCTAACATTTTAAGCATTTGTTGACATATTCTTTGATGTCTCGCTTTATACCCATCCACCAGTACATCTCTTTCAAATCCTGATACATCTCCATTTTGTCTTGTATCCCTCATCCATTATCTGCTACTTGAGATCAGAAGTCTCAGGCACGCGTATTCTATTTTGGAATTTGAAAACACCATCTATCATTTTGAACTCCGAATTTGATTCCATTGCGAGCTTGTCGTGAATCTTTTTAAGTTTGGAATCTTTCATTTGCTTGAGTTTGATTTTCTCTAAGATTGTTGGTTCTGCAATAATCGTTGTACATGGACCTTCTATTCCACAAGTGACCACTTCTGACTCCAATTCTTCCATTTCTTTGTGTAAATACCATTGTTCCGTAATCAGGATATTCAACTTTTCTGTTACCTTCTAACTCAGAGCGTCTGCTACTACGTTTTCCTTTCTTGGGTGGTATTGAATGTTGATGCCGTAGTCTTTTATCATTCCAACCATCTTTGTTGCCTAAGATTTAACTCCTTTTACGTGTAAATAAATTTCAAACTCTTGTGGTCGGTGTAGATTTCACATCTCACCCCATACAAGTAGTGCCGCCATATCTTCAAAACAAAGATAATTGCTAACTCCAAGTCGTGAGTAGGGTAGTTCCTCTCGTGTGGCTTTAACTTCTTGGAAGCATACACAATAGCTTTCCGATTTTGTATTAAAGCACACCCAAAACTTGATGTGGCACATCGCTGTAGATAGAAAACCCTTCAATGCCCTTGGTAATGCAAGTATCGGTGCTATTGTAAGCCTCTTTTTCAGCTCTTGAAAACATTGTTCACGTTTCTTCGTCCAAACAAATGGTTCTCCTTTGTGAGTCCACTCTGTCAATGGCACCGCAACTTTTGAGAAATCCTTAATGAACCTTCTATACTAACCCGCAAGTCCCAAAAATCTCCAACCTTCAAACATTGTCTTGGGTTGCGGCCAATCCACGATTGCCTTAATCTTTTGTGCATCAATCGATATCCCATCTCTGTTAATAATATGCCCCAAAAATACCACATTGGCAAGCCAAAATTCACATTTATTGAATTTGGCATACAATCTTTCATCCTTCAATGTCTGCAACACTATCCTTAAGTGGTTTACATGTTGATCCTCATCTTTTGAATAGATAGGGATGTCATCAATGAAGACGATCACAAACTCATCCAAATAATTCTTGAAAATCTAGTTCATTAGATTCATAAATACTGCTGGTGCATTGGTTACCCCGAATGGCATTACTAGAAACTCATAATGTCCATACCGTGTTCTAAAAGCCGTATTTTCAATATCTCCCAACTTCACTTTGAGTTGATGGTATCCGGAACGCAAATTGATCTTTGAAAATACTTGAACTCCTTGTAGTTGATCAAATAAATCATCAATTCTTGGTAATAGAATTTGTTCTTGATTGTAACTTTGTTTAACTCATGGTAGTCTATACACAAACTCATTGTCCTGTCTTTCTTCTTAACAAATAACACCAGTGCTCCCCACAGTAATGAACTCAGTCGTATGAAACCTTTGTCTAGAAATTCTTGCAACTATGAATTTCACTCCTTTAACTCCATAGGAGCCATACAGTATGGTGCTTTAGAAATTCAATGGGTTTCGGGTGCAACCTCAATGGAAAATTCAATTTCTCTATTCACAGGCATTCCTCGTAATTCCTCAGGAAATACCTCGAGAAACTAACGGACTATAGGAATGTCCATCGTAGATAAGTCTTCTGACGAATATGACATTACACTACACAAATAGCATCGACAATCGTTTCTTAAGAGTCGTTGGGCACAAGTCATTGATACAAAGTATAGGGGAGTTACTATCCTCTCTTCTTCTAATCGGACCTCTTTTTGTTCTGAATTCTGAAAAATTATACATTTATCTAAACAATGAGTTGTGGCCCCATTTTTGGACAACCAATCCAGTCCGAATATGACATCGAAGTGTCCTATTTCCAACGGTATAAGATTTATAGGTATTACTATATCATCAATACAAACACTACAGTCTTGATAGATAGTTTAGCAGACCATGCCCTTATTCATAGGTTGTGACATTGCTAACTCATAACCTAGTGATTCAGGTTCCTTATTCAATTTACTAGCAAATTGTGTTGACATAAATGTATGTGAAGACCCTGTATCGAATAAAATATAAGTAGGTAAAAAGCAAATTAGTATGTTACCTGCAACCACGATTTCATTATTCCTCACATCGCTTGGCATAAGTGCAAAAAATTGTCCTTGTCTCTGGTCATTCTCATTGCCACCCCTATTCCCTTGGTTGCCTTGGTGATTCCCTCTTGGCCTTGCATTTTCTCCTCCTTGACCTCCCCTCGGCATCATGGCTTCAGTTATCGCTTCGGACAATTCCTTTTGATGTGACCTACTTCATTGTAGTGACAACATATGACATTAGTCCTGTTTCTTCAGTATTCTCCTAAATGATTCTTCCCATATATCGGGCACGTCAATATTTGCCCCCTCGAGTTTTTTCCTTAGTTTCTCTAGTTTGATTTCGGCGATGGTCATCGGCCCTGTCTGCTTCAATTGCTCGAACTCTGCACACTTCACGTTCTACAATGCCCTCAACACATACTTATCCTTGAAAATTACTTTAAATAGAGCCCAATTCATGCTTGGTTTCCTCACGCCTTTTAGATTCCACCATTTGCTGGCTGCACCAATTAACAAGTACGAGACTATCTCCAATTTCTGCTATTCACCATACCTCAATAGCTTAAAGTTCTTATCCATTTTTACTAGCCACTCATTGGCTTTAACTGGATCCATCTCACCGCTGAACGTTGGTGATTTGAATTTCAAAAATTACTTTAACATAGCAACATTCTCAGTTGGTATTGTTGGGTGTTCAGTTTATCTTCTGTACTCTATCGTTTCCTTTGGTTTTGATTCTCTCCTCCATCATAGTATTGATCCCTTTCCGGTTCTGGTGGTGGTGGCTGCAGATGTTGTTGTAGTAATTGCTATTGAGCAGCCATTGCTCCCACTAACTTTTGCATCATGTCCCTCAATTCATTCATTTGCGTATTGGTATTCTCGTTCTCCCTACTTTCTTGCTTGTTTGCTTGGGTATTAACCGTCTTGGTTAATCTATTGTGCATACATAATTTCATATGTTATATAGTACACACTTAATCAAGTATTATATATAAATATAGTGCAACTACAGTGTCAATGCCTATTCAGCTCTGGGTTTTAGTCAATAAAATCCATAAACTAGCGCTCTAATACCACTTCTGTCATGACTCAACCCATTTATACACATGGGTCCACCCTTATTATGGTGTCATCGTGATCGGCCAGTGAGATTCACTTACTAAGGCCTATTTACTTAACTCAATTTAGGAATTTTCTTACCATTCAAGATATTTATACTTGAATGCAAACAAAATATATGAAAATATATTTAAATTAAACCAGAGCTAACATGTCATTCAAAATATATAAGTATTCTTACATTTATATATAGAACAATAGTTCTAGCCATAGTTCGGCACAACCGTTATTAAAACTATATAAGTTCAAAAGAACTAACTTTTCTATATTGTACATAACATAAGACAACAAAAACTGACTAAGGTCATTTACCTTCAGTCGCATTCCCCCTCATTTTTATTACCTAAAATTGTTACGTACAACTACGTCTTAAGGACAAGGCTATTGTGAGTCAAGTTATATAATAGTACAAGTGCCAATGAAATTATAAAATATCAATTCATTTCAACATAAAATAACTTTACTTTGTCAATCCTTTTTCATTTCAGCAATTGACTCATCTAGGCCCATTTACCTTGATTTCATATCAGGCGTTTAAAATTATATTGGATTGACACTTACGACATATACACCCGTTCAACGAACACCAGTAATTAGGGAGCAACCCTAATATATATGTAGTATGATATCACTCATGATCATATGGCTATAATTACACCCTTATTATATCACTTCTCGCTATATTCTTTTTTTCTGACAGTTAGGACATCGTTCGAACTATGTGTCATTTAAATCATATTTTTAAAGTAATTATTTTCATATTTCATGGTACATTTAAAACATAACATAGCATGTATTTATCTATAAAATAACATCATATTTTAATTATTCAAACAACACATGTTTTCATCATAAAACTCATTTTAAGTAAGTAAAATATAACAAGACTCACCGCGAGCTAATGTTCCTTGAATTCGAGTTCTACGCTTAATATTCGAATCGTTAGATTTAATATTTTCGTAGATATGAATGTACTAAATTTCATAATTTTCAAGTTAGAAAATATTTTAAAACTTAATAATTCAATTTAACTTTCTATAGAAATTTTCTGCACTAATTATTTAAAAATAGCAAGTCGGTATATTAGTTTTAGAAAGTTCTTTAGAGTTAATTTTATTCCCAAACTTTTACATAATATACTAGAAACATATATTTATTTACAGTAAAAATATAATAAATTTTTAAGGTACGTAACTATTTTTAAAAATTCGTCAAACATTTGATGTTTCTGCACAGAAATTTTGTTGACAACAGCTCAATTTATAAATTCTTTTGGCATTAAAAACCTTTTCAAAATTAATTAAATTAATTAATTAATAACTAGACATATAAATGTATCACATATAAATATTAAGATTTGTTTTAGGTACGTAGATATTTTTATAAAATTCAAAAAATTTATATTCAAAATATTTTTCTCAGCTTCGGAATTTATATTTAAGGTAAATTTTAGATCACTAATATTATGAATTTAAAATAATATTATGAATAAAATTTTTATATACTTTTAACATCGTTCCAGCGCAATATAAATTGAGTAATTTGGATATCGTATGAGAAAGTTATGATAAAAATACGATTTTGTGTTCCAATGGGAAAATATGGTTCCGACTTATTTGAATTTTGATTTTAAAAAAAATACGTATAAATGCAATATTTTTGGGGTTTGGAGGTTGATATTCTATAATAAGGCTTAAAGTATGAGAAAATATCAAAGAAAGAAGAAGAAATTTAGAATTTACCTTGGTAGAAAAATAGTATCGATATCACGTTCTTTGCTATTTTATTTTTCCTTCTCTTTTTTTTCTCCTTTTCTCTTTTTCTCTCTTTTTCTCTCTTTTCCTCTCTTTTATATGTATCTATTTCATTTTGTTTGTGAAGTTGCTGCAGGTTTCATTTTTATAAGTGGGAGTTTTGATTTAGTTTTTGTTAGGCTTACACCATCACGTAGAACGCATGCACGTACACACACATAGGGACAATTGCTGTCCAACAACTTGCTTTCTTCTATGCGTCACACATGCGCACACACACATGGACATCACATTCATGCATGTGCCACTTGTCCGTCATGTACGCATCCCTGTGTCTACCGGATGTCTACAATATGTCGCATTTGTTGTATTATGTTTTACACTTAATTGTGAAGTAATACAAATATATAATTTTAGAATTAAATAAAATTAACTCGATTATTAATTTAGTACTTGTTTTCGCGGGTCATGATTTTACAGTCTGAGTAGTTATTTAGACTTGTCCAAATTGAGAGACAAATTTTATTAATTCTTTTCCAAATTGAGAGACAAATTTTATTTAGACTTGTCGTCTAAAGATTTTAAAATTGATCAAATTCCAAGTGTATTTTAAACATCTGAAGCTCTCTCATTTTTTTCATATAGAGCACTGAGAAATTTCTAAGTCACATATTGAGAGATTTGAGACTTAGGTCTAGTTTGGAGTATTAGTTTTTTTGTTGTTGTTATTTTGTTGTTTTTTTTATGGTTTTTTTCGTTGTTTGATCAAAATCTTATATTTTTTCAATTCCTCTTAACGAGAGGAGTAGAAAAAAGTTAAAAAAGTTATATAATTTGAAGAAAAAAAACTCACTAAAGACGAAGTAAAAAGTTCACGAAAGCCTCTTGATCAAAATTGTATTCATCTTTAGTGAGTTTTTTTTTTAAATTAGATAAAAAAAAATTATATTTTCGGACTCCTCTCGTAAGAGGAAGTATAAAATCTTGATCAAACAACAAAAAAAATTACTAAAGACAAAACTCAAAAACCAAGGAACAAAAAAAAAAAACAAAGTCAAAACTCAAAAACCAAAGAACAAAATTAATATCCCAAATTGGGCCTTAAAACAAAATGAGTTCACCATAAATATTTTTAAGGGAAAGAATTCAGAGAAAACATGTTCTAAGAAGAGGACTAAGTAATTTTTTTAATTTTCTATTATGCTAAATATTTAGTAATAATATTGACATCGTAATTAAAACAACAATCAACTAAATGAACCAAACACTTAGAAATTTCTCATAACACAAAAAATAGGACAATTATCACATAATTGCTTGAGAAAGGTATAATTTTTACTTATGAGAATATTCACAAACACTAAGAATTTTATCACATTTTTCGCCACACAAACATAATGAGACAATTTTGACATTGATTAGTGATGAGGGGAAAATTCCCCACGTGCTGATAGTCCAAGGTGGGCACGTCACCGTGAGAGATTGCACCGCCAACACCTCTCGTGATCAGTATAGAGTTCGCCTAGACTCCTTGAAAGACCTGAGCGCCCCTTGGACGTCACCTCACCTATGGCCAAGGTGAATTACCCTGTGAAGATGAGCTCACCATGAGACTCCACCTCCTCCTAGACTCTTACATTCACGATACTATATCCATATGGCATCCACCTCCTTTTTTCTCTGATATCCTTGAGATCTCCTTCCATACTTAGCCACCGGATGATTACGCTGTGATCTTCTCGCACGGCTCTCCATCCTCCATCTATAAAAGGCCATTCCCCTCCACTAGAAAAGGTACAAAATCACTGGCATTCTCACTTTGAGAGTTCTGATACTTTACCTGCTTTACTCTGTTTATTTAGCTCATCTTGGTTTGATCTCCATGCCAGAGGGGTTGATAGTGGCCTCACCCCGACTGGTAACGTTTGTTCTTTTGCACAGGTCACCGAGGTCATCATCCCGAGGTCAAATATCGAGTTTAAAGAGCAATTCTGACTGTTGGTTGCTCATCCCAAATTTCTACCACAATAGTTTGGCGCCCTTTATGGGAACAACAATTCTCTATACCTTATGCACCTGTGTAGCCGCTTATTATCTAGACCAAGTACAAGCAGCTCTTTAGATAACAAAACATATCCTATGGCAAACACCAACCAAACTCCAAATCTTGAGGGCATCCACTATGAGATGCATGGGATCACTGAGCAGATTAGGATCATGAACGAGAATAATGCCCGCCTAATATAGCACCTCGCCACAAATAACTTGTCTCCTGCCGCAACACCTATTTAGGAAGAAGTTCGTCGATCTCGTCGTTCTCTTCCATCAAGCAACCACAAAATCAGCGTGTTCAACTAGAAATCGATGACACCAATCACCAGGCTTACGCTCTAGATGAGAAAGGAGTCTTGCTCCATCAGAGTCTCGATTGTCTAGCCGAACTCACAATATAAAGGGTGAGGAGACCAGAAGAAGAGGAAGGTCACCTCAGCGAGATGACTGTCCCAGGCGTCGAGATAAGTCCACCACCTAGAAGATTAGAGACCTGGATGCTAGGATTGATGCCATTAACATGGGGGCAAATGCCCTAGTCACTGTGGAAGCTTTGATCAAATAAACCAAAACCCCATTCACAATAGGGTGATTAAAATCAAGATGTCATCCAGATTCAAGCTACTATCCCCACTCGGGGTGTATGGAAGGAAGACGGATCTGATGGACCACCTAGACTCGTACAAGAACTTGATGATGCTCTAAGGGGGTACTCTGATGAAGTGATGTGCAAGGCCTTTTTAGCAATTTTGAAGGGGTCGGCTGTAACGCCCCGCAACCCGATCTATGCGGATCGACGGTATGTCACCGGCCGGCGGCTTGCCGCCAAGGCCTACTTATCTTTAACCTGTGCATACTCATTCAAATTGGTATAATTTTTTTCTTTTTCAAAAGCGTCATAATACTGAAAATAATAAAGTAGAGTGTGCACACTATATACAGAGCTTTGCCTAAGTTTTAAACTTTCTACATACATCACATGGCAAAATTAAGTTATGCATGACATGGCCGTACATCACTACATAATGTAGGGTCTAGCCCTTACAAAACAACATAAGGCCATTGGCCACAAAACTAAAGTCTACTTGCTATCTTCTTCTTACTGCTCCTCGGACTGGTCTCTTGAAAAGGTTTTCAAAAATGTAAGCTAAAAGCTTAGTGATTAACAACAGATGCATGAACATAAAATACCATGGATTATTTCATAACATACTTATATCATTTAACTTAAACATGTGAGCATACATATCTTTTCTGAAAACATAAACTTTCATAAACTTGAAGCTCATAGAATCTTGGCATACTTGCTTTTGTACTCGTACATATCATACACTGAAACTATGACAACTCGGCTGAACTGGATGACCATATAGGTCGGGTGGCTCTTTTGGCCAGACATATCTCACTTTGTAGATGGAACTTATTTATGTCCCCCATCTACCTTACGACCTTAGGCTAGATTAAAGTCCCACCACGAGGGACCCCGAGTGTCACTATACTTGCTTATCTTGAACATACTTAGTTTTTCTTGTAAATCATGCATCCATGGATTTCAATACATAGCAAAGTAACATTGCATACTTTGAAAGGCATGGCATTCATATTTAAAATATAATCATTGATGCATTAAAAGCATGGAAAAACGGTTACATATAACATAATACGTATTGAAAACACTTTTGAAGATACATAGGTTTTGTCCATGGCATCATGTTACTCACCTTGGTTTTCTTGGCTAAGTGCTACACTTGGCGTTCCTACACATATAGGATATACGATACAAAATGTCAATACTATGATCGAGAAGGTTTAAAACTAATATAAAAACTCTCGACTTGACTAAAGGTATCCCCGCTCAAGGATAACCTATGCCCTAGGACGACACTCCTAGGAATAGGTTCAAAGATCCTAGATTGACTATTAATGGCCAAAGACAACACTTGGCTATAGTTCCTTCATCATATCCCATTTACCTCACGACAATAAATATACATCCTAGGTCAATATCATTTGAAAATAGACTTAATGACCTTCAATTTGGTATGTCATGAGTTTGAAATGCATCCCAAATGAAGAAGTTAGGCCCAATGGAATAAAGACTAAATTTCTAAAAAAAACTGTGTTGCTGATAAAATCTTAGGTTGACTTTAAACTTCAATATCTCATAATATATATGGAATTAAATTGTAAACTTTATGTTGTTACAAAGGTCTACGAGTCTATTTTCTAACGCTTCAAACGGTGTCTCAATCTGAATTTTCTAGAGAAAGTTCTACCCGTTTTACAAAACAGTGTCTGGGCTGAAAATGGTCTGGCGTTCGAACGCTGAGTCTGGCGTTCGAACGCCAGGCAACCGGCAAAAAGTTAACTCTCTGGACGTTCGAACGTGGCGTTCGAACGCCAAGGCAAAAATGAAAATTACAGCTCTGGACGTTCGAACGCTCCACAGAGGCGTTCGAACGTCGACCGCACGCAGCAGCAAAAATGGCATGAAAACTTGCCAAAAACTTATCCAATCTTAACCCAAAACTTCACCAAAGTTTTTATGGCTCAACTACACACTCAAGAGACAACAATAACTCAAAATCAAACCTCAAAACTAACCCTAGCATGGTAGATCTAAGGTCAAAGTTTCAAAAACCCTAACATTTAATAATTTGAGATTTTTATTTTAGCATTCAATTTCTTTGAATTGAGCTTCAATATACTTCAATTGGGACTTAAAGGAGTCCTCTAAACTCAACATTGGGCTTACTAAAGGCATCTAAGGCATAACCTAATTTCTTCAACTTATACATATACATAAAAATAGATTTTTCTCACCTCCTCAAGCTTGATAGAGCTTTCAATGACTTCCTTAGGCTTGGATTTTGGACTCTCTCCAATCTTCTCCTTCTCTTCCTTCCTTCTTCTTCCTTTCTTTCTTCTCTCTCTCTCTCTCTTCTCTATACGAATTTTTCTTGTGTGTGCGTGTTTGGTTTGGTGCTTGAAAGAAACACATGGGATTTAATCCCATGTGCCCACCTCTATTTCTTTTTGTTACAACCTTCCTCCTAATTGGTCATTTCATCTATTTTGGTCACTTTTGACCACTTTGACTGAAAAATACTTACAATTAGGTCCTAATAGAATTAAATTTTTACATTAAGACATGAATAAAGGAAATTTATGGGTCCGGGGTATTACATCGGCGAGGTTGTAGTTCAGAAAGTTGTCTCTGAGAACCATCGATTTGTTTGGCGACCTGAGCAGGCTTTATGTGGCCAATTTCATCAGCTACAGGGTCCGGTCGAAGAATGCCTCTCACTTCTTCACAATTCACCAAAAAGAAGGGGAGAGCTTGAAAGACTACGTCAAGAACTTTAATCAAGCTATCTTGGAAGTAGAGGACCCCCAATGATCAGGAGGTGGTTATGGCCTTGATGGAAGGATTTTCCAAGAACATCCCTGAAACCTTGTCGATGCTCCAAAACAAAGCTGACAAGTATATTGCAATAGAAGAGTTAGCCGAGGCCAAGCGCAGGAGACGTAGAAGTGATGATTGCAAGAGAAAGGAGCCTAATACCCAACGAGCAGACTATAGGGACGAGGTGAAAAGCAAAAGGTCAAATAGAGATACTAGGAGGAGAACTAACGACCGACGTCCCCGTACAACACCTCGCCGAACTGACTTGATGTTGCCTCCTCTTAACACCCTATAGCCCAAGTGCTCATGGAGATCAAGAATGAAGAATTTGTGAAGTGGCCAGGAAAATCAAGACTAACCCCCTCAAAAGGAACAAAAACAAGTATTGTGAATTTCATAGGGACCATGGACACAACACCGAGGATTATTTCCATCTAAAAAAGTAGATAGCTAACTTGATCAAAAGGGAATATCTGAGAAAGTACTTAGCAGATCGCCCATGTTCAGATTCGCCTAAAAAGGGATATGTTAATAACAGGCCAATAACAAGTGACATCCAAACTATCCATGTTGGATTTGCATCAGGGGGATATTTAAGCTCATCCCGGAAGAGGCATGCCAAAAAGGCAATTGGGTGAGATGAAGAAGAGGTTTTCAACCTCTCCACACCTATGGCTGTGAAAGGCTTGCATCTCCCACATGACGATGGCTTAGTAATCTCAGCCATTATCGCCAATTTCAACGTTCAAAGGATCCTGATTGACAACAACAGTTTTGCTAATATCTTGTTTATCTCAACATTCGACAAAATGAAGATAGGACGAGATGGACTCCACTCGTTCCACACCATTTAGTTGGATTTGGGGGGAGCTCTACAAATCCCCTTGTATGGGTCAAGTTACCCATAACCTTGGGAATGGAACCCCATCAGACTATCGTATGGCAAGATTTCATCGTCGTAGATTACCCATCACCCTACAATGCTATCTTAGGTTGCCCCACTTTGGAAAAGATCAAAACCATTACCTCTACCTATCACCTAATGATGAAGTTTCCCACTTCAACCGAAATAGGCGAGGTGAGGGGCAACCAAAAGATGGCGAGACAGTGCTTCATCACGGCCATGAAGACCGACTCCACCAAAATAACTCACCAAATAGTAATTACAGATAGACGATGCCCCAATGGAGGCACAAAGGGACGAAGTGGAAGAGATTACCCTTGTTGATCCCAAAGAATCAAAAAACATCAAGCCATTAAAGGAAATAGCTCCAGTTTCAATACCCCTCGCCTATCCAGATCACCATGTTATGATCGGGACCAAATTGACTACAGAGTTAGGGATTATTTTTGGTAGAATTTTTTAAGAAAAATTATGATGTGTTTGCATGGTCGCAAGGCAATGTCCAGGGAATAAACCCTTAGGTCGCTGTCTATAAGTTGTTCAATGACCTTGATTATCCTCCAATTCGCCAAAAAATAAAGTTTCCCCCTGAACGCTTGAAAGTCATAAAAGAAGAAATGACTAAGCTCATCAAAGCAAATGTCATCAGGGAGTCTCATTACCCAGATTGGCTCTCCAATGTCGTTGTTGCCCCCCAAAAGGGAGGAAAGTGGAGAGTATGTGTTGACTTTACCAACCAGAATAAGGCCTGCCCGAAAGAAAGTTTTTCTCTACCTAAAATTGATTTGATTATGGATGCGACCTCCAGACACGAACTCCTAAGCTTCATGGATGCCTTCTAGGGGTATCATCAGATCAAAATGCATCCTTCTGACATAGAAAAGACTTCCTTTACCACTGAAAGAGGATTATAATGCTACAGGGTCATGACATTTGTATTGAAGAATGCAAGGGCAACGTACCAAAGATTGATTAACAAGATATTCAAGGAGATGATAAGGAAGACAATGTAGGTCTACATAGATGGTATGCTAGTCAAGAGCCTCAAAGCAGCTGACCATGTCTGTAACGCCCCGCAACCCGGTCTATGCGGATCGACGGTACGTCACCGGCCGGCGGCTTGCCGCCAAGGCCTACTTATCTTAAACTTGTGCATACTCATTCAAATTGGTATAATTTTTCTTTTTCTTTTGCGGAAGCGTCATAATACTGAAAATAATAAAATAGAGTGTGCACACTGTATACAGAGCTGTGCCTAAACTTTAAAATTTCTACATACATCATTACATAATATAGGGTCTAGCCCTTACAAAATAATATAAGGCCATTGGCCACAAAACTAAAGTCTACTTGCTATCTTCTTCTTACTGCTCCTCGGACTGGTCTCCTGAAAAGGTTTTCGAAAACATAAGCTAAAAGCTTAGTGAATAACAACAGATGCATGAACATAAAATACCATGGATTATTTCATAACATACTCATATCATTTAGCTTAAACATGTGAGCATACATATCTTTTCTGAAAACATAGACTTTCATAAACTTGAAGCTCATAGAATCTTGGCATACTTGCTTTTGTACTTGTACATATCATATACTGAAACTATGACAACTCGGCTGAACTGGATGACCATATAGGTCGGGTGGCTCTTTTGGCCAGAGATATCTCACTGTGTAGATGGAACTTATTTAATGTCCCCCATCTACCTTAGGACCTTAGGCTAGATTAAAGTCCCACCACGGGGGACCCCGAGTGTCACTATACTTGCTTATCTTGAACATACTTAACTTTTCTTGTAAATCATGCATCCATGGATTTCAATACATAGCATAGTAACATTGACTACTTTGAAAGGCATGGCATTCATATTTAGAACATAATCATTGATGCATTGAAAGCATGGAAAAATGGTTACATTTAACATAATACGTATTGAAAACACTTTTGAAGATACATAGGTTTTGTCCATGGCATCGTGTTACTCACCTTGGTTTCCTTGGCTAAGTGCTACACTTGGCGTTCCTACACATATATGACATACGATACAAAATGTCAATACTATGATCGAGAAGGTTTAAAACTAATATAACAACTCTCGACTTGACTAAAGGTATCCCCACTCAAGGATAACCTACGCCCTAGGGCGACACTCCTAGGAATAGGTTTAAGGATCCTAGGTTGACTATTAATGGCCAAAGGCAACACTTGTCTATAGTTCCTTCATCGTATTCCATTTACCTCATGACAATAAATATACCTCCTAGGTCAATATCATTTGAAAATAGACTTAATGACCTTCAATTTGGTAGGTCATGAGCTTGAAACGCATCTCAAATGAATAAGTTATGCTCAATTGAATAAGGACTAATTTCTAAAGAAAATTGTGTTGTTGGTAAAATCTTAGGTCGACTTTAAACTTCAATATCTATTAATATAGATGGAATTAAATTGTAAACTTTATATGGTTATAAAGGTCTACGAGTCTATTTTCCAACGCTTCAAACGGTGTCTCAATCCAAATTTTCTAGAGAAAGTTATGCCCGTTTTACAAAATAGTGTCTGGGCTGAAAATGGTCTGGCGTTCGAACGTGGCGTTCGAACGTCAGGCGTTCCAACGTGGCGTTCCAACGCCTAGGCAAAAATGAAAATCCTAACTCTGGACGTTCCAACGTGGCGTTCCAACGCCTGGGCGTTCCAACGTGGCGTTCCAACGCCTGGGCAAAAATGAAAATCCTAACTCTGGACGTTCCAACGTGGCGTTCCAACGCCTGGGCGTTCCAACGTGGCG
>BRYE01000016.1:18926997-18929497 GCA_030159115.1 Actinidia arguta var. hypoleuca | reverse complement strand
CCGTCTAGGCGGCATAGCTTCTACAAGCATAGCAAACATTTAGACGTTTATCATATCATAACTCAGATGGCTTATAACGTAAACTTAGTAAAATCTTAGGAGTCTATCTATACGTGACTCAATCTTATTGTGTCAACCTATTGCTCTGTGTACAGTATAAACCTAAGCTCTGATACCACTCTGTAACGCCCCGCAACCCGATCTATGCGGATCGACGGTACGTCACCGGCCGGCGGCTTGCCGCCAAGGCCTACTTATCTTAAACTTGTGCATACTCATTCAAATTGGTATAATTTTTCTTTTTCTTTTGCGGAAGCGTCATAATACTGAAAATAATAAAATAGAGTGTGCACACTGTATACAGAGCTGTGCCTAAACTTTAAACTTTCTACATACATCATTACATAATATAGGGTCTAGCCCTTACAAAATAATATAAGGCCATTGGCCACAAAACTAAAGTCTACTTGCTATCTTCTTCTTACTGCTCCTCGGACTGGTCTCCTGAAAAGGTTTTCGAAAACGTAAGCTAAAAGCTTAGTGAATAACAACAGATGCATGAACATAAAATACCATGGATTATTTCATAACATACTCATATCATTTAGCTTAAACATGTGAGCATACATATCTTTTCTGAAAACATAGACTTTCATAAACTTGAAGCTCACAGAATCTTGGCATACTTGCTTTTGTACTTGTACATATCATATACTGAAACTATGACAACTCGGCTGAACTGGATGACCATATAGGTCGGGTGGCTCTTTTGGCCAGAGATATCTCACTGTGTAGATGGAACTTATTTAATGTCCCCCATCTACCTTAGGACCTTAGGCTAGATTAAAGTCCCACCACGGGGGACCCCGAGTGTCACTATACTTGCTTATCTTGAACATACTTAACTTTTCTTGTAAATCATGCATCCATGGATTTCAATACATAGCATAGTAACATTGACTACTTTGAAAGGCATGGCATTCATATTTAGAACATAATCATTGATGCATTGAAAGCATGGAAAAATGGTTACATTTAACATAATACGTATTGAAAACACTTTTGAAGATACATAGGTTTTGTCCATGGCATCGTGTTACTCACCTTGGTTTCCTTGGCTAAGTGCTACACTTGGCGTTCCTACACATATATGACATACGATACAAAATGTCAATACTATGATCGAGAAGGTTTAAAACTAATATAACAACTCTCGACTTGACTAAAGGTATCCCCACTCAAGGATAACCTACGCCCTAGGGCGACACTCCTAGGAATAGGTTTAAGGATCCTAGGTTGACTATTAATGGCCAAAGGCAACACTTGTCTATAGTTCCTTCATCGTATTCCATTTACCTCATGACAATAAATATACCTCCTAGGTCAATATCATTTGAAAATAGACTTAATGACCTTCAATTTGGTAGGTCATGAGCTTGAAACGCATCTCAAATGAATAAGTTATGCTCAATTGAATAAGGACTAATTTCTAAAGAAAATTGTGTTGTTGGTAAAATCTTAGGTCGACTTTAAACTTCAATATCTATTAATATAGATGGAATTAAATTGTAAACTTTATATGGTTATAAAGGTCTACGAGTCTATTTTCCAACGCTTCAAACGGTGTCTCAATCCAAATTTTCTAGAGAAAGTTATGCCCGTTTTACAAAATAGTGTCTGGGCTGAAAATGGTCTGGCGTTCGAACGTGGCGTTCGAACGTCAGGCGTTCCAACGTGGCGTTCCAACGCCTAGGCAAAAATGAAAATCCTAACTCTGGACGTTCCAACGTGGCGTTCCAACGCCTGGGCGTTCCAACGTGGCGTTCCAACGCCTGGGCAAAAATGAAAATCCTAACTCTGGACGTTCCAACGTGGCGTTCCAACGCCTGGGCGTTCCAACGTGGCGTTCCAACGCCAGTCGCGCGCAGCAGCAGAATTGGCACAAAACTTGTCAAAAACCTATCCAATCTTAATCCAAACTTCACCAAAATTTTTATGGATCAACTACACACTCAAGAGACAACAATAACTCAAACTCAAACCTCAAAACTAACCCTAGTATGGTAGATCTAAGGTTAAAGTTTCAAAAACCCTAACATTTAGAAATTTGGGATTTTTGTTTCTAGCATTCAATTTCTTTGAATTGAGCTTCAATATGCTTCAATTGGGACTTAAAGGAGTCCTCTAAACTCAACATTGGGCTTACCTAAAGGTATCTAAGGTATAACCCAATTTCTTCAACTTATACATATACATAAAAATAGATTTTTCTTACCTTCTCAAGCTTGGTAGAGCTTTCAATGGCTTCCTTAGGCTTGGAATTTGAACTCTCTCTCTCCAAGATTCTTCTTCTCTTCCTTTCTTCTTCTTCCTTTCTTTCTTCTTCTCTCTCTCTCTCTCTCTCCGAATTTTTGTGTGTGTGTGTGTTTGGCTTGGTGTTTTGAAAGAAACTTAGAAACACATGGGATTTAATCCCATGTGCCCACCTCCACCCTTTTCT
>BRYE01000016.1:18886997-18901997 GCA_030159115.1 Actinidia arguta var. hypoleuca | reverse complement strand
GCAACGGCAGGGGCAAGTTTGTGGTGATCGTCGAATCTATTTTAGATATATTTATGATATTATTTTAGATGTTTTATGTGATTGAAATTATTTCTTTCAAAATTGCTATTATAATATTGGTATATTAACATACCACCGAAATGAGAATCGGTTCATGCCGTGATGTGACATGCTTCCCGAAGAATATTTTCGAATTAAATTAATGTAAGAACTAGTTAAAAATTTACAAGGCAAGAGCTACCTAATTATAAATTTCAAAAATAAGACCGGTCTAAAATAACCCAAGATTAATTAGGTAGGGCATGACCCATTCAGAGAATCACAATGCCCGTAAAAGACTCGTATTAATTGGCCTCGGGCCAACCGGCCAAGAGAGCCATTGTTGTTCCAAGCCCATTGGACTGCAACTATCCAAAAAAGGTCCACCCAGCCAGGCCTTGTCCTACCCTATGACATTCGCTCGACCCAACCTTTGAAATAAGGGCCAAGTTTATGTGAGGTGGCACAAATTTTTTTGGGAAAATTACGGCCGGTCCTCTTAAGAGATAAATATGCTCTTACAAGTACAACAAGTGGTGGTGGTGATGGTGGCGGCGGTGGCGGTAGTGGCAATGGAAGTGGAGAAGGTGGTCAAAAATAATGGTGGTGGTGGTGGCGGTGGTGGTCAAAAGTAGTGGTATAGGTGGTGGCGGAGATGGTGTAGGCGGTGGTAGTGTAGGTGGTGATTTTATAAACAAAATAAAAATATTTTTTTGTTGTTTTCACTATTTTCAAAAATAGTGGTAGTAATTTTGACTTTTTTTCATTTATAAATAACAATACAAACAAGTTTTTGTTTATATTTCTACCAAAAAATAAAATAAAATAAAAACAGAAAAATAAAAATTAAACAGTTAACGAACATCACCTTAATATCCCAAAAAAAAAATTAAAAAAGAAGAAAATATTAGTGTTATTTAGGTGTGACAAAGAGATAAGAAATTTGCTAAGGGATAAAATGGACCGAGATATTCACCTCGGCATCGCACCATTGTTCCAGCTCTCCAACTCGGCTTCCACCATAGAGATAAAACTCAAGAGCTCACCTTCATCCAACTCACCATCAAGATGATTGATAGCCCTTCTTCCTAAGAGAATATCCCTTAGTGAGTCTAGCACACTCACCAGTTGGCTAGCACAACACGGTCTGGTAGTTCCCACACTTCAAATGATTCATCTCCTCGCCAGAAGGCTATAGGTTGATTACTTTGCCATTATGAAAATAAGATCATCGCAGAGTCCATTCCTAGGAGGATTCCTTCTCCATGAGACTCCTCCTCCATCACGTCGCCTAAAATTACGGACTGCTCTCCATATAGCATTCTCATTTTATCAGTCCAATATCTCCGGAATCTCCTTCCATACTTAGTCACCCGAGGATCACGCCATACTTACCTTACACGGCTCTCCATTCTCCAACTATATAAAGGCCGCTCCCCTATCATTCAAAGGTACGCCAAAAAAAAACTAGTTTATTTTGAGACCTTTGATATTTCTGCTTTACCCAACTTATTCTCGCCTTGGTCTAATTCTTACGCCGGAGAGGGTTCGAGTGGCCTCACCCCGGCCGGTCACGTTTGTTCGTCTACGCAGGTTGCCCGTGTTGTTGTCGAGGTTCGAGACCGAGGTGCTCGTCCCAAGTTTATACCACAACAAAATTAAAGACCAAAAAAGAGAGATAATAAGGCTTATTTTTTGCTATTTTTTTTTTTTTTAATTTCTTAATTTTTGAGGTTTCTTTTTTTAATAAACTTTTTTCCTCGTTTGATCATATTTTTATATATTTTTAGTTTCGCTTAATGACAAGAATCCAAAAATGAAAAAATTTTCTTCTAATTTGAAAATAAAAATTACTTAAAATGAAAAAAAAGAAAACTATTTTTATTCTAAAAAACCAAAGGCTGATAAGGTAGAAGTCCTACTCATGATTTGGACGAAAGAAAATCCTCAACAGTAGTCATAAAAGAAAAAGAAAATAGCAGCGTCCCGACCAATTCATTCCTTAGTCAAAAATTATTGAATATTTTCTCACTTGTGGTGGTCGGGGATGATCCAGTCATCATGTTATTTAGAAAATATTTACCTAGTCTTCCAATATGGCTCGCTCACTCATTTGTGAGGTGTTATATAAAAGTGTGAGATGTGGAAATTCATTATAAAGTGGGTTATGAGACGTGGGCCTAGTCTAAAGTATTGGTTTTTGGATTCTTTTGTAATTTTTTTCCCTGTTTGATTAATATTTTTTAATTTTTTAATTTTTTTATAAGAAAAGTTAAAAATATTAAAAATATTATTTAATTTGAAAAAAAATTATTAAAGATGAAAAAAAATTACCCAAAAAAATCTTCTGAATTTTTTTTCGGCTTTAGTGATTTTTTTTTCAAATTAGATAAAAAATTATCAAACTTTTCTCATCAAAAAGAACTAAAAAAAATATAAAATTTTAATCAATCGGCGAAAAAAAATCACTAAGAAAACCTCAAAAAACTGAAAAACCAAAAAAACAATATCTAAAGTGGACCTTAGTATTAGTATTAAGCATATATTAAAACCTCGTTTGTTTGCCAGACTAAACAAGGAGTCTCCGGACTAATAGTCTCCAGACTACTTGGCCCTGGATTAATATTCTCCGGACTATTAATCTCCGGACTACTTGAACTAATGAGGACAAAAAAATAATTTCATCTCTAGGCCTAGTCCCGGATAAGGAGTCCCACCCTCCCTCCCGGGACAATATAGTCCCACATATGTGAGATTATTTGTCCGGTCGAACTACTTGTCCGGGACTATTTTTATAAACAAATACGGGACTGGACTAGATTCATTGTCCAGTCCCTTTTAATTCGGGCAAACAAACGAGGCCAAGTGAATAGGTTGGATTGGGTTTGGTAACTTGGTTGGACTTAATCGGATGGACGGACCCATACAATTAATGGTACCTAATGGTCTTTCTGCTCCAAACATTAATTTGCCAGCTGTGTCGGTTGGTCCCTAATCCTAATCCTAACCCTAACCCTGTTTCAGATCAAATTACAGCAATCAATCTCTTCTTTTTGAACTTGGATTTTCATTTTTTTGTTGATTCTCTGTCCAATTGATAACCAACCTGTGAGGACTTGTTTCACAGAAGAGAAAAGCCTGGCCTATGTATGTATGTATGTATGTATGCATGTCAGTCAAATTAACCATGGCCGGCCATGGAACATTTTTTATTTTAATCTATTTATTTATTTTGGGATGCAATTGCCTGGCAAGGGAGATCGATGTGCTGTGCATTTTTGCGTTGCCATAAAAAAAAAATAAAAAAAAATAAAAAAAAAAAAAGAGGAAGTTGAGTAATGGCATTAATAGAGAGTCAGAGAGTTATAGAGAATGCATATCCATGTATTGATTTGAGAGAGAGAGAGAAGGCTTACCCCATCTGGGGTGTGAGGCCGAGGCCGTTGGCCAAAAGGTATCGGCGAGTGGAGTTATTGGCCGATTGCATATTGGAGATATGTCTGTGTAGGCGAGCAGCAGAAGAACCCCCAACCAGCAATAATATTATGCCTAATGATAATAATAGTATGCAGAGCTGCTGATTGCCACCCATTCTGGATCGATCGCAGGAGGAGGAGGAACTACTAATTGTGACACCCACAAATTAAACAAGTCGATCTTTCCAAAAAATCAACCACCACAATCAATTCAAATACGGGGCAATCCAAATGAATTTCTTCCCACCATACTCTTCACTATTTATCAGCAAATTTATTAAAAAATCAAGTGAAAATTACAAAACTACCCTAAGGTCTGAACTATGTAACAAAACTAACCCTATATTTTTAATCTTCTTGCAATTTATCCCTAAACTTCTATTTGATAATAATCTCAATCATCCGTCAACTTTTGTTATTTAACCATAACAGGAGGACAATTTTGTCAAATTAGACACCTCTTTCTCGACAATTTTGACAATTTAGCTACGCTACAACTCTTATCCAACAAAACTTATAAATACACTCATTAACTTCCCTTCACACCCATCATATGCATTGCAAATCCTTTACAATGTAGGAAAACTATTGTACTTCAAAGGGAAAGTGGTGTCAAAACAAATTTGGTGGTACATTTAGAAACACTCCTCATCTCTACCACTTCTATGGAAATGTAGCATATTTTTTGTGACAAACCCAACCCCCACGCGGCTCCACGCTGTTTTTTCGAAATCCTTTTTTCTTTAAATTTTTTTTTCTTTTTTGTTTTTTCTTTTCGTTTGCAAAAGAGAAACATATATATTTATTTTTGGAACTAAAAGAGAATCAGTATTAAATTTATTCATTCAAAATGTGTGCCCATAACGGTAGAGAAACTATATCTATCTTATCATTACATATATAATTTACATACATACATGTTCAAAAGACCTCGGATATTCTAGTCTGGGCTACACAATATGAATTCATATTCTTGTTACATAACCTGACAAATATCACTTAAGTTTTACATTGTTCAAAATGCAATTCAAAATATATGGTTTTATCGTTCTACTCCACCTGTTTGCCTTTGTCTCCGAAAATTTTATCAGGAACAATTTTCTTAAGCATATTTGCTTAGCGTATAATCATAATCTCTAACATATGTTTGATGTACTTATCAAAAATAAAAAAATATCATGATAGATGTGTATAACATACATTGTGTAGTGAAAGATAAAATATTTGATCTTTCTAAATAACTTATTCAAAATTCATGCTTGTATATATAGTTTGACTATATCTAAGTCAACATAATTCTTGAAACATACATTATGCACTATGACCTCTCGTCTTTAGTCAAGTTTGCTAACATACTCACACACCCCTTGAGTCGGGGTATGCCGGTCGAGTACCTTCTCGAAAGGCAAAATATATGATACACGTACATACAAAATCTTTTTGAAAGATTCTTATCTAATCCATGAATTTGATTTGCATAGCATAACATAATTCATGCATATATTATAGCATAAAAGAATAATTTATTCTACTTTAGAGACAAAGGTTACTTACATTGCTTGCGTAGGTATTTTGTTACTCATTTTCGTCTTATTCCTTAACCTAGTCGGATTGAGTTTTTATAAGTATCATTTATTGAAATGATAAGTATTAATGAATTTACTAAAGTGTTTAAAATTAACTTACGTTTATCGACCGAGGGCTAGGCTAACTATAGAAGCTTGGGTGTTCAAAAGTTAGGGTCTGCCAAGCCTCAACCGGTTGGGAAAAAAGTTCAACCGGTCGAATAGGTTCTTATAAATAGGGGGATTTACCACTCATTTGTACTCTTCTGCTTTTGTTGCCAAACTGTTGAACCTACTCCGACGTTCATCTCGCCCTCGTTAGCTTACCAACAATCCCATACCTGACCTTCAGTAAGTATTGTTTGCTAACTTCATCTCCAATTTTAACTTCGTGTATGTCCAATAGATCCGAGGTAGGAGACTTGGAAAATCTAGAGGATTTATTGTCATCTTGGATATCCGAACACCTAGGAGAGAGATCATCATACATGACTGACGGGGTGAATTAACTTCTTTCCTCGTCCAGGGAAGATCCTCTTACCCCCGAGGGTAATCCCTTGACAGGCAAGATTAACCAATTTACTACTCCGCCCAAGGATGACCCTTCTAGCCCCAGAGGTAATTCCTTGGTTGCCACCCCTTTCCGGTTGAGTTAGGAACTAATATTATGACTATCGACGAGCTTGATTATCTTAAATAGTCTTGTTCTTTTTCCCTAAATGTTCAAATTAGGATGACCGAGGAGGGCGAGACCATACGTTCAACCTGCTTGGATGAGGTGGTCTTCTATGGGGCTGCCTTTCACACCAGCCTTTGTTTCTCCATCCATCCTACAATCAGGATGATCTTGCAATTTTACAACATTTGCCCCGCCTAACTTGTCCCTAATGCGTGGTGGAGTGTCGTATGCACGATAGTGTTGTGGCGAGCTTATAAAAATGCCATCTCCCTTTTCGAGTTCAGGAACCCTATTCATCCTTAATAAAAATCCTAAGCCGGATCATGGATGGCTATACTTCAAGGCAAGCCCAAAGAAGACCCTGCTCATAGGGTATCCCAACAACATTAAAGGGTGGCAGAGAAAGTTTTTCTTCACCTCAGGGGAGGCCTGGGAGAGTTTTTCTTGTATTCTTAAAATGTTCCAGTACTAAAACTCATCTGATATGCTTTTCAGACAAACATTGCAACAATTCGCCCAAGCTATTCGGGGACGAGCAACAAAGATTTGACAATGTCTTTGGTTTGGTAGATGAAAAGGGACTCTACTTGGTTCCAGTGTTCCTTGAGTCCAAATCTTTTTTGTAGGAGCTTTGGTCTTCCGAAGTCCATGGCGTCGAGTGAAGGGGACAATGGTGAGAACCAGCTTGCGGATGGCATACCTACTTCTTTGGGCGACGCGGGTGAGTCCTGCCATTCTCCAGATGAACACATTCAGGGTGATAGCCATTCCTGAGATGAATCATTAGAATACTTGAGAACCGTTAGGAAGGAATTCAGGAGAATCTTACCTAATATTCCTGATCTAACCTTGCTAAGGTGGTCAGGGGGAAAAGTTCAAGACACAATCTTAGAATTTTTACCAAGTAGTTCGAGCTCAAGCTCTGACTCTAAATCAGAGTACTGGTCAGACTCAAGGTTGCCCCTCGAGCTTAGATTGGACGGTACTGCCTTGATCTTTTCTAATTATTTCATCTTTTTTATTGACTGATGTTTGTTTTTATTTTGCAGCTATGTTAAAGAGAATCACCCTATCCAAGCTCACCAAGAAGGTGGAGGAGAAGAAAAGTAAGAAAGTAGAGGAATCGAAGAACGCAAGCTTGGCGGTAAAGTCCACCCCGCCCACTAAAGGAATCGTCATTTGGTCAAAGCGTCAACGAGATGAGGTGCCAGTCACCTCGCCCTGTGAGGCGAGCTCTAAAGAAAAAGAGGTTATGCCAATCCCCGAACCTAAGAAGGCCAAGTCCACGCCTAGCGAGGCAGCGATCGTAGTGGCGAGATCAGTGTCTCCAAGAGAGGGCACCTCGGCAAACCCTGTGGCTATTTTGGGGCCCAAAGTTACCATGCTGAAGAGTGCTGCCACAGTTGAAAAAATATAGGGGCGTGCATTCCCCCTTTTGAGAAGGAGGAGGTGGACAAATTGGAACTCAATTGGATGGTCTCCAAGATTTTCCACATCCTCGACCAGGTAATTTGTTAAAATTTGTGACTTTCGTATTTTCATTACTTTGAAGCCAATCTTGAATACTTGACAAATCTTTTATATTTTTCAAGAGGTTGTGATCGGGTCTTCTCTCATCGGCCGTAGTTGGGAACATAGTGGCGAGGTGACCCTTCAACAAGGTCGGGCAGTTTCCCTCGAGGACTAGCTTGCTCAAGCTCAAAAAGTTACGGGCGACCTAGAGGGGCAGATAGCCCAGCTTAGCGTTCAGAATTAGTAGGCCTCCAAGGAGATGACGAAGGTTAAGAAGGAGCATGATGCCATTCTGGATAAATTGTTGAAGCTAGAGTTGTCAATTGCCAATCTAAGAGAGAGGGGCTTGTAGCAAGAGGCTGGCTGTTGAGGAGTACAAATCCTCGAAGGATTTCCAAGAGGCAGTGCTTAATGATGCTTCTAATTATTTTTGTGAGGGTTTCGACTTTTGCTAGAGGCAGCTTGCTCACGAGCATCCTAATCTTGGCATCAACCTCGACAACATGGAAATGGATTGAGACTTGCTTGAGAGGGAGGAGGCCAAGGCCGAGGAGAAGGATAATGAGGAGGAAGAAAAGAAGGATAGGGAGGACGGCGATTAGAATGGAGATCCCTTTCCCCTTAAGACTTATATATTTGTGTAAAGTTTTTAACTGGCGAGATGTAATCTTTCTTTTTAATGAATGGACATCGGTTTTTCTTCCATATTTTTAGCTTGTTTGCTTCCTATTTGTGTTGGTAACATCAAGGAATAGTGAATATAACTTAAATTGGTGAGATAAGGACAATGAGGAGGAAGAAAAGAAGGATAGGGAGGACGGCGATTAGAATGGAGATCCCTTTCCCCTTAAGACTTAAATATTTGTGTAAAGTTTTTAACTGGCGAGATGTAATCTTTCTTTTTAATGAATGGACATCGGTTTTTCTTCCATGTTTTTAGCTTGTTTGCTTCCTATTTGTGTTGGTAACATCAAGGAATAGTGAATATAACTTAAATTGGTGAGATAAATTTGGAAAACCTTTATAACAGTTTTGGCGAAATCAATAAGAATTTACTCAAATTATGGCGATCAAAGTTTTAATCAATACACTTCACTTAAATCTTTTTGGCGAACAAAAATGCTTAGTGACGTAATAGTGGGAAAACAGGTGAGATCATCGATGAGGTGATTGGTGAATAGATCAGCGAATTTACTTGCTTGGCAAACACATCAAGTCTATCCACCTTTATAAGGCAAATTTCAAACTCGATTAAAAGGCGATTAGAGGCGAGTTCCATTGTTAACCTCTACTATTGTGGAGTGATTAATCAAGCGATCCACTTATGGCGATCAAGATGCATTGTCATTGTCCGAATCATTGTTTGATTTCTCAATGAATGGCCGATCTTGATATTGGTGACATCCATGTTGGTGATCAAGACACCTTGTCATTTTTCAATGAATGGGCATTCTTGATATCAGCGACATCCACATTGGCGATCAAAATGCCTTATCATTTTTCAATTAATAGGCGTTCTTGATATCGATGACATCCATGTTGGCGATTAAGATGCCTTATCATTTTTCAATGAATGGGCATTCTTGATATCAACGATAACAAAACTGGCACTTTAAGAAATTGGCAATATAGATTATTAGCAATGAAGTCAATATGGAGATTTCATTAATTCATCATAAAGATTGGCGAGCATAACAAGTAATTTTGGAGGTTAACCTCGTACAAATACAGAGTTTTGGCAATTATGAGAGGCGATATCATCTTTGTACATGCATTTTTCTTCTTATGGCGACCAACAGATTTACTGGTAATACATCTTCAAGTGCTCGGCGTTCCAGGGGTGAGGGAGTGCCTTCCCATTCAAGTCTTCCAGTCAATAAGTTTTTGGTCTGGATATTTTGATAACCTTATAGGGTCCTTCCCACGTAGGGCCGAGCTTTTCGACATTCAACTCCTTCGTAGATAGGTTGACTTTTCTCAAGACTAAGTCACTAAGGAGGAAAGATCTGTGCTTGACTTTTTGGTTGTAGTATCTGGTGACTTGGTGCTTATAAACTGCTTGGCTTACCTCAGCTCTCTCCCTCCTTTCATTAAGGAGATCAAGGTTGAATTTAGCTCAATTTCATTGTTCTCCTTATCGAAATTTGAGGTATTGAAGCTCAGTATCCCTATCTCCACCAGTATAATAGATTCTATCCCATATACCATAGAAAATAGCATCTCGCTTGTAGGGATTTGCTCGTTGTATGGTATGCCCAGAGTATGCTCGGCAAGTCTTTTACCCATTCACCTTTGGATTTTTCTAACCTTAATTTTAGATTCCTTAAGATTATTCTGTTGGTGACTTTCACTTGTTTGTTTGCCTGAGGATGACCAAGCGAGGAGAAATGGTGAAATATGGCAAGGTCTGAGCAGAATAATTTGAATCCATTGTTGTCAAATTATCTAGCATTGTCCGAGATGATCACCTTTGTAATTCCAACCGGTAGACGATGTTTTTCCATATAAAGTTTTTGGTTTTTTTCTAAATGATTTTGGCAAGAGGTTTTGCCTCTATCCACTTTGTGAAGTAGTCTATGACGACGATTATGAATTTTATTTGCTATGGAGCTTGAGGTAGAGGCCCAAGTATGTCTATTCCCCATTGAGCTAACGGCCATGGGCTAGTCTCGGTGTGAGGGAGATGACTAACTGGAGCAAACCTCTGACACTTGTCACATTTCCTAATGAATGTTGCCGTATCTCATTCTATCTAGGGCCAGAAATAGCCTTGGCGAACTGCCTTTTGAATAAGTGACCTGTCTCTTGAGTGGTTCCCACATACTCCTTCGTAGATTTCTCTGAGCACATACTTTACTTTTTTAGGTCGGAGACATCGTAGGAATGGGCCCGAGAAAGATCTCTTGTACAGGATTCCATGAAGGAGACAAAATTTGGCAGATCGATATTGGATCCGGCGAGCCTAGAGCTTGTCAGGTGGTAATATTCCCTTCTAGAAGTAATTAATGATATCATCCATCCATGTTGGTTCTACTTCTACTGGACAGACGGTTTTGGAAACCTCAATACTTGGGTTCGATAAGAACTCTAATGGGATATTTCTATCCAAGATGAAATCAAAGGCAAATGTAAGGTTTGCCAAAGCATCGGCTTTCTTGTTTTTTCCTCTGGGGATTTGAAAAATTTTGAAGTCTTTGATCTTTATTGATATATTTTCACCTCATCCAAGTAAGTCATTATTCTGTGATCTTAGGTAGTCCCCTTGAACCTGATTTACCACAAGCTGAGAATCACTAAAGGCGTCTAGGGATTCTACTCCCAATTATGTTGCAACCTTTAATTCAGTAAGGAGAGCTTCATATTCAGCTTTGTTGTTGGTGATTTTAAATCCATTACAAATAGCGTATTCCATTTGTTTGCCTGACGGAGTTCGGAGAACAAGTCTTGCACCATAACCATGCTAGTTTGATAACCCATCTACAAATAACTTCCATCTAGCGAGGTCCTCATTTGGGTTCTATTTTTCCAAAGCTTCTTTCTCGAAGAGAACTTTTGGTTATGGGGTGACGTTATGTGTAAACTCAACTATGAAGTTGGCCAATGCTTGGGCTTTGATCGCCATCCTTGGTCTATACTCAATGTGGAACTCACTTAATTCAGTATACCATTTGAATATCCTTCCTGAGGTGTCAAGTCTATAGCGGATCTATTTTAAAGGTTGATTAGTCAACACTGTAATGGGAGGTGCCTAAAAATAGTGATGAAGCTTTTTGGAGATTATCAGAAAGGCATAGGTGAGATTCTCAATTTTTAGGTATTTGGCCTCGGCTCCCATGAGGACTTTGCTAACATAATATGTTGGTTTCTGAATTTTATCCTCTTCTCAGATAAGTACTGCACTCACCGTTGTTGGCGATACGGATAGGTACACAAATAATTCCTCGCCCGTAGTAGGAGCTGTAAGCAAGGGTGTCAAGCAGAGATACTTTTTTAACTACTGGAATGCTTCCTCAAATTCATTTGTCCACTAGAAAGCCTAGTTTTTTCTCAGAATTTTGAAGAATGGTAAGCACTTGTCCTCTAGTTTGGAGATGAATCTATTATGGGCGGCTACTCATCCAGTTAGTTATTGCACATTATGTATATTTCTAGGCGAGCTCATGGCCAGCAAAGCTTGAATCTGGTCTAGATTTATTTCAATTCCTTGTTTGGTAATAAGGAAGCCAAAAAATTTTCTTGAGGATACCCCAAAGATGCATTTAGAAGGGTTTAACATCATTCAGTGCTTCTGTAGGACGCCAAATGCTTCTTCTAAGTGGGCAATGTGATTAGCCACTTTGAGTCTCTTGACGAGCATGTCAACTATGTAAACCTCCATAGTCTTTTCAATTAACTCCTTGAACATTTTGTTCACTAGTCTTTGGTAGGTCACCCTCGCATTCTTTAAACCAAAAGGCATGACCTTGTAGCAGTACAATCCTCTCTCTGTGATAAAGGAAGTATTCTCGGCATCGGGAGGATACATCTTGATCTGGTGATAACTGGAGAAGGTGTCCATGAAGTTAAGAAGCTCATGCTTGAAAGTTGCATAAACTATTAGGTCAATTTTTATAAAGAAAAAATATCTTTTGGACACGCCTTGTTGAGGTCGGTAAAGTCAATGCATACTCTCTACTTTTTCCCCTTTGGGGGGCCGACAACAATGTTGGTGAGCCAATCCTGGTAGTAGGCTTCTCTAATGACATTGGCCTTAATGAGGTTAGCCACTTTTTCTTCTATGACTTTCAAGCGCTCAGGAGCGAACTTTCTTCTCTTCTGGTGAATTGGAGGATGGTCAGGGTTGGTAAATAACTTGTGCATGGCGATCTGAGGATCAATTTCTGGCACATCGCCTTGAGACCATGTAAAAATGTCATAGTTTTTCTTCAAAAATTCCACCAGAGCACTTCATAACTCTTCGGTCAACTCTGTTCCAATCATAACATTGTGATCTGGATAATCTGGATGTATGGAGACTGGAGAAACTTCTTCCAAAGGTTTGGTGTATTCTGATTCTCTAAGATCCACTAGGGTAATCTCCTCTATCTCATCCCTTAATGTCGTCATCTATGCGTCAGCAATCTGTAATTGCTATTGAGCACTTGATTTAGAAGGATACTCAGTCTTCACGGCTGATATAAAGTACTGCCTAACAACTTTTTGGTCCCCTCTAACTTGGCCTACCCCTGTTGAAGTAGGAAACTTCATCATCAAATGATAAGTTCAGGTGATAGCCTTGATTCCTCCCAAAGTTGAACAACCTAGGATCGCATTGTAAGTCGAAGAGCAATCCACCACAATGAAATCTTACCACACAATGGTCTGGTGAGGCTTTGTCCCCAAGGTCACTTGGAATTTGATCCATCCAAGCTGGTATGTCGTGTTTCCTCCAAATTCGACCAAAGGGCTATGAAAAGGATGGAGCTTATCCAGCCCAATCTTCATTTTGTCGAACGTTGAGATGAACAAGATGTCCGCAGAACTTCCATTATTGATCAAGATTCTCTGTACGTTAAAATTGGCAATTGTAGCAAAGATGATAAGGGCGTCATCATGGGGGAGATTTAAGCCTCTCAGGTTGTCATTGGTGAAGGTAATGGGTTGGTGGGTATTGAACACTGGCGAGGAGAGGTTGTAAATTTCTTCTTTAGTTTGCCCAATCGCATTTCTAGCGTGTTTCTTTTTTTGGACGAGCTTAAACATCCTCCTTATCCAAATTCATCATGGATCACTTGTATATCTCCTATTGTAGATATGTTATCTCCAAATCTCCTTTCTGGTGAGCTAGGCTATGGGCGATCATTAACATACTTCCTCATATATCCTCTTTTGATAAGGTCAGCTATCTACTCCTTTAGTTGAAAATAGTCCTCAATGTTGTGCTCGTGATCTCAATGGAACTCACAGTACTTGTTCTTGTTTCTCTTGCGGTGGTTAGTCTTAATTTTACCAGGTCACTTGATGAATTTTTCATGTTTGATCTTCGTGAGCACCTGGGCGATGGGGGCATTAAGGGGCGGCAATATTAATCAGGGCAGCGAGGTAGAGTACCAGGACGTCAGTTGTTAATTAACCCCCTTGAGTTTCTATTAGACCTCTTGCTTTTCTACTCGTCCCTATAGTCTGATCATCTAGTGTCAAGCTCTTTCCTTCTATGGTCATACCTTCCTCGCCTCTTTTGCTTGGCCTCAGCTAGCTCCTCCATGGCTATATATTTGTCAGCCTTGCTCTGGGGGTTGACAAGCTTTCAGGGACATTTTTGGAAAGGGAGTCAAACAATGGGCCTGGGTGAAGTCCCTCCATCATGGCCATGATCACCACTTTATCACAGGAACCATCCACTTCTAAGATAGTTTGGTTAAATTGCTTCACATAGTCTTTCAAGTTCTTAGTCTCCTTTTGGTAAATAGTGAAGAGTTGGGAGGCGTTCTTATGCCTGACCTGATAGCTCATGAAATTGGCGACAAAGAGCTTGCTTAGGTCGCCAAATGAGTCAATGGTTCATGGAGACAACTTTCTGAACTATGACATTCTTGATTCTTTTAGGGTAGCAGAGAAAGCCTTACACATTACTTTGTAAGAGTATCCCTGGAGCGACATCATGTTCTTGTACGAATCTAAGTGGTCCATAGGATCAATTTTCCCTTCATAGACCCCGAGCTGAGTTGGCAATTTGAACCTAGAGGAGATCCGGGTTCTCATCACCCTATCTGTTAATGAGGGCATGGTTTGTCTAATCAAAGCATTTATGGTAACTTCGTGCTCACGCCAATGTTGAGGGGGTCAATACGGGTATCCAAATCTCTGATCTTTTGGGTGGTGGATTTATCTCGGTGTTTAGGTGCCTAGTCATCTCAGCTAGGTGACCTTCCCCTTCTCTTGACCTCTTCGCCCTCTACTTCGGGAGTCTGGCTAGACAACTGGAATTCTAATGATACAGGACTTCTTTCTCACTTGGGGCGCAGGCTGGGCAATTGATGTCGCCGATTTCGTGCTCGGCTAGTGCTCTGATGATTCTGAGATTCATCGTTGCATGATCGTTGAGAACGGCGAGATCATTGGACTTTTGGAACAGGTACTATAGCTAGAGGCGGTGGATTTGCTGTGGTGAGGTGCTATATCAAAAGGGCGTTGTTCTCATTCATGATTCTTATATGTTCGGTAATACTGTGCATCTCATGGTGGAGGCTCTCTAGATCCAGAGCTTGGCTAGTGTTGGTCATTGAGTGAGCTCTATTATCCAAAGGGTTGTTGGCATTTGGTCTAGGTAGTAAACGGCTGCGCAGGTGCATAGAAAGCTTTGAGAACTATCGTTCCCAGAGACGACGTCTACCTGTTGTGGTAGAAAATTGGAGCGAGCAACCAAAAGTCAAAATTGTTCCTTCATCTAGGTATTGGACCTCGGCGACTTCTCGGGCGACCTGAGCAAACAGATGAACAAATGTTACCTACCGGGGTGAGGCCGCTCAAACCCCCTCCAGCGTGGGGAATCAAACCAAGGCGAATATAGACTAAGCAAAATAGAAATGCAAAGCTCTGAGAAAGAATGCAAGGTTTAAGCCTAAATATTGAGCCTACCTTTTGTGATGGGGGAGCGAATTTTATATAGTTAGAGAATTGAGTGTTGTGCGAGGAGATCACGGTGAGATTCTTGGAAGGATATCCCAAAAATATTGAAGGAAAACAGGAA
>BRYE01000016.1:18861997-18874497 GCA_030159115.1 Actinidia arguta var. hypoleuca | reverse complement strand
GCCCTTTCCCTAAACGAATTTAGGAATTTGTTCGTCCTCTTCAACAATCCGAAGCCAGACTCGGGATGGCTTTATTTCAAGGCAAGAACAAAGCGAACATATTTACATCATCAACTAAAATATAAACAAACTTTCTTAAACATTTTCTACCATCAACTCATGCGAAAAGCATATATAATATGTTTATACAACTAAACCCTAACACTTCCAATAAAACGCTACGAGACTTCAAAATGTAAAGGTAATAACTTTCTTAAGTCCTGCCAAATGACATCCAAACATAGTCAAGAAAGCCACCACGACTAGGACTACGACCACAGTAAACTGGATAGTCATCTATTTCTCACCTACCAAAACAATCTATGTGGGTGTGAGCTAAATGTAAATGTGCTCACAATAGATAATCAAACTCATAAAAAATGATATAAATAAACAACCACCATAGATATCCAAAAATAGAGATCAACAATGTAATAATGTATCACCCACATGTGCACGCAAATTTTAGTTAACATTGGCCCAATTAGCGATGGCTCGTTATCAAGGAATGCCCACCGTGGCACCCCTAGGCTAGTTCACTATGATTAATTCTCTCCAATGCAATGTAAAGCATACAAGATAAATGATATGCAATGCCACCTCACTTCATTTAGAATCACCATTATCCCCTTATATATAATCACCGCATAGATATAATCACCATCACCAATCATATAAGAGACAAGCAATTCAATATGAATAAGATTATCTTGTATTTCCCACTTGTCACCGCACTCACACCTTTATAAGATTACTCTTTAGGTTGTCCTGAAGGCTCTTTTTCTTCCTTAACTCTTGTCATTCATAACTCCATTGGTTTTGAATTACCACATATAAGTCATTAGTAATAACCAGACATAAAATATGCACCTTTCACAATTCATATAAAACTTTAACTTTGTTATAAAAATGCAATAAAATAACCTCCATCAAGTCCCAATGCAATATAAAGTCAACATTATTTAAAAATAGGCTTAAAGACCTTCAATTTGATAGGTCATGATTCAAAATTATATTCTGGATGGAGCGGTTATAACTAATGAAAGGTAGATTAAATTTTAGAAAAATGTTATTGCTATCAATAATTTTGGGTCAACTTTAAAAAGAAACTATTCCCATGTCATTCTTTATTGCCTCTTAAGCACACTGTTGGTATGAGTATCACGAGGGCAAGTTTGTTATGGGCGATTGGCACAGGAAAGTCGATTGATTTGCCTTATATTATGTTCATGGCACTTTGCTCTTTTTATATTTCATCTGACGTTAGGGGGTTTGTGCCATTCACTGGGTTCCTCATGGCATTGTTTAAAAAAAGCATGAGATTTCTATCCCTGTAGACCTCATTAGGGCAAAACTAGATAAGCCTATTGAAAAGAATTCACTAAATCAGTCTAAAGGGCAGAGAAAGAAAGGAAAATTAGCTGTAGGTTTATCGGAGGCACTAGCTATTGGGGTAGCTGAGTTGCAAGATGCAATTACAAGCTTTAGGATTGATTTTGAAACCCGAATGACTACACTTAAGGAATAGTCTGCCCGCCACACTATTATGCTACAAGAGATCAAGAGTAAGCTCATCCAAATGCAGTCCAATGATGATGATTAGGGACTTAGAGTTTAGACTATGTTTTTACTTTTGTATTTATTATCAGTCTAAAACTCTTATTGGCCTAATTAGGTAGTGTATTGGATTTATGAATGTTTTGTGGATGTATTGACAACTTTTGGGGTACAATTGATATGTTTTGGATATTTTTAACTTGTGGCTAATGTTTGGATATATGAATACTGTTGTGGTAAAAATTTAGGAGAGCAATCAACAGTCAGAATTGCTCCTCGGCCTCAGCACGGGACCTTGACAACAAGATGGGCAACCTACACAGACCACTGAGTTGCAAGATGCGATTACAAGCTTTAGGATTGATTTTGAGACCCGGATGACTGCACTTAAGGAATAGTCTGCCCGCCACACTATTATGCTACAAGAGATCAAGAGTAAGCTCATCCAGATGCAGTCCAATGATGATGATTAGGGACTTAGAGTTTAGACTATGTTTTTCCTTTTGTATTTATTATCAGTCTAAAACTCTTGTTGGCCTAATTAGGTAGTGTATTGGATTTATGAATGTTTTGTGGATGTATTGATAACTTTTGGGGTATAGTTGATATGTTTTGGATATTTTTAACTTATGGCTAATGTTTGGATATATGAATACTGTTGTGGTAAAAATTTAGAAGAGCAACCAACAGTCAGAATTGCTCCTCGACCTCAGCACGGGACCTTGACAACAAGATGGGCGACCTACACAGACCACTGAACAAACATTACCGGAAGGAGTGAGGCCGCTCAAAACCCCTCCGGTGTGGAGATTAGACCAAGGCAATCAGGAGATAATTAAAGGCAGTATGGGCGAGCACAATAGTAAATGTGTTTGTGGTGCTTGTGTTGAGCGTACCTTTCTGTAATGGGGGAGCGGCCTTTATATAGATGGAGTAATGAGCCGTGTAAGTGGATCACGGTGAGTTTATCAGAAGGATAAGTATGGAAGAATATCCCAAAAATATCAGAGATAACATAGGAGACTTCCAATTGGTGAACAACCCTCAATTATAGGCGGTGTGATGGAACTGGAGTCTAATGGAGATAGTTCTCTTGTAGAGGTGGAATTCTCATGGAGGTGGACTCTGATTAGGTTGAGGAATGATGGAGAAGGAGTCTCATGATGACAAACTTTTAACTGAGATGGAGTCTTTTTAGAGAATAAGTCCTCATGGAGATGGTCTCTGACTAGGCGAGATAGATGACCTCACCCTATGGCGATCTGGAGGGACCAGTTTATGTGTAGGCAAACTGAAGCTCAGTTGTCTTCAATAATCTAGGCGACTAGGAATATGGCGTTGTGAATTCTTGGGTGACATGCGCCACTTAGAATATTAAGAGGTGGTTTGTATTTTTCACACATCAGTAGCCCCTTACTCGAAGTGTTGAGACATTCGAGATCTTTGAGTAACCATTGATTGGGAACCCTTAAAACACGTAGGCATATATTAATGACGTGCCTTTTTGATTGGACACTTGAATGAGGGCATTAATTTCTATAATAAAGTCAGGACAAAACGGCGGTGCATTAATGGTGACTTTTGACAGGATAGGCGGCCCACTAGGGAAGGCTTTTGGCTGGAAAGGCGGTTATGAGCTCGAAATTCAAAAGGTCGCGCAATCTTAGACCTTGAAGCAGATGAATCTCAGCCCTTGGAATCTCCTATATATAAGGGGACCCATCCATTTATTTATACCTTTTTGCTTCTATTACCAAACTGCTGCTACCGTTTTAATTTTCACATCGCCCCCATTTGAGGTCTTGCTCTTACCTTTTAGCACAATAAGTACCTTGACTTAGTTTGTACTTTCATTTTTGTAGTTTATGTCCCATAGGACTGAAGTAGTTAGTCCATCAGACTTGGATTCCTTACTTTCTTAGATATCTGATCACCTAGGAGAAGGATCGTTATACATTACTGACGAGGTAAAACAATCCCTAAATCGCCCATGGAAGAACCATCAACCCCTGAGGTCGCCCCCTTAGTCGCTATTCACCCCTCAGTAGAAAAAAAAATAATATTATGACCCTTGAAGAGCTAGATTTACTTAGGGAGACTTTTTGTTTTCTCAAAACGTACAGATTAGTCTTCCCGAGGAGAAGGAAACCATAATTTTAGCTCGCCCTGGCAAGGTGGCCTTTTATGAGGCTTCTTTTCAAGTGGGCCTTCGCTTTTCTATTTATTCCACCATTAGATTTATCTTAATGTTTTACAATATTTGCCTGACTCAGCTCATCCCCAACGCATGGCAAAGTATTGTCTGTGTAATGGCGTTTTGGCGAGCATGTAAATATCCTATGACCCTCTCCGAGTTTAGGAATCTATTTACCCTTAATAACAATCTTAAACCGAATCAAGGGTGGTTGTACTTCAAGGCGAGGTATAAGAAAATCCTCCTCGGAGGATACCCAGCAACGTTAAGGGGTGGAAAAGTAAATTCTTTTTTGCCTTTGGGGATGGCTGAGAGCTTTTTGAAGATTCACTTCGGGAAGGCGTGCCAAGGGTCCCGAGGTCATGGAATATTCCAGGTCGGTCTTAATTTTATTAGAAATTTTATTTAGTTATTTTTAAAGTATTCAAATAACTAATATTCTACAGCATTTTTTAGATAAGCATTGCAACGACCTGCCCAGGTTGTATGGGAACGAGCAGGACCTTTTTGATGAGACTTACAAATCAATGGAGCAACGTCGACACTTTTTAGTCCCCGTGCTTCTCAAATCGAAATCATTTCGTCAAGTTTTTGGCTCTTCCTTACAAATCAAGGGCGAGGAGCGACCTGGACACGGAACATCAACATCGTCGGGCGAAGTGGGTGAGTCTCGCCTTTCCCGTGGTGAACACATTTATCAAGACAGCTATTTCCGAGATGAATCAGTAAAATATCTAGGGACCCTTAGGAAGGAACTAAAGAGGATTCTACTCATATTCCCGACCTAACCTTGCTAAGATGGTCGGGGGAAAAAGTTCGAGATCCCTTTTTAGAATTTTCACTGACTGTCTCGGGATCAAACTCAGATCCAATATCGGAATCCTGGTTAGATTCTGGGCTATCTCCCGAGCTTAAATCGGATGGTATAGATTCCTGTCTATTCTTATCATTCATAATTTCATATTTGATATTCATACAGCTATATCGAGGAGAATAAGTCTCAAAAAGCTTGACGAGAAAGTGGAGAAGGCCAAGGGCGAAAGCTCGGCAAAAAAGTTTACTCTCGTTAAGGGAGTGATAATTGGAGAAAAATATTCAAGGGACGATCCCTTCAGCTTGTCAAGTAAGAAGGCCAAACTTGGAGACAACCTCAAAGGGAAGGAGCCCACCGTCGCATCCGAGCCCAGAAAAAAGCCTACCAGGCCTGATGAATGTCCAAGGGCCACCACTTCTTCGAAGCCCAGGGAGGGGAGCTCGCCATCCTTGGGGACTGTCTTCGGTCTTGGGGTTTTCATTCTTGGGAGCCCCTCGAATTTTTCATAATAGAAAGATTTTTTCGAGAATAGTGATTCCTCCTTCGTAATAGGAAAAAGTGGGACAGCTGTCCTTGGACCAGACGGCCACCAAATTTTTCCACGTCCTCGGCCAGGTACTACCTCGACTCTGTCCTCATTTTCTTCTTGTTAAGATATATATGTGCTTAGGTTGATCTAAAAAGATTTATTTGTAGCAGGCACTTATGTTCGGATCCTCCTTGGCAGTTCGAAGTAGGAAAACTGTGAGCATCTCTCTAACAAGGTGAGTTACCTCTTTGGAAAATGAAATTTCTCGCCTCCAAATGTTGTCTAGCGATCTGGAAAAGTAGTTAGCTGAGGCCCGAGCTCGGGAGCAACAGGTCGACGACGAGTTCGCTAAAGTCATGACCCGATCAAAAAAATCTATTGTGGAAGAGTTTAAATCTTTGTCAGATTTCTTGGGGGCAGTTGACGATGCTGCCTCAAAGTACTTTGGCGAAGGATTGGATTTTTGTAAGCGACAGCTTCGTCGCCATCATCCCAAACTTGCTATCGATTTGGAAGGCATGGGTCTCGATCATGACCTGCTTGCCGGGGAGGATGAAGACGAAGAGGGAGAGGGGGTGAACAAGGAGGCTGGCGAGAAGGACAAAGGCGATACAAATCCCCTTCCCTCCTATTTTTTTTTAATGGCGATGTGTAACCCATTTTAAATGAATGAGCATTTTATTTGTGCAATTTTTGTTCATACTGGTGTCAATAGCCTAGCACTTTGTATGAATAAGTTTAATAATTAAAACAGCGAAACGATTAGCCAAGTAGGCAACTGGCGATCAAATACATTTGCAATAAAAAGGGCTCCCTTAGCTGTAATGGCGACCTCTATAATAGCGATAAATTTTTTTAGAAATATGGCGATGTAATTCGACTTTAAAAATTATTAGGCGAAGAAGATACTATTTCATAATGACAATGGCGATCAAGATGCCTTCATTTTATAACAAACTGGCGATCTTGATTTCGACGACATCCATATTGGCGATCAAGATGCTTCTGTTTTATAATGAACTGGCGATCAACATGGGCAATATTTGCAATGGTGATCAAGATGGCTTCGTTGTTTTATAACGCACTGGCGATCTTGATTTTAATGATATCCATATTGGTGATCAAGATGCCTCTGTCATTTTATAACAAATTGGCGATCTTGATTTGTAATATCCATGATGGTGATCAAGATGCCTCCGTCATTTTATAACCAATTGGCGATCTTGATTTTAACGATATCCATGTTGGCGATCAAGATGCCTCTGTCATTTTGTAACGAACTGGCGATCTTGATTTTGGTGACCTTCATATTGGCAATCAAGATGCCTCTATCGTTTTGTAACGAACTAGCGGTCTTGATTTTAATGATATCCATATTGGCGATCAAGATGCCTCGGTCATTTTATAACGAATTGGCACTCTTGATTTGCAATATCCTCGATGGCGATCAAGATGCCTCCGTCGTTTTATAATGAACTGGCGATCTTGAGTTTGGTGATATCCACATTGGTGATCAAGATGCATCTGTCATTTTGTAACAAACTGGCGATCTTGATACCGGTCTTGATCGCCAAAATCCATGATGGCGATCAAGATGCTTCCGTCATTTTATAACGAATTGGCGATCTTGATTTTAACGATATCCATATTGGCGATCAAGATGCCTCTGTCATTTTATAACGAACTAGCGATCTTGATTTGCAATATCCGCGATGGCAATCAAGATGACTCCGTCATTTTATAATGAATTGGCGATCTTGAGTTTGGTGATATCCACATTGGTGATCAAGATGCATCCGTTGTTTTGTAACGAACTGGCAATCTTGATACTGATGACATCAAACATGCAATTGGTGATATATCAGCGAACAATGACGATTAAAATAAATCAGAGATATTTTATTACTTGGAATAAATTGGCGATTATTACAATTGCATTGCTCAGGCGATCTAATTGTCATAGCGACCAGATGTATTATTGGTAATACTTTTTCAGATGCTCGGCGTTCCAAGGATGAGAGAGTGCTTTCCAGTTCATGTCTTCAAGCCAATAAGTCCCTGGGCTAAATATCTTGACGACCTTATAAGGGCCTTTCCATGTTGGGCTTAGCTTTCCTGTGTTTGGCTCTTTAGTAGATAAGGCGACTATTCTTAGAACTAGATTGCCAGGTAGGAAGGATCTGTATTTGACTCTCTGGTTATAATATTTGGCGACCTAGTGCTTGTAAGTTGCTTGGTGTATACTTGCTTTCTCCCTTTTTTCATCAAGGAGGTCAAGGTTGAGCCTCAACTCGATTTTACTATTCTCTTTATTGAAATTTGAGGTCCTGAAGCTTGGCATTCCGATCTCGATAGGTATCACCGATTCTGTCCCGTAGACCATGGAGTAAGGTGTCTCACTAGTAAGAATCCTGCTCATTGTATGGTATGCCCAAAGTATACTTGGCAGGTCTTTTACCCATTCGCTTTTGGACTTCTCTAGTCTTGTCTTTAGATTCCTTAGGATGGCCCTGTTAGTAACTTCAACTTGGCCATTGGCTTGGGGATGACCTGGCGAGGAGAAATGATGCAATATGGCGAGATTCAAGCAAAATTGTCTAAAATCATCATTGTTGAATTGCCTAGCATTGTTCGAGATGAGAACCTTTAGAATCTCGAATCGACAGACGATACTTTTCCATACAAAAATTCTTGTATTTTTCTTACTGATCTTGGCGAGTGGCTCTGCCTCTATCCACTTAGTGAAGTAATCAATGGCGACGATCAAAAACTTTCTCTACAACGGAGCTTGAGGCAAAGGTCCAAGTATGTCAATTTCCCATTAGGCAAATGACCATGGGCTAGACATTGGCACCATCTCAGTATGAGGGAGGTGGCTCATCGATGCAAACCTTTGGCATTTATCTCACTATTTGGTGTATGTCACCGCATCATGTTCCATCCGAGGCCAGAAGTAGCCTTGTTGAATTGCTTTTCTTACTAGTGACCTTGCCCCCAAATGATTTCCACAGATGCCCTTATGAATCTCCCTCATCATGTAATCAACTTCATCAAGTCAGAGGCATCTCAGAAGAGGACCTAAAAAAGATCATTTATATAAAATTCCTTGAAGAATGCAGAACCTTGCAGACATGTATTGGATCCGACAAGCTTGGAGTTTATCGGTCGGCAGTGTGCCATGCTGGAGATAGGCGATGATTTCATCCATCCATGTTGAGTCTGTTTCTGTTGGGCAGACAAACTTGGCAATCTCAATAATTGGATTGGACAAGAATTCTATAGGTATGCTTTTGTCCAATATGAAATCAAACATGGAGGCGAAATTGGCTAGGGCATCAACTTTTCTATTCTCCTCTCTAGGGATCTGATGAATGGTAAAACTTTTGATTTTTTGGGACATGCTTTTGACTTCGTCTAAATAAGCCGCCATCCGCGTATCCCTAACGAGGTAGTCTCTTTAGACTTGGTTCACCACCATTGTGAATCACTAAAGGCGTCTATGTAATCTACTCCCAATCATGTGACAATTCTTAACCCGACAAGGAGAGCTTCATATTCAACTTCATTATTAGTGGCGTTAAACCCAATTAGTATAGCATACTCCATCTGTTGTCCTGATAAGGTTTAGAGGACAAGCCCTGCAGCACAGCCATGCTGATTGGAAGATTCATCTACAAATAACATCCATATATCAAGATCCTCGTCTGAGCTCCGTAGATCCTCGTCCGAGCTGCGCAGTGTTGGAGTTTCTTTCTTTGGGGGAGCCATATCTGGTTTTGGAGTGGCTTCATGAGTGGATTTAGCCACAAAATTCGCTAAGGCTTGGGCCTTTATCGCCATTCTTGGTTTATAGTCGATATGAAATTCACTCAGCTCGATGGACCATTTTAGAAGCCTTCCCGAGGTATCTGGTCGTTGGAGAATTTTCTTTAAAGGTTGATCAGTCAGCACGGTAATGGGATGAGCTTGAAAATAATGGCAAAGTTTTCTGGCGGCAATCAAAAGAGTATAAGCGAGCTTTTCTATCTTTAAATATTTGTTCTCAGCACCCATCAAGACCTTACTAACATAATACACCAGCTTTTGAACTTGGTTCTCTTCTTGGATAAGCACGGCACTTACTGCGGTTGGCGAGATGGACAGGTACACAAAAAGTTCTTCGCCGGGGTGAGAACCACAAGTAGGGTGGCAATCCGAGATACTCCTTGAGCTGTTGGAATACTCCTTCCGATTCTTCTATCCATTGTAAATCTTGATTCTTTCTCAGGATTTTGAAGAATGGTAGGCATCTGTCAGCCGATTTGGAAACAAATTTATTAAGGGCGGCAATTCGCCCAGTCAGCTGCTAAACTTTATGAATATTTCTAAGCGAGCTTATCCCAAGTAGAGCCTGAATTTGATCCGAGTTTGCTTCAATCCCTCGTTTGGTTATCAAAAATCCCAGGAACTTTCCAGATGATACACCAAAGATGCACTTGGAAGGTTTAACATCATCCGGTTTCTTCTCAGGATGTCGAATGCTTCTTCAAGGTGGGCGATGTGATTGACTGCTTTGATACTTTTGACGAGCATATCATCTATATAAACTTCCATGGTCTTCCCAATTAGTTCCTTGAACATCTTGTTTACTAATCTCTGGTATGTTGCCCTAGCATTTTTCAATCCAAATGGCATGACCTTGTAGCAGTATAATCCTCATTCCGTAATAAAGGAAGTCTTTTCCACGTCGGGGGGAAACATTTTGATTAGGTGATAACCCGAGAAGGCGTCCATGAAGCTAAAGAGCTCATGCTTGGACGTGGTGTCAACTATCAAGTCAATTTTTGGCAAAGGAAAACTGTCTTTTGGGAACACCTTGTTAAGCTCAGGAAAATCAACGTATACTCTCCATTTCCCCCTTCTTAGGGGCGACGACAACATTGTCTAGCCATTATGGGTAATGGGCTACTTTAATAACATTGGCTTTGATGAGCTTGGCCACTTCTTCTTCAATAACTCTTAATCGCTCGGGGACGAATTTCATTATTTTTTGGCGAACTGGAGGATGTTTGGGGTTGGTGAATAATTTGTGCATGGTGACTTGAGGATCAATACCCGGGCCATCGCCCTATGACCAGGCAAAGATGTCAAAGTTTCTTTTCAAGAATTTTACTAAGGCGCAACGTAGTTCATTGGTAAGTTCGGTTCCGATCAGGATATTCTGGGTGTATGGATATCGGGGTAGTTTCTTCAAGGGGTTTGGTATTTTCGATTTCTCGAGGGTCTAGCAGGATAACCTGTTCCATCTTGTCCCTTAAAGGTTCCATCTTGCCATCTCCGATCTGTAATTGCTATTGGACATTCAGGGTTGGAGAGGTTTCAGTCTTCATAGTCGAAATGAAACATTTCTTGGCCACTCTCTGGTCGCCTCTCACCTCGCCCACCCCTGTTGAAGTGGAAAATTTCATTTTTAGGTGGTAGGTTGAGGTGATCACCTTGGTTCCTCCTAAAGTTGGGCGACCTAAAATCACGTTGTAGGGTGAAGGACAATCTACCATGATGAAGTCTTGCCAAATAGTAGTTTGGTGAGGCTCTGTCCCCAAGGTTACTGGTAACTTAATCCATCCGAGCGAATGTGTCACATTTCCTCCAAAGCCTACTAGGGGAGTAATGAAGGGGTGCAGTTTATTGAGTCCTATCTTCATTTTTTTGAATGCCGAGATGAACAAGATATCAGCTGAACTACCATTATCAACCAACATTCTTTGAACGTTCAAATTGGCGATGATGGTTGAAACAACCAAGGCGATGTCATGAGGTAGGTGTAGACCCTTCAGATCATCATTATTGAAGGTGATAGGCGGGTGAATATCAATCATTGGCAAGAAGAGGTTACATATTTCTTCAGCCAGCCCACTGGTGGTGGGCGATCAGCGACATACTTCCTCAGATATCTCCATTTGATAAGGTTGGCTATTTGTTCTTTTAGATGAAAGCAATCTTCTGTGTTATGGCCGTGGTCTTGGTTGAATTCACAATACTTGTTTTTATTTCTCTTATGAGGATCAGTTTTGATTTTTGAAGGCCATTTAATGAATTCTTCATGCTTAATTTCTGTAAGTGCTTGGGCGATTGGAGCGTTGAGGGGGGGTAATACCAATTTCAAGCGGCGAGGTGGATTATGGGGTCTCTTTTCGTTGGTTCCTCTCAAATCTTGGTCAGGCTTCTTGTTCCTTGCTTCATCCTTATACTCAGATCGCCTTGTATCAGGTTCTTTTCTCTTATAATCATCTTTTCCTCTTCGCCTTTGCTTGGCCTTGGCCAATTTTTCCGCGGCGATGTACTTATCAGCTTTACTTTGAAGAACGAATAAAGTTTCTTGGATATTTTTAGATAGGGAGTCAAATAGTGGACCAGGACAAAGTCCTTCCATCATGGTCATTACCACTACCTTGTCATTGGGATTCTCAACTTCCAACACGGCCTAGTTAAACTATTTTACATAATCTTTCAAGTTCTCCATTTTCTTCTGATGAATGGTGAAGAGGTGGGAAGCATTTTTTTGCCTGATTCTGTAGCTCATGAAGTTGACGATGAAGAGCCGACTCAGATAGCCAAAGGAGTCAATGGTTCCAGGAGATAATTTTCAGAACTACGACCTTGCTGACCTCTTAAGTGTAGCGGAAAAAGCTTTGAACATGATTTCGTCAGAGTATCCTTAAAGCAACATCAAATTCTTGTATGAATCCAGATGATCCATAGGGTTCGTTTTTCCATCATAGACTCTGAGCTGAGTAGGTAGTTTGAATCTGGACGACACCCTGACTCTCATTATTCTTTGCGTGAAAGGTGGCTCAATTTGTTTGATCAAAGCGTTTATAGTTACTGGAGCGCTAGTCCCTATATTGATGGCATCAAGGCGAGCGTCCACATCCCTGATCATCTGGGATGTGGAATTATCTCGCCGCCTAGGTACCTGATTAGTCTGACGAGGAGACCTTCCTCTCCTAGCTTTCTCGCCCTCTAGTTCTGGAGTTTTGCTGGATGATCGTGACTCTAATGAAGAGAAGATATTTTCTTGTCGGTGTCGGGGATTAGGAGAACGACGCTGCCTATCCCGTCTTGTACTATGGTGGCTCTGGGATTCATTGTTACCCGAGAGATGAGAGCGGCGAGAAGGTGCTGAGGAGGAGGTGGTGGGTTATTTGTAGTGAGGTGTTATATTAAGAGGGTGTTATTCTCATTCATGATTCTCATCTATTTGGCTATACCGTGTATCTCACGGCGAAGGCCCTCTAGATCCGAAGCTTGGCTAGTGTTGGCCATAGGACGAGCTCTGTTATCTAAAGGGCTGCTGACACTTGGTCTGGGTAACCAACGGTTGCGCA
>BRYE01000016.1:18834497-18836997 GCA_030159115.1 Actinidia arguta var. hypoleuca | reverse complement strand
ATAGTTGATTTTTTGAAGAATGACAGACTACCAAAAGACAAGAAGGAAACCATAAGCTCCGAGCCAAGGCAACATGATTTTGGATTTCCCTCATGGGAAATCTTTACAAGAAGTCTTACTTGGGGTTGTACTTATTGTGTGATTACCCAAGTGTAGTAGTGGACCTTTTCATTTGAGATTCACAACGGCATAAGCGGGTTACCCTAAGGGGAAAGATTGCTAGCGCACCGAGCTTTAACATAGGGATACTAGTGGCCTTAGTGCGTGAAATGCCAATTTTTTCCCCTCTTATTCATCCACCAGCTCAAGATTTACCCCGTTAACTAGACCTTGGCCCTTTCCTCAATGGGGGCTGAATATAATGGGGGTACTTCCCTGAGCTCCAAGAAATAAGAAGTTTTTGATCGTTGCAACTAATTACTTCACCAAGTGGGTGGAAGCCGAACCACTACCCGAATAATATTCTGATAATGGAACCTAGAGTCCTAATATCTGAGTGAAGAAGTGGATGTGAAGAAGTTTATCCACAATAATATTCTATCTCAGTTCAGAATTCCTAGAGTCCTAATATTTGATAATGGAACCAAGTTTGTCGGGAAAAGCATTAAAAAGATGTTGGATAAGCTGAAGATTGAGTTTTGCAACACAACTTTGAGTTATCCTTAATGCAACCATTAAGTCGAGGCATCCAACAAGACGATCATGAATAGAATTAGGAAGTTACTAAAGGAGGCTGAAGGCAAGTGGGTTGAAGAATTGCCAAGTGTATTGTGGGCCTATCGAATTATATCGCAAAAGGTGACGAACGAAATGCCATACTCTTTGGCTTTTGCTATCAAAGTCATAATCCTGCTGGAGGTTGGACTTCCAACAATCCAAACTGAAGCTTACAATGAAGAGAACACTCTGAGTTTCTCACACTAGATCTTGATTTTATTGAGGAAATAAGGGAAAATGCACTTATATGGATGGTGAGCTATCAACAACATCTCGCCAGGACGTACAGTTAGAAAGTACACTGTTGGGCGTCAATGGTCTAATAGCTTGTTTTGAGAAAGGTTATTTTGCGGACGGGAAGCCCTACCCAAATTGGGAAGGCCCATACAAGATCACTAAGCTTGTTGGCCAAGGAACTTACTACTTGGAGGACCTTGAGGACAAGCAAGTCCCAAGACCTTGGAATTCCAATAACTTGAAAAATTTTTGTTAGTGAACAAAGTTTTAAGAGATTTTTGTCTTGAACTACACTCTTATACTAAAAATGTTTTTGATAAATATAAGTTTTCTTATCTATAATATATCTTTATTTTACTCTTTTACAATGCTTTACTTCGGTAACATGTAGTCATTTCATTTTTGAAAAGCAAAGTTGTAAGAATTTTATAAGTATTGAAAGATCACAATACAAAACTAGTTTGCCACATTCGGTGCAATCCTCTGAATGCTTTAGCACCGAGCTCATGATGTACTAAAACTAGCATAAGACTATTCGCCGAACTACACTTGAAAACCAAGCTCAAAGTTTCCTAAACTTAATTTGTAGGTTAGAAAGCTAAAGCCTAACTAAATGATTCATAAAAAGATTCACAAATTCAAAATAGCTGTAGTATGCTTATAAAATAGCCGAGCTCTGAAATCAAACTGCCATTTCCATGTAGTGGAAGTGAGAGGTGTTGGCCCTATAGGCAACCCAAGAAGGGGGTGAATCGGATTTTTCAAAATTAATTTTGCAATTAGGATTAAAAAAATTAATCTAATCACTTCAATACGAAATTAAATAGTGTGTAATGTAAAATATGCAAATATAAAATAAAGGCAAGAACAAGAGAGAGCACACCAAGATTTACTGAGATTTTATCATAGCGTATGATCTACGTCCTCCCAATACCTCTGCAAGATCTTCTTCCACTACTTGCAATCAACTATTACAATGTGAGAGCTAATTTCCACATGCTCAGCTCACGTTTACATCAAGAACTTATCACGCGCTTTTATCCAAGTACACTCAAACTTACAAGAATAGGAATGAATGAAGGTATTACAAGTGAAATCAAACTATCTCCATAGAGTAGATAGGAGTGGAATCACATAATCAATGCCAACTATTGAAGACAAAAAGAATTTTCAAGAAAACTTAACTTTAGATGATCAATCAATGCAATAGAGATATGTCTTCTAGTAGTTAAATGCCCTTGGAGACTTGTATTTAAAGGCTTGAAGAAGATCCAACCATTGGTGGTAGTTGAGAGGCAATAAATGTTGTTTCAGAATAAAAAAAAGCATTCAAAAATATTACCGTTAGGTGTCAACACTTTTTCTAGGTATTGACGCTTTCTGGGTTTCAGGTGTCAACACTTCATATTCAGGTGTCGACACATCAAGTCTTCTTCCTTTAGTTAAAACTCATTGTCTCCAAGTATCGACACTTCCTGTGTCAGGTGTTAACACTTAATCATCCGTCTTCAAAGAGTTTAGCTACTGTCCGCAAGTGTCAACACTA
>BRYE01000016.1:18811997-18824497 GCA_030159115.1 Actinidia arguta var. hypoleuca | reverse complement strand
TAACTCCCTAAGATTAAATCTATCATTAGTCTTCTAGTCCATTATATAATTGTCTTCAGAAAAATAACATTAGTGCTAACTAATACTATTTGTTTTTTAGGATTGTAAAATAATCAGCATTTAGTTCTTTTAGTATATCCTACAAAATAGCATAATTCTGACTTAGTTTTCAATCTCCTAGTTTTTCCCTTAAATACATATGCTAGACACCCCCATATCTTGTAGTGTTGTAAATTAGGCTTGTGTTCAGTCTACAACTCTACGGGAGTGTTCAGAACAGACTTAGCTAGAATCTAGTTTAGAATATTAGCCATTGTTTTCTAAAGTATATACCCACAGGAACTTTGATAGATCAGAATAACTTATCATATATCTCAATATGTCAAAAAGAGTTCGGTTTCTACTTTCAGTTACACTATTCTGTTTAGGCATGCCTGGTGCTAATAATTGAAATAAAATTCTATTATCCAACAAATACTTATTAAAGTTATCAGAGAGGTACTCGCCACCTCGATCTAATTGAATTGACTTTTTATTCCTAACTAATTGCGTCTCTGCTTCTACCTAAAATTCTTTGAACTTTTTAAATGTTTTAGACTTACGGTGAAATAGATAAACATAACCATACCTTGAATAATCATCAATAAATGTATTGAAATACTCAAAAGCCCCTCTAACACTAACATTTATCTATGATCTAACTTTAATATACCTTTGGATCTATTGTGTTTTGCAAAAATAATTTTTTGGATTATTTTTCCTTCTAAACATGATGCACAAGCTAGTAAAGGTTGAATAGTCAAAGAGGACAAATGACACTCTTTAACCAATCTATCAATTCTTTTAAAATTAATTAGACAAAGTCTTAAATGCCAAAGGTACGTTAGATTATTGGATGAAACCTTTATTTTACATGATAAGTTATGTGATTTATTATTCAATTCAGTGTCATGTATCTCATACATCTTAGGAGTAATTACATAAAGACCATCAACTAATTGGCCCAAGCATATAAAAGATCCATTTAATTTAATTAAACCATCATTATTAAATAAAATAGAATATCCTTGTTTAAACAAATTCGAAATTGAAATCAAATTTCTTATAATGCTAGAAAAAAATAAACAGTAATTTAAAACTAATATTTATTTGAAGAAAAAATTATACTACTATAGACACTATAGCAATTTTTGCTTCCGAGCCTAAGTGCAATGTAACCTCACCATCACTTAACTTCGTAGTTTTCTGAAATCCCTGCAACATCTTCCAAATATGATTAGTTGCACTGGAATCTACACACCAGGAATTTAAAGTACCGACAATAAAGCTTACATCAATAACCAGTGATTCAGTTATACCTGAGTTCTTTGTCTGAGCCAGATAGGTTGGACAGTTCCTCTTCCAATGACCCATAAACCCATAAAGGAAACACTTTCCTTTGAGGTTTGGATCGTTCAATTTCTTCCCTTTGCCTATGCCCCCTTTTGGATTTAGATTTTTATTGGGTTTACTTGGAACTTTCTTGGCAGTCTGCCATAGCAGGTTGCCCTTGTTCCCTACTCATTTCTTTGAGGCTTAGTATCATATCCCTAGCACTTAGATAATATTTTAGCTGATGTTGTAAAAAGTAAGACATCGAAGCTAAAATATAGCAACGTGCTATCTCATCAACTTTAAACCATTTTTCATATCTTTTTATATTCTGTCTGGGTGCATTAGCAATTGGAAGATCTCTACATTCCTCATTTAAAACATACTTGTACCCTTTAGTAATAAGTACAATGTCTAGAATTTTCTTCCAATTCACATAATTAGGTCTGGTTAACTTATTTTGATTTAGAATGATTGCAAGTGGATTAAACGACATCTGAAAATCATAACAAAAATTAAACATAAATATGGATGCATATAAATAAATGCTTGCTTTCATTTAAATATAGTGTTATCCTTGGTTTACTATAAAATGAATGCATCAAGACCTCAACTATATAAATAACAAGCTTTCGTAGGGAAGTTAATGTTATCTATTAGATTAGGAGGACAATCATATCCATTATAATTTTACTATCTAGACACCTATACCTACATGTGTGGGCTTACATGATCCAAAAAAATAAAATAAAATTAGAAAAACTAATGGCATTTTTCTTTTCATGAGAAATTCAAGTCCATTGCCCTTTACAAGCTCCTAATGGCCAACCATGAGATATAGATTACCATTCATCATAATTCATCGATATAAATAATAGACATGCTAATATAGAATTAAACGAAAATCATGTATGTTAGAAAATTTGAGATTCAATCATTATTGACCTAGAACTCCTATTGAAACCCTTCTTAAGATTTATTTTTAAAAAAATTAAATCGATCATCGGTTCTATACAATAAATTATTGAATCTCAACAACCTCTAATATAACTTCATATAATCAAAACACATGCATACAACAATCCTTATTAATTAATGATCCATAAATAGCATGAGAATCAAAATTCTTTTTATTATCAATGTTGATGGATTAACATGGCGTTGCTCTGATACCAATTGAACATGAGCGAATCCCGCAAATGAAAGTGTAATTTTAAAAAAAAAATTATTTAGATCTTAATCCATGTAAATCGTACACTGTCGATGGACAGGGTTAGAGATACCTTGAATATCACAAGAAAATCATGATTGAAAACCCAAAGCCTGGTGCCGCCGCAATGCCTGCTGCTCTGATTTTGCTGGCCACTGGTGGTCCCGTGACTACTATCTTCCTGCTACAGAATGCCTCCTCTAGCTGTGTTTAACTAGTTGAATCCGAAGATGGTTCATAATCCCTTTTTGTTTTAGTTTCCTCTAGTCTCCTAATCCCTTTTGATTTTCTCTCTCTCTTTCCTCAACCCTTACAAATCCTTTTAGAGTGTGGACTATTAGCTTTTTCTAAAAATTTGGAATAATAGAATGCTAGGAATGGTATCCCCATATACATATATATAGGTTAAATCTCCAACTAGGATAAAGATCAGGATCATAAGGAAGTCCTATAGTTTGGCTCAAATTAAACTACTAAATTATCGAGTTATCTCATAACTAATTTAATAATTTAATTAATTCAAATTAACTCTACTAAATAATTTGGATCACACTCCAATATAATATGGCAAAAATACCCCTCAGCACTATTTAATACCATAATTATAGCCCCTCTACTTGAGTACCAATAATTAGGATTTGGATAAAATAACTGTCAACCAAATCGTAATTACTTTCAACTCCTATGATTCATAATTCATTTCTCATTTAGTCACCAAAATAAAAAGGTTTTATTTCGATAAATAATTTACTTAAAAGACCGAATTTGGATTTCAATGACTAAATGAATGAATTAATTCATAAGTGATACTCTTTCTCTCCTAGAAGAGAGTGAGATTCCATCTTAAAAATATGTATTACCACAGACATAATAGTTATCACCTGACATACCGAGGTGTTCAATGAGCCTCACTCATTGGAAAATCAAAGTGAGCAATGTCAAGAACTTGAGTTCACCATTCTCTCAAGACTAAGAGTCAATTACAAATAGCGAATGTAAAACTTTTATCATAAAATGATAATTTTATATGATATACTTCTTACGACCACCCAGTTCAATGTATTCAAAATACACCAATACTTTAATCCAGAGTCAACTACTTTGATGGTTGAGATAAACCATACTATCATATAGAGGTTATGAGTATTATAGTCTTTGTAGATGAGACGTCCAAACTCATCACCGATTATTAACTAAGTAAAATTACTATGATCAATGATTAATATCTCTTTTGTGTAAATCTTATTTTCATACATATATCGTATCTCTGGATAACTTAGAGATATATCATCTCATGATATAATAGAACAACATCCAATGCATGCCAAAATAAATTTTCATTAATAATTAAATATTTGGACATATGGTTATCCAAATCCCAATAGACCAAGCTTAACAAATAAGAACACTTGGGGCAACCAACTCCCATAACTTCAGCAGGCAAAGACCGAGCTCATGCAAGCTGGTGGAAATTGTATGGGTGTATAATAATTAGAATAATCCTACATCAAATTGGGTGATGAATTGATCTCTGTGATAACTACGGTTTATTAATCTCGAGATAGGAACTCAGATGTAAAGCACGAGAAGTCACCCCAATAACATGAGTAAACCACCCATGGGGTGACACGTTACCCACCAACGATGCCTAGGGTCATGATTGGGTTAACCTCTAACTCACTAACATAACAATAGGCACGTCAAAGCACGCACTGAGATATGCTATAAAAGGCTTTATCCTCTTCCATTTGAAGGTAATCAACACTTTCCCCTCTCTTTCTCTCTCTCTCTCTCTCTCTCTCTCTCTATCTATCTATCTATCTATCTATATATATATATTCAGAGCAAAGAAACTTGTCTTTGCTCTCTTTCTTCTTCTTCTTCTTCTTCTTCTTCTTCTTCTTCATCTCTGGTCACTAACTTGACCATTGGAGAGCCATCCCCAGACTAGCTTTGGGTGGTTTTTTAACTATTTCTATCTTGCAAGCTCTGCTAGAAGGCTAGAGGCCCACCTTTCCTTAGTTGCATTCAATTTTCTTCCACTCACATAACCGATGTATGCTTTTCATGTGGGATGGGGGTCCCCTCATGTCCTAAAGAAAGGTCCACAATCATTAACAACACTACAATGAACTTGTGGTCAACCCAAAATTATTGGGATGGGATTGTTATAACCTATCCCTTTATATAGGTAGAACAGTAACCCACATAGTTTTGTGCACAAGTTAGCTCTATTGTCGTAAGTAAAAATTACATGAGCGTACCCAAAAGACCTAACCGATATGTGAAAATTGGGTTCATTAGTTGAACTTATATATATACCCAAGGTCACCCATGTGCACTTCTGATGTGGGATGGGGTCTTTATATTTTTGATTGTTTGCAAGACACAATCTACCCATGGCCACCAGCCATCTAAACCTTTGACATAAGATGTGGTATTTATACTTATGCTCTTTCTATTATGGACCAGACTATTGTAGGGAAAGAGGGTTTTTAAAGGCCATTAATCTCAAATTTGGTCCTTCTTTGTATGAAGATCACAGAGGAGCCTTATTTAAGTTGCAGCAGACAACCATAGTAGTAGTTTATCGAGCTCAATTTGAAGAGTTCTCCACTAAGGTACAAGGTCTATCTGAATAATTCTTGTTGAGTTTCTTCATTTCAGGATTAAAACCTGAAATTAAATGTGAAGTATTAGTGGCTCTGCCAAAATCTTTATTACAAGCTATGTCCCTGGCTAGATTGCAGGAAGATAATAAATTCAACGATTTGAAGCAATTTTTTAAATCATCTTGGCAATGGCCTATAATTGAGCCTTCTACATCTGTTAATGATAAACCTATAATTTTTAATGTTCCTAAAAAATCAAAGACTCCACTCTTACCTGCTAAGAGGTTGAGTCCTGCAGAACTCAAAATCAGAAGAAATAAGGGATAATGTTATAAATGTGATGAAAAGTATGCTCTTGGCCATAAGTGCAAGACTAAATTCTTTCTACTTATGAGTGAGCATGATGATCAAGATTTTGTAATGATACAAGAAGAGAACTAGCTGCTAAAAATATTGATTGCAGTCTTACTATTTTTCCTGAAGTTAGCATGGATGCCTTGGCTGGACAGTAAGGTCTTGAAACTATAAGGGTGAAGAGAAGAATTGGCAATCAATGTGTTCACATCTTAATAGACAGTGGAAGTACTCACAATTTTATCCAAGAAAAGATAGTTTAGCAATTGGGACTACCTATTTCACCTTCCAAATAATTCAAAGTTTATATTGGCAATGGAGATTTCTTGGTCTGTGATAGCAGTTATTTGGAAGTAAACTTATATTTGTAAGGGCATACATTTTACATAGATTTTTTCATTTTGCCAATTTAAGGAGCTGATGTGGTGTTGAGAATTCAATGGCTTGAACTTTAAGGTCCCGTGGTCATGGATTATAGATTGTTAACAATGGATTTTAAGTGGAAAGGGAAGGTAGTCCATTTGATAGGTGAACGTCAGTTAAATGATGTACTTTTACAAGGCAAGCAACTCATGAAATTAACTAAAGCTCAAGATATTGCATCCTTATTTGATTTGAAAGCTATTGAGATTGAAGATTTAGATATTCATGTTCCAACTTGTTTTTAGCCACTATTACAATAATAATCCTATATTTTTGAAAAACCTTCTACATTAGCTCCTTATAAAGAAACTGACTATCAAATCCATTTAAAACCAGATGCTACACCTTTGAATGTAAGACAATCTAGGTATCCACATTTTCAAAAATCAAAAATGGAAAAACTAGTGTAAGACCATACACGTATCCACATTTTCAAAAATTAGAAATGAAACAACTAGTTCGAGAAATATTGTATCAAGGTATCATTAGGCCCAACCACAATCCTTTTTCTTCACATGTGCTATTGGTTAAGAACAAGGATGGTTCTTAGAGATTTTGCATTAATTATAGAGCTTTGAATGCCATAAATACTAAGACAAATTTTCTATTCCAATAATAGATGAATTGTTGGATGAATTGAAAGGAGTTGAGGTATTTTCTAAACTTGATTTGAGAGCTGATTATCATCAAATCAGAGTAAAGGCTGAGGATATACATAAGACTGCTTTTCAAACTCATCAAGGACATTATGAATTCTTGGTTATGCCCTTTGGTCTAACCAATGCTCCTTCAATATTTTACGCCACCATGAACTAGGTTTTTTTACCCTACTTGAGGAAGTTCGTTATAATTATTTTGATGATACTTTGGTTTATAGTTCTTCTATAATAGACCATATAAATCATCTAAAAATTATACTACAATGCTTAGTTGATGCTTAGTTCTTTGCTAAAATGAGGAAGTGCCAGTTTTGTCAAGATTCAATTGAGTATTTGGGTCACATAGTGTCTACTGAAGGACTATAACCAGACCCCAAGAAGATTTAAGCAATGCTAGAGTGGGTTGTTCCTAAAAACCTAAATCAACTAAGAGGTATTATAGGATTGATTGGTTATTATAAAAGGTTCATTCAAGGATATGCTGTAATTGCAACACCTTTGACAAATCTTCTTAAAAAAGATGCTTTTATATAGGATTTTATATCGCAGGCCAATTTTGAAAATTTGAAGTTAAAAATGATTCAAGCTCCTATTTTTGCTATGCCTAATTTTTTATTGCCCTTTGAACTTGAAATAGATGCATCCAATTATGCCATTGGAGTTGTGTTAATGCAGCAAGGCCACCCTATTGCCCTTTTTAGCAAGAACATGAGCCCACAAATGTGGGCAGCCTGTACATATGTACAAGAGTTATATGCTATTACTAAAGTAGTGGCTAAATGGAGACATTATCTGCTTAGCAGTCAGTTTGTTATCAAAACTGATCATAGAAGCCTTAAACATTTAATGGGTCAAGTAATTCAAACCCTTGAACAATATTATTACCTTAGTAAATTACTTGGTTTTAATTACATGATTGTTTATAAACCTAGCAAGGAGAATTCTGTGGCAGATGCTTTATCTTGCAAGGAAGATGTACAAAAGGGTACAGAATCAAATCAATTACTGGTATCTAATGGGGAATTTTATGCCTTAACAACCATTACATCCAATTTGTTACATACACTGAGAAATGAAGTGTTGCAAAATCTAGAATTGCAAAATATTATCAAGGATTGTGAAGCTAAAACTACAATTCACTATGCGGTCAAGAATGGGTTACTGTATTGCAAGAATCGATTAAGAGTTGCCTCTAATTCTTCCTATAACCAGTCATTCTTCAAGAGTTCATAATTCCCCAATTGGTGGCCTTGCTGGAGTATTAAAAACTTTTATGAGAGTTTCTTCTAGTTTTTATTGGCCTGGTCTTAAGGAGGATGTCAAGTAGTATGTGGGAAAGTGCTATGTTTGCCAAAAGATTAAGTATCCTACTTTAAAAACTATTAGGTTATTGCAACCCTTGCCTATTCCAAATCATGTATGAGAAGATTTTTCAATGGACTTTAAAAAATGGGTTGCCTATGTCAAAAGGAGTTACAGTTATATTGGTGGTAGTAGATAGGTTGTCGAAGGCTGTCCATTTTTGTACTTTACCATCATCATTTATAGCAGTTTTTGTGGCCAAGTTATTCACTGATATGGTTATTAAACATCATGGGTTTCCCTTATCTATTGTGTTTGACAGGGACTCAATCTTTCTTAGTAGATTTTGTCAAACATTTTTTCAGCTGAGTAGTACAACATTGAAATATAGTTCTGCATACTATACTAAAAAAGATGGCCAAACTGAGGTCATCAATAGATATTTGGAGTTGTATTTGAGGGCTTTTACTTTTCAACATCCTCATACATGGACAAAGTTCTTATGCTGGGCAGAACTATGGCACAATAATTCTTTCCATACTACTACTAGTATGACTCCATTTGAGATTTTGTATGGAAAACCACCTCGAAGTATTCAGTCTTATAATCTAGGATCTTCATGAATTGAAGCTGTGGATAATGAATTAATTATTAGAGAGGAACTTTTATTGCAACTAAAACATAATTTGCTAAAAGTTCAAAAAATGATGAAACAACAAGTGGATGGTCACATGAAAGATTTAGTCTTTCAGGAAGGGGACTGGGTGATGGTGAAATCACATCCTTACAAGCAACAATCCATAGCTCAAAGGCTAAATCATAAGTTTTGTCAGTGGTATTATGGTCCTTTTCTAATTTCGAAAAGAACTAGGTAAGTTGCTTATCAGTTAGAATTACCAAACACCAGCAAAATACATCATGTTTTTCATATTTCTCAATTGAAACCATTTTATGGAACTATTTTACCTTGTATGGTTATGCTAATACCTGACATAAATCCGGAATCTCATATGCCTATAATTCTAGTAGCCATTATAATGGAAGGACATTAGGTGTTAATTTAGTGGAAAGGGCTTCCTATGGAAGACAGTTCATGGGAAGATTGTGATGTTATCGAGGAAATGTTTCCACATTTAAACTTGGAGGACCAAGTTCAGTTTGATGGGGTACAAAATGTTATGGAGTAGACTGTTGTAGGGAAAAAGGTTACAACTATTAAGGAAGATGTTGTAGCTACTACAATAGAAAGTTAGGCAAAAGAAGAAAGCAGCAACTCACGAATAGATAGAATGAAGAGGATTAATAATAGTCCAGGTTGGCTGAAGGATTTTGTGATATAAAGACCAAGGAGGTAGTTAGTTGTTAGCAGTTAGTAGGCTAAAGAAGATAAAAGAATCTGTAGGGGAGGGAAAGTTAGTTATGCCAGTTCTTGTTTTATATACAATGTATATAAGTAAGGCAATGTAATTAGAATGTGATATATGAAAATTTTAGAATTTCTCTTCTCTCTTTTAGGAGTCTTCTCTAGCTTGAATTAGAGAAAATATGTATGTGTTTCAGTAGAGCTACCATATTCAAGTCTGTTCATAAAACTTTCGCAACACACAAACTATAGTACCACAAGGTTGTCGGTTAATCTAATCCCACCCTTTTAAGTTTGTCTTCTTAGGAAAAAGTTTGACTCCTGTCGGATCAAATCATCCATAATTTCAAATTACCATTCAAAATTGTTAGTTTATCAAATTTATCAACCTCAAATTTGGTATACAAAACCATGGTCATCTTCAATACTGAACATATTTGGTTGAGAAATTTTCCTTTCTTGACAGAAACTTCATTGAGGATTTGGTTTTCACAAATTTGGTATACTACTCGTCTAGCATCTTTGCTTTCCTACTCATAAACAATCACCAAAGAATCCTAGTTCATACTCTGCAGGTTCTATTATAAATTTTGTCCTACTAAAGTCTTTCAAAAAGTTTATTTTTTAGTCTGTTTATATTGTGGACACTTAACAAGTAAGTTATTAGGATTATATTTTGAAAACATAATTATTTATTAATAAAAAGTAAAGATGGAGTAGTTTACGAAAAAATGGGGGTGTTATGAGAACAAAATGAGAAATTCTATCTATTTTAATTAGTGCATTGAAAAAAGAAAGAACCAAGCCCTATATCTATGGGTGCTTTGGTCATTTTTGGAAAAAAATAATGCCATCTCAAATTTCATGGTAGTGGAAATAATGATAATAATTTCAGAAGTATGAAAGGCTAGTGATATTTTAAAAATTGTATTTGTCAAAAATCTCATAGAAGTCAACAAAATTTATTCAAAATTTGAAGAGATTGAGTTAGACAAAAATAATCATATGACATGTTTTTTTTTTATTTGTTTAAAAACTTAAAAATTGTAAAAAAAATAGATTGAGACTTTCAAGCTCAAAGATCTGACAATAGTTTGAAATTTAATATGGTATAGCTGTGTATATATTTTAGTTTAAAAAGTTAAAGAAATTTGATTACAAAAGATTGTGTTGAAGGTTGTAACACTCCAAAAACATGAAAGAGATTGAGTTGGTTGAGATTAAAAGAGATTGAGTTCCAGTTTTAAGAGATAAAAAATTAAAAATTGACTGAGTTGGACAAAAATAATATGATATTTGTATTTTATATTTCTTTAAATTAAAAAAATAATAAAAATGGATTGAGTTTTTCAAGCTCAAAGTCCTGACAATGTTTTGCAATTTAATATGGTATAGAGGTATATATCATTTTGAGTTTTAGAAGTTAAAAAATTTAATTATAAAAGATTAAGTTGGAGTTTGAGAAATTTTAAAAAGAAATTTAAAGAGATTGAGTTTGAGTTTTAAAATATCAAAAATCAAAAACTGAATGAGTTGTCAAAAATAAAATGATGTGTATTCTAAATATTAGAGATAATATGTGAATGAAAGTTCAAAATTGGTTGAATTTAATAACTCCCAAAAGAGCTGTTAACAGCTCAAATGGCAGCCATTAATAGCTCTTAGGGTAGCTGTTATAAGTGGCTTAAAACCTCCAATGATGGAAATTTATGGCTTAAATTATATTTGGGATTAATGGCTAGAAGGTTTAGAATTCAAAGGGTCATTTGCATTCTATAAAGGGTAAATTACACTGACCTCCCTTGAAGTTCTGGGTTAATACACAAAGCACCCCTATCATTTGAAACTTGTAACAGATTCTTCTCATTTTTTACTGACCACCCCTAAGATTCTGGGTTAATACACAAAGCAACCCTGACGTCAATCATCCATTAGTAAGATTGACTGTCCATCTATGACGTTAGCTGAATAGTGGTTGGAATACCATATATGCCATTCTTTTTGACAAAATTACTCTATACCCCACGAGGATGTTGATTGAATGACCAGAAACATCAGGTGCCATATATGCCATTCAGGAGTGCTTTGTGTATTAACCTCAGAAACATCAGGTGTTATAATGTATTTTACCCTTCTATAAAAGTTGAGATCCTGTAGAAACAAAGCACAGAAAACAAACATTCTATAGTAATCATGCTTGAGAGAAAGAGACAAACAAACGTAGTAAAGGTTGCCAAGGCTGCTTCGAAGGTGTTCCGCAATAAGTGGTTCTAGCCATTTTATCCTAAGAGAAAGATATCGGCAAAACCTTATAACATCATCGATAGGCGGCGGATCTTTCAACTAGTCCAAGTTTATATTTTTCATATTATGTATATTAATGAAATTGTTCTTTGAAATTCAGTTTGTTGCCGATTAAATTTTTACCAACACTAAATTTATTTAAATATTTACAATTTAAGAAAATCGATTGGGCATTATAAGCTACCTAAGAATGTTTTTCAATTTAATATGGTATAGAAATATTATAGATACGTCTGTTTTTTAGGTTTAAAAGTTAAACAAAAATTGATTAAAAACATATTGAATTGGAGTTTGAAAATTTTGGGGAAAAAAAAAATTGAAAGAGAATGAGTTAGTTTAGATTAGAAAAGATTGAGTTAGAATTTTAAAAATTAAAAGAGATTTACTTGGTTGGTTGAGATTAGAAAAGATTGACTTAGAATTTTAAATGTTCAAATATTAAAAGAAATTGAGTTTGCAAAAATAGTACGAGTGTATTTTTAATTAGTATAAATACTTAAAATTTAGGAAAATAGATTGAGTATTGAAGCTTAAAAACTTAACAATGTTTTGCAATCTAATACAATCATCTCTTATAGTGAGATTTAGGTGTGTGTATTTTTGAGTTGTAAAAATTTAAAAACTTGTTTAAAAGGGGTCACTTTCATTGACCTCATCTAAAATTTTTAACAAATACAATCATCTCTTATAGTTTTTGAAATATCACTGATCTTCTTTATGTTTGAAACTAATATCGAGATTCTCCTGATCTTAATTTTTTGGTATAAATAAGATCGGTGCCCTTAGATTTAGGGTTTCATACTTCATTTTTTAATACACCAACTAAATTAAATAGACATTCTCTTTATTCTCAAAACACCCCTATTTATTCATAAACTACCCCGTTTATATTATTTTATAAA
>BRYE01000016.1:18794497-18799497 GCA_030159115.1 Actinidia arguta var. hypoleuca | reverse complement strand
TTGTCAAACCAGACATAAGGATCTATTCTTGGGATATTGCCTTGCGACCATGCAAATACATCGCAGTCCTTCTTTAAAAACTCCACCAAGGCACTTTGTAGCTCTTCAATTAACTCAGTTTCGATCATCACATGACGGTTTGGATGGTCGGGGTGTATGGTGATCGGAGTCACTTCCTTCAGTGGTTTGGTGTTTTTCTTTTATCGAGGATCAATAAGGGATGCATCCTCTATCTTGTCTTTTAACATGTCTATCTCGACATCATCAATCTGTAGTTGATATTTAGTGTCGGGTTTCATTATGGTGCTTGTTTTCATTGCTGTCATGAAGCACTATCTTAAAACTTTTTGATTGCCTCTTACCTCACCTATCCTAGTTGAAGTAGAAAAATTCATCATTAGATGATAGGTAGAGGTGATGGCCCTAATTTTTCCCAACGTAGGGCGACCTAATATCGGATTATAGGGTGAAGCACAGTCTACGACGATGAAGTCTTGCCATACTGTAGTCTGGTGGGGCTCTACTCCCAAAGTCCAAGGCAATTTAACCCATCTAAGGGGGTGTATTGATCCTCCCCCAAATCTGACCAAGGGTGTATGAAATGGGTGGAGTCTGTCTTGCCCAATTCTTATTTTGTCCAACGCTGAGACAAACAAAATGTTGGCAAAACTTCCGTTATCAATCAAGATCCTTTAAACATTGAAATTGGCAATTGTGGCAATATTACCAAAGCATCGTCATGGGGGAGATGCAAGCCTCTCAAATCCTCATTTGTGAAGGTAATGGAAGGGAGCACTTCAGCCATGGGTGTAGAAAGGTTGTAAACCTCGTCATCTGCTCGCCTCTTTGCCTCTCGAGCATGCCTTTTTTAGGATGAACTCAAACATCCTCCCGATCTAAATCCCCCGTGGATAGTTTGAATATCTCCTGTGGTCAGCCTATTATCAACATATCCTCTGTCGGGCGAGTCTGGCCTCGAGTGATCAGCTACAAATTTTCTCAAGTATCCTCTCTTGATCAAATCAGCTATTTGTTCCTTCAATTGAAAGTACTCCTCTGTATTATGCCCATGATTCTTGTGAAACTTGCAATATTTATTTTTGTTTCTCCAAAGGAGATTGGTCTTGATCTTTCTAAGCCAATTCATAAATTCTTCATTCTTGATCTCCATGAGCACCTAGGTGATAGGAGCATTAAGGAGAGGCGGCATTATATCGGTTCGGCGAGGAGGAGTGCAAGGACGCTGCTTATTAATTCACCCCCTAGCATCTCGCTCAGAGCTCTTAGTTTTTAGCTCGCCCCTCTAATCCATTTGTCACATATTCAGGTCCTTTCTCTTTTGATCCTCATTTCCTAGCCTCCTATGTTTGGCTTCTGTAAGCTTTTCAACTACAATGTATTTGTCATCTTTGCCCTAGAGTGCTTATAAGGTTTCAGGGATGCTTTTGGAAAGGAAATTAAATAGTGGCCCTGGACAAAGACCTTCCATCATTACCATAATTACGACCTTATCACTAGGATCCTTTACTTCTAGGATGGCCTGATTAAATTGCCTGACTTAGTCTTTCACGTTTTTTCCATCTTTTTGTTGAATCGTGAAGAGACAGGAGACATTCTTCTGCTTGACCTTGTAACTCATGAAATCGGCGACAAAAAGCCTGTTTAGGTCACTAAATGAATTAATGGTTCTAGGAGATAACTTCCTGAACTATGATCTCGCTGGCCATTTCAAAGCAACTGAGACAGCCTTGCACATCACCTCGTTCGAATATCCCTAGAGCATCATTAGGTTTTTGTATGAGTCCAAGTGATCCATTGGATTCGTCTTTCCCGCATAAACTCCTAGCTGAGATGTTTGCTTGAATCAGGATGAGACCTTAACTCTCATTACTCTCACTATGAATGGGGGCTCTATTTGTTTTATCAAAGAATCCACTATGATTGGAGCATTTATGTTGGCATTTATAGTGTCAATTCGAGCATCTAGGTTTTTGAATCTCTGAGTAGTGGATTTATCGCGGCGCCCATGCATTCAGTCATCCCAATGAGGTGATCTTCCTTGTCTCCAAGTTTCCTCGCTTGTCGTATTATGTGTTCTGCTAGATGATCAAGATTCAGATATCTCAAGACTCTTTCCTCGTCTAGAGTGTAGACTTGTAGACTGGCATTGACGGCTCCTCGCAGAGTGTCCCTGACTCGCACTTTGACAATTCTACAAACCTGGTTGCCCGAGTGGTGAGAATGGCGAGATCGACCATCATTTTCAGGGATGGGTGCGGTGATAGAGGTGGATTATTAATGGCGAGGTGTTGTACTAGATGGGCATTTATCTCATATATTATCTTGATTTGTTCAACAATTCCATGCATCGTACAGTGAATGCCCTTGAGATCTGGAGCTTGGCCAGCGTTTGCCAATGGATGTCCTCTGTTAACTATAGGGTTGCTGGTAGTTTACCTAGGTAATAAACAGCTACGTAGATGCATAGAGTATTGAGAACAGTCGTTCCCACATATGGGGCCAAACTATTATGGTAAAAATCTAGAATGAGCAACCAATAGTTAAAATTGCTCTAAAATCTCGGTATTGATTTCAATGACATGTGTAAAGAAGCAAACATCATCGGCTGGGGTGAGGTCGCTCAAAACTCCTCCAACGTGGAGATGAGATTGGGGTGAATTCGCTAGACAAAACACAACAAATAAATTATATAGCAATAGCTCAAGGAGTGAGAATGTGGTTACCCCTTTCCGGTGGATGGTAAGCGGCCATTTATAGATGAAGAAATTATAGTCATGTGAGGCAATCACAGCGTAATCATTGGGTGACCAAATAAGGAAGTCGTGATCGAGGATCGCGACGTAACAGGTGGTGAATGCCAAAGGGAGATAGTACCATAACTGTAGGAGACTAATGGAGGTGGAGTCTCAGGTTTACCTTGGCCTAAAAGATGGTGGTGAGGTAGACTGCTTGGAATTGGCAATTTGGGACATTGGGAGGTTGTGGATGGCCGTCGAGGAAGCTCAAACACACTGAGTGGCAACCCTTGAGAGACATTGGCAACATGATCCTTTGCAGACAATGTGGCGATGTGTTCACCTCGGGGAAAATCATTCTTTGGAGATAACTTTAGTAGGCAAGAATTTAACCCCTCATTAGTAATTATGTGCTAAAAGAAATATCCATCTATTCTAATTAGTGTGTTGATAAAAAATGTGAAAGGCATAAATTTATAGATAATCTCGTCAGTGCTACCAAAAAAGTTAAGTTAGTTTCAATAGCTAGATTAAATCAATGATTTTGTTACCTACTCAAATATTTTTGTCCAACTATGCAAGGCTATGTGCTACAAGCATAGTTATCAGAACCGAACTGGACCGACCGGTTGAACTGGTTAAATCGAAAACCGGCCACTTAACTAGTCTGGTAAATATATTTTACCAAAAATGCAACTGAATAGGGTTGAACCGGTTGAATTGGCTGGTATTTTATCGAATCGGACGATTTTTTAACTATTGAACTGGTTGATTTTTTAACAGATCAAAATTTCTATAATAAAAAAATTTGTTAAAAATTTTTGAAATTTTTATAATTTTTTGACACCCCTAAAAAATCATAATATTCCATGTAATATTTTGAAAACCTTAAAACTTTGTCAGAAATTTTGATCGTTTTTTTCTATAACAAAAAAAAATCAATCTTGTGAGATCAATATTGAAATTTTTAATCAGTCAAAAATTGCGATCGAGAACCTCAACGAGAGACACAATCACACCAATCTTAAACAATCTACACAAAAGCCGATCAAAAATTCTCTAATCGCAACAAAAATCACTGAAGCTATTTGAAATCATCACAAAATTCTCTTAAAATAATTTTTGAAATGTAAAAATAGTAATATTTCATGTAATATTTTCATAATCTTAAATATGTTTTTCATAATCAAGTTTCAAACACCTACATAGTATTTGAAGGGATAAAAAAAAGTTTTTTATTTTTATTATTTATAATAAAAATATATTTTTATTATTTATTAATTATAAGACCAGTTGAATCGATCGAACCGTGGTTGAACTAGTGAACCGTTAAACCGGTGCCTTGACCGGTTCAATGTCCGATCCGGTTCTGATAACTATGGCTAGGAGTCTTTGGAAGTCTGAGTCTCGTACGCATGATTTTTTGTCTGAAGGTGTAGGTTTGGTTAGGGGCCACACGTCACATGACATTACACCCACATGAGATTCTCTTGTCGTCCACGGTCCATCTTACTCGGTTCTTATGGAATGAGTATGGTACACACCATATAAAAATGGTGAGCATGGCTCTTGTAATACATTTTAATTGTAGGGGTGATTCTATTTCAAACCAAAAATTTCTCTCAAACCACATTTTGTAATTTAAATAAATTTTACTAATTACTTCTGAAGTTTTTAGTAATTACAATAATTTTTTCAAATTTTTTGAAATAATATTGATTTTTTTCAATTTTTCAATTATTATTAAAATTGTTCACTAAAGCTAATTTTTTGGTATAAATGTTAAATTTGCATTTAAAATTAAGTATTCTAATTTTTTTTCTTAATACACCAATTAAAATAAATAATTATTCTTTTAAAAGTAAATAGTTATTTTTTTAAAGCACAATTCAAAAGTAAGAAATGCCATTATTTTAAAAAATATATCAAAAAAGAATACTAAAATAAAATAATGAGGCTAGAGAAAAACTTTTTGGATCAAAATAGAATCAGCCTAATTGTAGCTATTAATTTTTTATTGGGTTAACTATGTTTTGCCCCCTTAAAGTATTGACTCATTCTCTTTTTGGCCATTAAATAAATAATTGTTTCAATTTAACTCTTAAACTCTTAAATTAGTTACAATTAGACTCCACCACTAACTTTTGTCCAATTTTTAACAGAATTAAACACGTGGTGCCGCAACATACCCCAAACCCTACCCGATATCCAAGTTCCAAGATCCAAACTTATCCTAATTGACCC
>BRYE01000016.1:18779497-18786997 GCA_030159115.1 Actinidia arguta var. hypoleuca | reverse complement strand
AATAGGGCTAAGTACTTGGACTATGCCATCTTTTATATATTGATTACAAATCTCATAAAGCAATACATCAAAACTTCAAACAAAATATGTTCAAAAATACTATCCAACCTTTTCTACAAATTCTTTTTATTTTTACAAATACTTGCAATCCAATTTAATTATACACTATTGAGTTCCCTGTGGCTTCAATCTCGGTACTTCCAAGTATTATGCTATTCCGGTAGGTTCCTATACATGAGAACTTAAAAATAAACATACCAGACGATTAAACAAACTAACCCATCGCAAGCATTTTTGAAGCCGTTACTGGTGAACCTTTAGAGCACGAACGTTAAAATCTTGTGATTACATCACAAGAGTTGTATGTAAATTCTTTTATTTTTTATATATATTTGTTGTAATATAAATTACATTTTAAATGGGAGTTGAGATTTGCATGTCAGTGTGGTATCGTGACATAACTTGTAGATTAACACGTATAGATCAACTATCACACAACAACATGGAAGGACATGAAGAAGTTGGCAAAGTTCACCTTCAACTTCAAGGCCCCTATGCCTCAAGGACGTCATATGCAAGATTATCTTAACCCAACTAGAGCATCAACACGATCATGCACAATTTTACCTGTCAATGCACATACATTTATCATTAAAACAGGAATGCTACCATTGCTTCCCACATTCCACGTAATGGAAAGTGAGAGCCCATATTTACATGTAAAAGAATTTGAGGAAATGGTAGGCACAACGGTTTATGGCCCTCAAAGAGAAGGTATAACCCATCTTAACCTCTTTCCTTTGTCATTAAAGGATTGAGCAAAAATCTGGCCAAACTCTTGTAGATCATATTCTATAAATTCATGGAGAACACTACAAGAAGAGTTTTTCAAAAAATAATTCCCCATGAATTAAATTGCAACCCTTAAGAAATTAATCTATAATTTTCAAGAAAAGGAAGATAAGTCATTTTATGCATGTTGGGAAAGATATAAAGACTCGTTAAACGTCATACGACATCATGGTTATGATATTGGCTGCATTTTGAGTTTCTTTTTGAAGGTATCTCACCCCAAACCAAGCAATTCATAAACATGATGTGTAATAGGCAGTTTATGAGAAAAAAACCCTAAAGTAACTCTGGATTTCCTCAACAAATTAGCATAACACAACCAATCTTGGGATTTTTCATATTCTACTGATAGAATAAGACACGATTAGAACCAAAACACATCTGGCCATGGAAAATACACTATAAGGGAACAAGACGATCTATAAACAAAATATTCTCAATTAGCTAGGAAATTAGAATCTCTAGAATTGAAGAAAATTCATGAGATTAGCACATCGTCTAGCAATGATGAAACTTGTTTTATTTGTGATAGAAAAGGCCATTCTACTACTGGATGCCCTACTTTACCAGCATTTAAAGAAGTATTACAAAATGGAGAGTAAATTTCAGCCAATGCTCTTAACAAACCACAAAACCCCTTTAATAATGCTTTCTAAAATACATACAACCCAAGGTGGCGGATCATCCTAATTTTTTATGGAGAAATATTGAGCACACGAATTTTGGATCACTTGGCAAAATTCTGGCCCATCGCAACCACAATCCAATCCAATGGGACCAGGTCCCTATGGATATCAAATCTAGGGTCAAGTAAATGGTCCATGAGGCCATTATCAAAACCAAAACCCAAATGTGTATCAACCCCCATAAAAAAAGAATCTTGAGGACACTTTGCAAACTTTTATTCAAAGTTAGCAAGCAATGTGGAATCAAAACAACTAGGCCATTGGAGATATTCAAACCCAACTGACCAAATTAATCACAATTGTGGGTGGGCTATAAAATGAGAAAGGGAAGTTTCTTGCTCAACCACAAGTAAATCCTCAAGGACAACACAGTGTAAATACCTCTATAGTCCCAGACACACATTTACAACATTTAAAGTTGGTCACTACATTGAGAAATGGAAAGGAGATTGCAAAAACTACCTATCGAAACCCAGTTCATGTTGAGGCTCCTAAGTCTCTTGCGGTGAGTGTTGAGAAATTAAAACCTTTGAATAGTGAGTCGAAGACTGTGTCTGGGGAGAAGGGAAAAGAACCAATGTCTTGTCCAATACCAACACAATTTCTGCAAAGACTCTAATTGCCAAATAAGGGAACATCGAATGTTGAAATTTATAAGCTCTTCGAGCAAGTGAAAGTCAATATTCCCCTACTAGACGCTATCAAACAAATTCTTGCATATGCTAAATTTTTGAAAGATTTGTGCATAGTGAAATGCACAATGCAGGTGCAAAAGAAAACATTCTTAATAGAGCAAACCAGCTCCATAATTCAAATTATGATAGCCCCTAAATTTAAAGACCCTGGGTGTCCAACAATAGCTATTATCATAGGGGCTACTCGCATTGAACATGCTTTGTTAGATTTAGGTGCAAGTGTCAACCTACTACCTTACTCTGTATACCAACAACTGGGATTGGAATAATTAAAACCAATCAATGTCACTCTCTAACTAGCAGACATGAGCACTAGAGTACCTAAAGGTATGGTTATTGATGTCTTGATACAAGTTGATAAATTTTATTTTCTAGCAGATTTCATTATATTGGACACTTAACCTACAACAAATCTAAATACCTAGATTCCTATCGTTCTAGGTCGCCCATTCCTAGCAACCTCTGATGCATTTATTCAATGTAGGAATAGAGTGATGTGACTAGCATTCTGTAATATTTTTAATGTAGCTAAGCAAGTAGGGAACAAGGGAGAAATACAAGAGGTTAGTTGTATCAAGAGTTTAATGGAAGATTGTATGCAGACTTCCCTTTACTCTGACCTACTTGAATCATGTTTGGTAAATCCAACAACTATTAATTACCCTTTACTCTGACCTACTTGAATCATGTTTGGTAAATCCAACAACTATTAATTACAGTTTGAATGAGTAAGTTGAGTCATTATGCTCATTTTGGACATTAGTGAAAATTTTGAGTTAAATAGATGGGGACCAAAATTTGAGGAATTGTCACCCAATGAAAATAAAATTCTTCCTTTGAATGTTCAACCTCCTACTTTGGAGTTAAAAATTCTTCCATCAAACCTAAAGTAAGTCTTTTTAGGAGAAGAGGAGACGTCCAGTCTTAATAGTAATCAGGAGGCCGAACTTCTTGTTGTCCTAAAATCCCATAGAAATTCCATTAGATGGAATGTAGTAGATATAAAGGGTATCAGCCCCTTAATCTATACACATCGTATTTACCTAGAGGAGGACATCAAACCATTCCAATAGCCACAATGAAGACTGAATCCACATATGAAAGATTTGGTCAGGAATGAGGTGTTTAAAGTTGCTAGATGTTGGAATCATTTACCCCATTGTGGATAACAAATGGGTTAGCCCAACTCATTGAGTATCAAAAAAGTCTGGGATAATAGTAGTTAAGAATGAGAATGAGGAATTGATACCAACTCGTGTCACCACAAGGTTGAGAGTTTACATTGATTATACGAAGCTAAATTCTTGCACACGAAAAGACCACTTTCCACCTTCATTTATCGATCAAATCCTAAAAAGAGTGTTAGGCCACACATTTTATTGTTTCTTGGATGGTTATTTAGGATACAATCAAATTGAAATAGAATTAGAGGATTAAGAGAAGACCGCCTTTACTTGCCCATTTGGCATATTTACTTATTGAAGGATGCCATTTGGACTATGTAATGCACGTCATACCTTCTAAAGATGCATGATGGGCAGTTTTAATGACTTAGTTAAGAGGGTGGTAGAGGTTTTCATGGATGATTTCTTGTTGTTTGAGGACTCATTTGAATCATGTCTCCATAATTTAGAATTGGTGTTGGTAAGATGTGAAGAGAGGATTAGTCTTGAATTGGGAAAAATGCCATTTCATGATTTCCTAAGAATTATTGGTTGTAGTTTTTGTGCTAGACAAGTTTTGATCTTATTTAATAAGATCACCTATAGTGGTTTTTATCGATCACTCTGCTCTAAAACATTTGATGGCAAAGTAAGATGCTAAGCCATGTCAGATTAGGTGGATTCTCCTACTTTAGGAATTTGACCTAACCATCAAAGATAAAAAAGGAGTAGAGAATGTAGTGGCAGACCATTTGTCCCATTTGATGGTAAATGATCAAGTAGACCATGCCCCCATTTCTAATACGTTCCTATATGAACAACTCCTAGATCTCACAATTTGCTCATGGTATGCGGATATAGCCAATTATCTTGCCACGGAACAAATCCCAAGTCATTGGACTCCTCAAAAGAGGAGAAAATTTTTAGTTGAAGTTAAAAGGTTTGTATTTGATGACCCATACCTATTCAAATATTTTCTAGATTAAATTATGAGATGGTGTGTTTCAGATATAGAAATACCTAATATCCACTCTTTTTGCCAGACAGAGGCATGTGGTGGCCACTTCTCTACTAAGAAGACGGTTGCAAAAGTTTTGTAGTGTTGTTTTTATTGTCCAACTCTTTTTAAGGATTCTTTTGAGTTTTGTAAGACATGTGAGAGATGTCAACATTTGGGTCGTGTTACCCAACGAAACATGATGCCCCATCTCCCCCATTTTAGTTATTGAGATTTTCAATTGTTGGGGTATTGATTTCATAGGACCATTTCCTCCTTTATATAAATATCTATATATCTTACTAGAAGTAGGATTATGTGTTCAGATGAGTTGAAGATATACCCACACAGACCGATGACCATAAAGTGGTGGTAAAAAAAATTTAAAAAAATATCTTTTCACGATTTGGGATGAAAAGGGAAGTAATCAATGACTAGGGGACCTATTTTTGTAGTAGACCATTTGAGAGGTTAGGGACAAAATATGGCATAACTCACAAAATATTCACAGCTTATCATCCTTAAACTAATGGACAAGCCGAACTGGTTAATAGGAAGATAAAATCAATTCTAGAGAAAATGGTTAACCCAAATCGGAAGGATTGGTCACTTCATTTGATTGATGCCTTATGGGCATACCGTACTGCTTATAAAACCATGTTGGGAATGTCTCCCTATAGGCTTGTCGATGGCAAGGCATGCCATTTGCTGATAAAAATGGAGCACCAGGCATATTGGGCCATTAAACAGTTAGATTATCGTTTGCCCCAAGTTGGTCTTCATAGAAAGCTCCAAATGAATGAACTTGAGGAATTAAGATGAGATGCATATAAAAATACTCGCATTTACAAGGAAAAGGTTAAAGCATTCCATGATAAGAATATCATTCACAAACCCTTTGAACCAAATCAAAAAGTTCTCCTATACAATGCCCATCTCCTTCTTTTTCCATGTAAGTTGAGGTCTAGATGGACTAGACCATAGTTTGGGAAAACAGTTTTTCCACATGGATCTATTGAGATAAAAATCCTACAAGTGGAAATATTTTTAAAGTGAATGGTCAATGGCTAAAACTATTTTTGAAAAATTTTGCGAAAGAGGAGATGGAGAAAGAACTTGAGAATCCTATCTACCAGGATTCCACCAATTCATAAAAATCATGCACTTATCATTGTACATATAATTAAAGTAGATACAATTTTATGTTGTCTTTAAAATGTACATCTTTTTGTTAAGCTAAACATCCGTTTTGCAGATTCACATCTAGTACAGTCCAAGTGATTCGTCATTGCACTTTTGAAGGGATGATAGACTCTCAGGTGACCTCATTCCCTAATTACTAAAATTTCTTATTGTTTTGCATTGAGGACACTACATAGTTTAAGTTGGGGGGATGAGGGTTTCAGAATGATAGCAAAATTTTTGGTAATTAGTATTAACTAGGATCAAAGTGTTTTAAATTTTCAAAAATTTAAAATAGATAATACTTAATCAGTGGTTAAAATGTTTTATTTGAACTAAACATGTCTATTTGAAAACTACAAAAATCCCAAATGATGCCCAAAATTGATACTATGCTTGTATGATGGACGAATTTTGGAATTGCATAATATCTTAAAATTAGTTCAATTCAATTCAATACCTAAATTATGGCATTTAAGGGACGATACAATGGCAATTAAATTCATAAAAGAACCACATATTTTGAGTGAAAATCTTTTGAACCTAAATTTGAGCCGATACATTGGAAAAAAAATCACATATGTAAAAGCTTAGGAAACTAAATTCAAGGGAGGAGGATGGAGAATTGAAGAAAAAAAAGAAGTTCCAAAGTTTTGAAATTATGAATTTAGGGGTTCAAGTATGAGAAAAATCAAGTTTGGGGGGGAAGGATACACAAAAAGTGAAATTTTTAAGGAACAATGTATTCTAGACCGGTTGAACTTATTAATGGACTAGTCGAGAGCAAAACAGATACCTAGGCAAATACCCGACCGATCGGAGAAGTATTGGACCGGTGGTTTGGGTAAAGCCCGACTGGTCGGAACAATGTTGGACTGGTCGGGGAGAGGTTAGTAAGTAGAGTAGAATTGACCGACTAGTACCTTCAACTTTCCCTCTCATAGCCGTCTTTCTCTCTCTCTCCCCCTTAAACTCTCTCTCACACTCCTAAATGACTCTCCCTCTCCCAAGTCTCCTATAAAGTCTATCCAATCTCACATAAAACCTCACCAAATCACACCAAAAACAACTGGATTTGAAGAAAAAAGTCTCTCTCTCTTGGGTAAAGTTTTTCCACCATTATTACAGCTTCAAAGAGGTAAATCCCAAATCTTGACTATTTCAATTCTTTTCAAATTTTTCTTTTGATTTACATTATAGAAGCTTGAAAACATACTTTATTAGCCCCAAATCTTAGATTTATACTTCATAAAACATCTATATTTATAGATTTGTCCCCAAACCCACAAACCAAATGGCTAGAATCTTGAAGGAATCTACTGAGTTAGTTTTTGGTCCATTAACAAATGTTCTAATGGCTATGTTATTATTGGTTGTTTGTGCTAATGGGTCGTAAGGTTACGGCCAATAGATGATTGGGTAAGAAAAGTGGTGAAGGGTCATCTAGGGAAGGAAGTACGATGAAATGGAAAAGAGGAAAGACTGTGGGTGAAAACTCGCAATCAGAATCCAATAGTTAGTCATTAAAGGAATTGCCTTAAGGCCCAGGTGATGCTCAACATAGGAAAGAAAAGGCTAAGAAAGATATGGCAAATGGAAAAATTGATAAAATCAAGAGGGTTTACTTGTGAAAGACAAGTGCTATGGGAACAAATAGTTGACATTATTGTCATACACATTCTGTTGGACAGGGGGTTAGATTTTTTCTTTAATAAGGTGGATGGGTACCATAAGGGAATGTATGTAAAATTTTATGAAAACATAAAAGTTGATGTCTCTAATACCATAAAGAGTAAGGTTTAGGGCAAAATGATCATGATAACAACTGACACAATTGCCTCATATCTGCACTACATCTGACTTAGTCAGGATCAAATTCAATACCCCCATGAAAATTACTCCCCCTTAGATGTAGAAGCTTATGC
>BRYE01000016.1:18769497-18771997 GCA_030159115.1 Actinidia arguta var. hypoleuca | reverse complement strand
CCTCTTTGATACCATTTCTCCCCCTTTTTATCAACTCATCAAAAAGAGTGTCAATCCATCAAATAGTATGACAATTCATATAAAGCTCCCCCTATCAACATGCTTTACTTTCTAAGAATTATATCATTTATATAATACCATTTCTCCTCCTTTTGGTTTCAACAAGAGTAGAATAAACATGATAGATATTATATATTCATAAAAAACAGTTAACCAATTTAAGCAAAGCAGCTATTTAGATCATACAAGACATCCAGGATAAGTAACTATGTAGATAAGACCAATAACCATTAAATAGAGTTAAGTATCCAAAATATCACATAAGCTTATTCTGAAAGAGTTGTTCTTATACAAACAGAGTCATACATGTGCAAAGTGAAATTGTGTGTGATTTTAGTTGGGAGAGGGAGATGTTGTGTGACAGGTGGTGGAGAGGTATAAGGTGGAGAGAGAGATGGAGATGGAGTTAGGACGAGAGGAGTATCCATGGTGTTTGAGAATTTCGTTTCTTCTCTCTGTCTCAATGCATACTTATGGCCAGTTTTGCGAAGAAGAGGGGGCCCATCAAAATCAATGGCAGATAGGTCCTCGTCTCTAGCTTTTTGCTCAGCGTCCTCATTTCCTTTTCCTTCTTGATCGTCCTTCTCTCCTTCTTCATCATCTTCTCTCTTCTTCATCTCCTTTCTTTTCCTTATTATCTTTACCTTCTTCATTCTCTTCTTCCTCTTCCATTGTTCATTTTCCCATTCTCATTTCAATCACCTTTTTCAATTTTTTGACTTTTCTTTCCAAGAACAATAACCTTGTTTAGATATTTTCCACTTTCTCATTCATCTTTTACAACAATTTGAATATTTGAACCAAAACACTTTCGTTTTCAATTTCTCCTCCCTCAAAATCACGAGACAATGATTTCTTTACATTTCTACTCCCAAATGGAGCTTTTTCTTTTGAAGCGCTTTTCTCCCCCTTTTTATTTGTAGATTTTGGAGTTTATTTGTTGTTCTTCAAGACATATCCCATTCTTGTCAGAGTATTTTCGTTGTATTCATCACTAATGGGTTTGGGAGTTCTTGTCTTCTCGTTACTTAGATCAATCTTGAAGTACTTAAACACCTTGGTCAAAAAAATCCCATAGGGAAAACTTACTTTGTTCATTGTGGCCCTATACATTTGATCTAATATAAACAAGGGCAGGTCAACCCTAAAATCAGTCAAATAAGCCCATAAAAATAAGAGTTCCTTATTCGTGACATGTTCGTATTTATCGGTCTTGGGATAAAAATGGTACAGACAAAATGATGGACTAGCCTTATTTCAAGAGGCAAGTCATTGGCGGTTGGTTGCACGTATTCATTAGTGTTTTGTCCGTAGAGAACATCCAATTGTTCCTTTCTAGTTACATTTTCTCTATAAATTTCACCACCAAATCCTAATTCTAAAATTTCTTGGATTATAGATTTGTCCAAAGTAATTTCGACTCCTTTGACAAAACTATCAATCGTATCTTACCCATAATATTTTGTGGCATTTGCATAGAAGTGGGCAACTAAATTAGGGTAAACATCATCCCGCATTACAATCATGGATTTTTACCCTAGGTTATCCAATTTTGTGCTAAACTCAAAATTGTGGGAATCAAAGAATTTTTAATCTATCCATCTACCATTTGACACCTTAGAAAGCGAGAAATCAATATTATACCTTTCCTGTGCTTTGTCCTCCGCAAAATATAGCACATTTTGCTCTAGGGCAGGAGTAGAAGATCATTCACCTTCTTCTTCTTTCCTTTGTCCTCACCCGAGTCACCCTTTGCCTTCCTTTTCTGACATTTTTCTATGGTGGGTGTCGACCCTACCAAGGCTAGTTTTTTTTTTTATTTTATTTTGTAGATTTCGTTGCCATTGATGGATTCATGGAGATTAGAATCGATCGATTAATGCTTATATGGCCTTTGAAATAGAAATTTTCAGTGAGTCAAGGATCGTGGTGACGGTTCGTGTTTTGGAGGGAAGTTAGAGTGAGAGAGATATGCATATATAGATAGAGAGAAAGTTCTAAGTAAATGACAAAAATAGGGTTTGTTCATATATATAGTCTCGACTCATGTGTCGACACTTGACTTTTAAAGTTTCGACACTTTGAGGTTCAAAAGGTTCAACATAGATTCAGCTTAGATTCAGAAGGTTCAACACTATGTTTGAAAGTGTCGACACCAGGTTTTAATATAAACCTTCTGTTCAAATGTATCGACACTTATAAGTGAGGTGTCAACACTTTACCCTCAAATTTTTAATGTGACATTTCTGTTTGTATGTGTCGACGTTTAATATTTATGTGTCGACACTTGGGGACCTTTCTGTTAAAATGTGTTGACACTTATTAATGAAGTGTCGACACCTAAACTTTTCTGCTATAATGTGTCAAAAACAAAACTCTCAAAACTTTTTATAATGTATACATACAACATATATATACACAAAACTAAGTTTCTCCCCTT
>BRYE01000016.1:18744497-18751997 GCA_030159115.1 Actinidia arguta var. hypoleuca | reverse complement strand
ACAATCCACATTGATAAGCTACCCTTCACCCACTTACTTGACCGCTAGAAGGCTGACAAGGGGGGAAAAGGGAGAACATCAAGAGTGCCATGTACACCCCACATGGTTAGGTGTATAAGAGAATACATAAAATTGAACCATGAACCTCATCACTGAAATGAAAGCGCAAACCCCCTTTTGCGACTCAAACTTCCGGTCCGCTTACACTCCTCATGGATAGGTCAGAACTAATAGCCAATAGTTAGAACTGCACCCTCTTTAGCATTGTCAAACTATAGTAGAAAGCATCAACCAATCTCTGGGTTGACCCACATGTTTGGATTGTGCCATGCCAGAATGTAGATCATAAATGTATAGTTGAAGTGAACATTCAAAGCCCAAGCCCCTCTTCCCTCCTCCTTTTCCCCGAAAAAACTTGCCAATCTCTCAGAAAAGAAGGGGAACCTTAACAGAGTCAATCTTATCTAACCTATCATCTATTTTTACCTCAAAACAAAATTCACCAATATGTACCCACAATCACTCCAAGAACTAACACTCTAGTCACCTCACCTATCCAGAGAAAGGAAAACAAATCTGGCATAGTATATACCCATATCCGAAGGAAACTCTCACCACAACCACCCTCCCCACACAGTCTCCAAGAAGGGCTCACCAAGCTCATAGTGAGGGGATCCAGTATAAGGTGTCTGCACCTTATCACCTCACTCAACAAAAGAAAAACAAAAGATGAGAGCTATGTATTTCGATCAGAGAATAGAATTACCTTTGTGTACACACTTGTCCAGCACTGCAGTGAGCCACCCTATCCGGACAACTCTCACCCTTTCCACCTCCACCATTGCCTATTTCCTCACATCGGGAGCAGGCTTTTCTAAATCCCACTCCCTGTCGGATGATTTAGTTTGTCTGGCTAGCTTAAGTTTGGAGGAAGCTTCAATCAAAATATCCCAATGGTTGAAAAAGAGATATCATTGCAAGGAAAATACTAAGAGTAAGGTAATTTTGATAATGAATCCTCAATTGATGAGGTCAGTATTAGAGTGACTCCCTCATTAAGTAGGTCAGTATGAGACTGGTTCACTGCTTGAGGAGGTTGAAACTACTCTTGTTTTTGGCTTGCAATAAACTCCGGTGTCCTGATTGCACCTTTAGCCTCACTCAAAAATGCTCTCTAGCTTGTCACTAAAACCTGAAACTTAGAATCATATTAGCCATAAAATCAAGATCTATAAACAAACAATGGAAGATGTTTCTGTACGATTGGACGGAAACGGTTACCTGTGGCCGGTTTTGGATTTTTGAGGCAAGCTGCTTTGATTTTCTTTAGCTTTATATGTATGGGTTGCATCCATACCATTTTATCTTAACAAATTCAGTTATTAAGAAAAAAATGTTTACCTTTATAGGCAGAATTCTATCCTAAACTCTTCTACATCTCTCTAGTCTTTGTATGGTATGTCTCTTGGTTAAGAAAGAATTTAGGTTATATGGCTAGAATCTATGGGAACCACAATCAAGATAGATTTCCATAAGCTCTAAAGAATCTATTTTATAGATTGCTACAATGCCTTAGGGAAGTTGTGTTGAGGATATGTTATTGACTCATGAAAAATCTAGCAAATGCACAATGAGATTGCTTATTATATTTTGTATTACATAGTTAACAATTTATTCCCATAGGATGTTCAATTGCTTTTCAGATTTCATCATTTCAATGTTGGTTAAATGATTTTGTTAAAATGGATAAATGTACATATTGGATTGTAGATCAGTAACTATTGGCCAGCTCTGCAATCAAAACATGGTAGGGAGGTCACTTCCTCCATGCTTGAGCTTATATCAAGAACCCATTCATCCAAATTATTTTCCCAAGGATGTGGTATCTAAAAGTTGTGGAAGAAGAATTAAGCAGTTTTGCATAATGAGGCCTCAAATACTACAATCTTCTATTGGAGAAACAATTGGTTCACGGGCTCTCAGACCTGCACACTGACTATTCTGAGAACATTACATCGGTGCGCTCCTTATCAACAATACGACACAAGAAAGATGTTCTTCTCGTGGCAGGTGATGTAGCAGAGACATACAAGAACTTTGTCTTGACCATGTCCCTTTTAAAGGATAGGTTTGAATATGTCTTCTATGTGCCTGGGAACCATGATCTTTGGTGTCGTCGGGAGGAAGATTATCATGTAAGGAAAATAATCAAGTTGAAAACGTTTTTTTTGCAAGATTGGCACATTAAATCACCATAATGCCTAATACTTTTTTTTTTTTTGTTATTCGCCATCTTGCTTGTATATAAATATAAACCGTTTGGTGTACAATGTGAATTTAGCAACACCAGATGTTGGAATTCCTCAGCATGGTTGGGTTAAATTTGAAACCAGCTGTCCCAGCTTAACCACTGCTTGACTATCCTTTTCAAGTTTGGTTTGTGCATGTGCAGGTTAAGCTTGTCCCAGAAGCATTTCTATGTTTATTCAGTAGCCCAGTGATGCATATAGCAAAGCTGAAGATTACTTGGAGACCCGAGGCCATCGTTATACTCGCGTGGTCGGTAAACTTTAATCGGCTGTAACTTTTGTTGCGTAACTCTGTTTTTCTATTATAATATATCGCCGGAAAGCTCTTGACGAGATGAAGATCCTCGAAAATAATGTAATCATTTTTCGGCCTAAGAAAACGCGAATAAACGCCTATAAGTATATTTTTGGCCCGTTTAGTGTTTTGGGCCTGTTTTTTGGTTTATTTATTTTAGGGTTTCGTTAAGTATTTCTTTTAGCCCGGTTTGTACCGGGCCTTAGGGTTTTGGATGACTTGTTTATACTCTTATTCGTGTTATTTTCAGCAGTTTTTGGAGATTAATAATATTTGTGTGCAAGTTTGAGCCGTTTTCCAATCGTTCGGTATTCTCGCGAATCAATGAGCGTTTGATGCCTCTTTGCCTGGTATTACTTTGAATCAACAGGTTTAGGGAAGAAATCTGAACCGGTATTATTCGGAATCAACGGCTAGGGTTTGGTTTTCGATTTCTTGTTTGTAGTCGCTGCATCACCCAAAAACATATCCATGTTATAGTCGGCACTCACCACTGTGAAATTTGCAGTGGTTACTCTCTATTTTTTCCCGGGTTCATAGAATTCATTTTTTATTTGCTTTTCTTCCAAAATAGTTTTTTGGAGTAACTTTCTCTGGTGACCTGTTCTTATGGCTGCACTTGGTGATGCTAGACTTGAATGTTTACAAGCCCGACAAATAGGAATATCTTTCTCAAACTTGGCTTGTCAAGCACGTAAGCGTTTCTTTAGGCTGGGAACAAGCTGACTGCATGCCAATCTTAAGCAATTCACAGATATATGGATAGCCCTGAACTTTAGCTTGTTTCCAAACCGCACCATATTCTGCTTGCATAAGCTAGAGAATAAGGGGTATTAGATAGCATAAAAAATTGGGATTTAAGCTTGGCTCACTTGATGATTGAATGCTTTTTAACTAGTCTCTTAACAAACCAGATTGAGCTCTGTTTTCAGTCGACTTTTTTTTGTGTGCATATGGATATTTGTTATGTCATCATATATATCTATCTTCCTTTTGTATAGAGGAGCTCTGTTTTTCTATTATATTGTATTGTGTATAAATTATCTCGTCACATCGAGAGATGCTGTCAATGTGATTTGCTATCTGTATTTTGTCTAGAGTGTTACCAGTCTTAGTTGTCCAACTTTCTTACATTGATGCTTTCACATTTACTTCTGAAAAACATCTTTTGAACTGATATTTTGCTTCTGCTTTTTCATCTTGATTCTCGTAAAAAGTTATGTGAATTACTTGATGCATGTAGAGGACTCGGAGTGCAAACCAGTCCCACCCATGGTCATAGATGGTTTGGGAATCATCCCTTTGTTCTCTTGGTACCACGTGGTGATCAATATGTTCTATGAACTTGACGCAAGCTGTTTCTTAATACTTAACAAATTTGTCTAGATCATACATAATTTGAGCAAAGAGAAAATGGTATTATTCATGAAGAAATTGCTTGTTTCCAGAGCTTTGACAGGGAAAAGGACATAACTGGCGTCAGAATTCCGCCCTTGGAGACAGTGATTCACTTTCTTTTTTTCTAGTAAGGATTTTGAAATTTTTTAATATGATGCTGTCATTATTGCAATTTTTTTTTTGAAATAAAGTGCACATGACAGCACATAAATGTCTAGAATTTCTTGCCTGGTATATTTTTTATCGTGTATACTTGGTGGCTGACCTGCATTGCATTGCTTATTCATTATCTTTGATAGAATTACAGGTTTATATCGAATATATGGTAAAAGATTTAAAATAGTGTTACTGGATTTCCACAAATCCTGCTCGTGTGGTTGAAAAGTGGAAAGTATTAATCTAGTGGTTTTATTGGTTCTTCCTCAATGTTTTTGCATGTTGCAAGTGGTACAGCTGTTCATTTGTATATGCATCTTTCTATTTATGTTGTTCCTTACAAAGGAATGGAACCAACCGTTGTCTACACAAAAGAATTATGTAAAGGCTTAAAATTTTATTTCACCAAGCTTCTCAATATATAATACAAGTTATAACCTAAATTATGAAAGATACTAAATGGAAAGGAAAATAAATATTGTGAGGTCAACATGACCTATTATAAATAACTAAGATAGGAAAGCTTCCTAATTAGATTAGGAAATAAATCTTCCTAATTCCAACATTAGGAAAGCTTCCTAATTAGATTAAGAAAACTTCCTAGTTAGATTAAGAAAGAAATCTTGCTAATTCCAACACTCCCCCTCAAGCTGAGGCTAAAATATCGTCGAGACTCAGCTTGACAATAGATGATTGCAGCAATGAGGGTCCAATAGACTACACAGAGGGCCACAACCGATGTGAAAAAATTCAACAAAGTTAAAAAATAAAAAGGAAAAGAAAATATGATATTGAGAGATCATCTTTGCGTACAAGAGGAGCCTATATATAGGCATATAGAAAATTTAAATAAGGAAAACCAATAAAGAAAATCTTCCTAATTAACCTATGGTCAACATGACCAATTATAGAAGATTAAATTAGGGAAACCTTACTAATCTAATTAGGAAGTGAATCATTCTAAATCTTGTAATTTCAACACTCCCCCTCAAGCTGAGGCGAAGATATCGACGAGCCTTACAAAGGAATGGAACCAACCATTGTCTACAAAAACCTCATAACCCTAGAGTTAGCCCTTTCCCCTGGCGTCCAATAGCTCTTAATTTAGGTAAACTGTCTGCTTATTCTTATATGCATTGTTTGTGTAAATAGGTTAACTTCTAGTGTCTAGTCATTGGTGGTTGTTTTCTCTTCCATTGTGCACATTACTCTTCATTAGTTCATTTGCTTTAGTTATATTTCCAGAGGTTTAGTTCATGTTAAACCAACACCTAATGCCCAAAATATGGTCGATTTTGTGTGCAGGCATGTAAGGACTTCCATGCATGCAAATGGCCCGGAGAAATTACAAAGGGACATAATGCCCTTGCTTTATACTTCAATGCAATGAACGACAAACAGCGTGATACAATCAAAGAAATGCAGAAGGAATGCAGTCACATAATTTCTTTTTCTCACTTTCTTCCTAAGTTAGTCGATCCCTACTTTTGACTTGAACTCAGGGAACCAATTATCAATATTGATTGTGACGTATTGAGATTTGAAAGGATGTGATGCAACATATGAATGAGATTTAGAAACACAGAAAATGTGGGCGTATCAGAACATATTGATGTTATTGTATGATGTAATAGTAATTGTCCGTGCCTACAAGCACGATATAAAAAAATATTAATTTGAAAGATTTAAAAATATATGTTTTATATTATAAATTTTTTGTCCTTATTATGATAAATTTATTTTTATTCAAATATTTTTATTACAATTATTGGATAAATTAATTTCAACAAATACAAAAAAAACGAACGTATGAAAATAACTTTTCTTTTCATTTGAGGTAAATTTTTTTATCTATTTATTTTTTAAATTTTATTGTCTTTAGTGAATTTTATCTACTGATTAATCAATTTTTTTTTTTTTTAATTTTTCTTGATAAAAAAAGTCTAAAAATATAAAAAAAAATATCTAATTTAAGATAAATTTTATTAAAAAAAATATTTTATCTTCAAACTAAATAATTTTTTATATTTTTAGACTTTTATCATCAAAATAACTGAAATAAAATAAAAGTTTGATTAAATAATAAAAAAATTATTAAATACAAAAAATATAAAAAATGAGAAAAAAGGGGTGTTTTATTTTTTTTGGGTGTGGGTTCTATTAAAAAATGATTCAATGAGTAAAACATATGCCCATTTTTAAAGGTTTTTGTTTATTGGATAAAATCTTATGTGGGTCCCATACCTTTGATAAGAAGCAAGTGATATTTTTGGGCGAAACAAAATAATTTCAGGTGAAATCTTAGTCATTGAATTAACTCAAATGAATTTTAACCGTAGATAGCAAAAGATAGATTTAAAATTCAAACGTAGTTTTAATTTGTATTATAGATTATAGCACACATCAAGATCAATTTTAAGTCACGGGGAGATCTTACATTTTACTCTTCCGTGGTTCATTTCAAAGATTAATACCAAAATCGTTCATGCGCTGGAAATCTGTAGCCATAGCTTTTCTTGTTTCACGCTAATTGGATTTGGACCTTCTTCACATTTATTAACTTCGTCTTTGATTGCATAATTCTCCGCAAGATCTTTGAAAAGTCTTACTTTGCTGCATTTAAACTTTTCAAATGCATGTAAATGGACATGGGAGATGGAAAAAATGATTTCATATTTTTCAAGCAAAACTTGCAAGTCTTTGTAAATTATTGATTGTTGTCTTTTGATGAGTGATTTGTTGTCTTGCAAAATGTTAGGTTGACTCCACAGCTATGAAGCAATTACACATCTAAATGAGTGTTGTATCTGTGTCAGACATGTATTATGGACACATACATGTTGGACATGCTATGTGCCGTGTCCTAATTTTTTTGTTATTAATTATTTATTTGAACACATAAATGACACGCTTGAACACGCATGTCCACTATCTGGACACATTTTAAAACATGTTTGGGATGTTCTATCTCCCCCTTGGAAAGCTCTTTTGTCTTACATGTAGTGATTAGCACTCACAACCTTTTATTTATTTTTTCTTTTTTTCTTTTCAGTTGGAAGCATTATCACCCTTGTTATTCTTATGAGACACAACTCTTTTCTATTGGGGTTTGTAATTTGTCATTTTGATGGAAGTCAAAGATCTATTAGTTATTTAAATTTAGTATTTTGCATGTTAAGTTGAGTTAGTTTCTATTAGTTTTGATTGCTTGTGGATATTTTATATATATATATATATATATATATATATATATGATTGATATACATAACAAAGAAAATATATGAAGAACAAGTAATTTAAATTGTTTAAGCACTCTACTTAGCGTGAGAGACCAAGAATTTC
>BRYE01000016.1:18656997-18671997 GCA_030159115.1 Actinidia arguta var. hypoleuca | reverse complement strand
AAGCCATCACGTGAAGCATCGCAATACATGGTATAACCCAACCCTCGCTTTGGTATAACAAGAATCGGTGCCGAAGTCAATCTTTTATTAAGCTCCTAAAACGAATGCTCGCAAGCATCATTCCAAACAGAACAAATCTCTTTCCTTGTAAGTCAAGTCATCGGTGCTGCTAAACGTGAGAAATTCTCTACGAATCGTCTGTAGTAATCGGCTAAGTCCAAGAAACTACGAACCTCAAACACAGTCTTCGGTCGTTCTCAATTCATCACTGCCTTAATTTTTGAAAAGTCCACAGCTACTTGCTAGAAGTGGATATTTTAATTGGTCAAATAAGTCGTCGATCCTTAGAAATGGATACTTGTTCTTTATCGTTACATGATTCAATCATCAATAATCTACACACATTCGAAGTGACTCATTCTTCTTTTTAGCAAACAAAGCTAAAGCTCTCCACAGTGATGCACTAGGTTAGATAAAATCCTTATCCAACAAGTCTTGAATCTGAACCTTTAACTCTTGCAACTCTATGAGTGCAAAATGATACAGTCGTACCGAGATAGGCCCGGGCCCGGTATATCCCAGTGCGGTGGTAACTCCATCAAATCTTTCAAAAAGACATTCAAAAATTCACAAATAACCGATGGTAAAACCATGCTAACAATGGTACTCTCGTGGATCAAACAAGCTAAGAAGAGAAAATTCAATTCTCCTAGTCTCCATATACCGAGGGGTGATGGGTTAAAGCTATAACCCCGATCTCCCATCAAGTGAAAACAATCGCCCTCGGGTGTACAGAAAGTAACCTAATGCCGAACATAATCTATCGTAGCACGATAATCCATCAACCAATCCATAACCAATTCATACCAAGGATTACGTTGAAACTTGTCATGTCTAACACAATGAAGTAGAACACAAAATGTCAATCGGCAATCTCAACCTCGCAAGACCTACAGACTCGTCTCAGGGTTGTCCTATCTCCAACTAGAGTGCCTAACAAAAGTACTGAATCTAACACCTCAATCTCTAACCATTATGCCAAAGCAAACGATGATGCAATGAATGAATGTGATACTCCTATGTCGATAAGAACACAAGCCCACGAATTAAACACAAGAAAAGTACCTCGCACGACAGAGGTACCTATGACTCTACTGACCCCAAGCTTATGGTCCTGACTGATAAAAAGACTGAGTTAACATAGATGTTGGAGTGGCCCTAGACACCTAAATTGATTGCATAGGTTGTTGCGACCCTATAGCTCATTGACTGTTCCTCTTCTGTGTGCACTGCCTCATGACGTGACCAACTTGACCACACTAAAAACAAGTAGGTGGCCCCCTAACTTGTGACTGCTTTTGTGCCTGTCCACGGGATTGTCCCCTCTATTACGACTGCCTCTGTTGTTGAACCTTCAGTGGGCAGTCCACAACACGATGCCCCGGCTGGTGACAACCAAAGCAAATCTGCCCTCCCCGAGATGTCTGGCCAGATGATGCTATTGAAGTAGTAGGTGAAGACCTAGCAGGATACTACCGCTATTACATAGAACTTTTTAGTTTCTTCAAAAAGTGTCCCTCAAACTGAGCACTTGTACCCTCACATTGGGATTTTGGATTCATCATCTTCCTCATTTCATTCAAAGTTTCCTCTATGGCCGCCAGAGAGCTAACCATGGTTGAGTAAACTTTGATCAAGTTCTCCACAATCTTATTCCTTATGGAAGGCCTAAGCCCCCACATAAATTGTTTTGCCTTCTCCTCCTCCATCGACACAAACGCCCTTACAAACCTCAACAAGCTAGTGAATTTGGCCTCATACTGAGCCACATTCATACTCCCTTCAACAAAATTAATGAATTCCATTCTCAATGTCTCCTTAGCTGTATCCGTAAAGTATTAGTCTAAGAAAGTTTTCCTAAATGGTTCCCACTTCTTAGCCACATTCTCCTCCACGGTCTTCCACCATTGGAGGGCGTCCCTTTGTAATTGATAAGACGCGAACAACACCCTCAACTCCTCCTCCATTACCCAGATCATGTCTAATGCTCTTGTGACTTGCTCCAACCAATCTTTTGCAACCAACGGATTCGATTCACCCCTAAAGTCTATCGCTCTAATTGGCACTTGCATCCTGCACTGTGTTCCTTACCACTTGTTCAATGGTAGTGAACACTCCTTGCATGAATTATGTGCCACCAAATACCGTCGATGGAGCACCTCTAATGCCTCCAATGTTTCCTCCAAGAGTGTTGGATCCTCCTCCCATCATCGACTCTTGGTGATTTTCACCATCCTCATCATCATGGTTTCCACGAGCCCCACGTGCTACACGAGCCCCATGAGCTCGCGCAACCCCTCGCTTGATGTGGTGGTATGTTCTATACGATGCCATAACAAAATGATAAGATAATCATATTCATTTATGATTAAGCTAAGGCATTACTCTACAATACTTATATCGGTAACATGTAGCGCATATATTCATGTTATTACTCAATACCTATGTAACACCCTCGTGTCACCTCTTAATACTTAGACACTAAAACAACCGCGGTCTAACCACCCCATGGCTCATAGGTTTTCGAACCTAGAGTTCTGATACCATGTTGTTACGTCTTGAATAAACTACGATCCAACCATGTAAGCATACACATCATATCAAGAAAAGTCAACAGAATATAATAACTTATGACTACATATCTTCATAACATTAGAGTACAACTAGTCCCTCCCTTGAGGCCATGCTCTCCATGAGCTATCAAATACAAAATATAGATAATAATCCATAGACAATCCCCAAACCAGGTCAAAAGAAAAATAAACAGTAATCCACATGCCTCAAGATTCAAAATAGACATCGGTATCTAAAATTCATTTTATAGTAAAGGTGAGTTAACTTGAAAATATTTAACAATGGACTTGATATCTCAAGCTAAAACCATGATACATAACTATATAATGAAAACATGATGCAATAAAGTATGCTTTCATTCATATCAAAATATACTTTTGATTGTAATCCGTGATTTCACAAATCAGCAAGTTCTCAAATTCCTGGTTTTTCTCAAAAAGCAATTTTTTATAATTTCTCAAATCAATTATTTCAAAAACTCTTCGGCTTTTCACAAAAAGCAATAATCTTTCCGAATGACACACCTAGACTAGTACCTAATTGGTCTCGTCATGCACTAATCATATGAGATAATATTTGGCCCACTTCTCAGACTTTCATCAAAGGTTTGAAATACCCAAATCCGACCTACTTCTTGGACTTTCATCGTAGGTTTGACATACCCAATATCTAGTCCACTTCTTGAACTTTCACTGAAGGTTTGACATACCTAATATCTGGCCAATGTTTTGGTCACTAACCAAAGGCTTGACATTCTTTCCCGCATGGTTGTTATCTAGGTCTTTCACCTCGGGTTTAATCTAAGCCAACTTATTCTGGTACGACCTAGCATGTCATTCCCAAAACCATTTCCAAATCTAATATTCACAAAGTTATACTTGCTAAAAACATTAATGTAAATCACATAAATATGCAAGTATTAAAATCGTTAATAATAGTCATTATTGAAATCATTTGAATGCATTTACTATAAACAATGTCATGATCATAAACATAAATTAAATGTATTTACTTCCAAAAAACTTTCATAAATAGTTACAGTAGGTCACTACCAGTAGTGGTTTAGTCACTATCCGTAGACAGTGATCCAGAGACAAAACCAAATAAATCACTACCGGTAATAAAAAAAGAGTACTATCGGTAGAAAATCATCTAGATACTAAATACAAATATTCACTTTCAATAGTAAAAAAGATACTACCGGTAGTCGACCAACTAGTGGCTAATATGCAAGAAATCATTATCGGCAGTAGAAAAAAATACTACCAGTAGACAACGGTCCAGTGGCAAAATATAATAAATCACTACTGGTAGTGAAAAAAGTACTATCGGTAGATCGGGCTCTTGAACCAGCTTCAAGGAACAAAGGGAACTACTGGTAGGAAGAAAATGACTTCCGGTAGACATCGTAGAACATAGATACTTTCAGATTTCTAGAACTTCTGAATTTTTTTTTTTAAACTATATCTTCCATTTGGGGGGCAACACCTAAATTAATGCCTCAATAGACTATGCTAAGCTATCAACCCACTCCCAAAGTCAAAAACCCAATAAACTAACCTCTTTACCTCAAATCAATGCAACACAAGCTCCAAAATGATGAAGAAGATGAGATAAAGCCCCAAACTCCACTAGTTCTGATTTCAAACTCCCTTGGCTCAAAGTGAAGCGCCTATTGAGTAGACAATCTTCTTTCAATGGGTTACTACTCAAATCACACCTCACCCACTCAAATCTAAGCTTCAAAAAGCAAACTCTAGAAAGAGAGAGAGAAGAGAAGAGAAGAGTAAATGTGTCTAGAAATAAATGCTTAGGTCAAAGAAGAGAGAGATATACACAATAAATGCCCCCTTTGGCCTTAAGGCCTTGCTTGGCTCAACATCTAAACTTAAACTTATCACGGGCCAAGTTAATTTGGCCCACTCTCACACTCAACCCACTTGCAACCCATACAAGTTCAAAACAAATTTACACTTAGGCCCAATTACACCCTAAGTAACCCAATTGAATTAAATGTGCTCACTTTATACCAAAGTCCATAATGATACATATATGCACACACATCTATATTATAAATCACAACTCATTTTGATTTTAAAAACTATCTCCCACTATCTATGGTTGAAATCTATTTTAGTTAATCCAACAGCTAAGATTTTGCCTGAGATTATTTTTTTCCTTCCAAAACTATCACTTCCTCTTTCTCAAAGGTGTGGGACCCACATAGGTTATTATCTAATGGCCGAAAAATATTTAAAGATAGACTTATTTTATCCATTGGATCATTTTTAATAGGATCCACACAAAACAATTAAAATACATATTTTTTTCATCTCATTTTTTTTTGTATTTAATAAAAAAAATTATTTGATCACATTTTTATATTATTTTAGTTATTTTTATGATAATAGTCTAAAAATCTTAAAAAATTATTTAATTTGGAGATAAAAATAGATATTTTTATTTTTAGAGAATTTTCTTTTAAATTAGATAATTTTATATACTTTTAGATTCTTTTCATCAAGAGAAACAGAAAAAGTATAAAATGTTGATTAATCAGTGAAAAAAATTTACTAAAGACAATAAAAGTTGAAAAATAAAATAGATAAAAAATTTATCTCAAATAAAAAAGGGAAGTTGTTTTCATACCTCTATTTTCTTAAATTGCCCTTTTTTTTATATCTATTGAAATTTTTATCCAATGGTTGTAATTCTTAATCTTTCTCTCGCTATCTACAGTTGAAATTCATTTGAATTAATCCTTTCACCTAAGATTATGTTTTCCCAAAAAAACTATCACTTCATTCTTCTCAAAGGTGTGGGACCTACATAGGTTCTTATTCGATGGACAAGAAATATTTAAATTTGGGCATATGTTTTACCCATTAAATTATTTTTTAGTGGGACCCACATCAAAAAAAATTAAAAAATCTCTTTCTTTTTCTCTTATTTCTAATTTATTCTCCACATCATTGTAGTTTCTAATTTATTCTCCATTTTATAGTAATGTATCTCTTCGTATATGCATGTAATATATCTTTTATCTAATGTTTATATCTTATCTAATTTTTAGATTGTAAAACTCGAACGAGTATGCGTAAGAGGTGGTCTTTTTTTTATGTAGTGCCCGTGGGCACAGAAAATTACTAGTATATATATATATGATGTCATGCGCACGTCATAATTGTATATAAAAAAAATTGAAACCTTACAGGATGGGTGTTAGATGTGATATTCTTTAGACATGAGTGTAAATGAGAGTTTGTTGGGAATTGTATGCCCATATTTGAAATGAGAATTCATTTTATCATACAATTGGATGTTGTTTTATTATATCATGAGATGATATGTGTTGTGGTAGAAAACTGAGGCGAGCAACCAACAGTCAGAATTACTCCTTTCACCTTGGTTCTGGACCTCGGTAACAACTCGGGCAACCTGCACAGAATATGAACAAAAGTGATCAACCGGGGTAAGGCCACTCAAAACCCCTCTGGCATGGAGATCAGACCAAGACAAATATAAGTGGCCTTTATATAGGTGGAGGTTGGAGATCCATGTGAGGATAATCAGGAGAGATTTCTGGGCAGCCATGTTTGGGAAGTATATCCCTGAGATATAGGAGAAATAACATGAGAATGGCATATGGAGAGAAGCCTACAATCATAGGAATCGTGATGGATATTGTTTCCCTATAGAGGCAGAATCCTTGCGGAGATGGATTCTGACCAAGCTGAGGCGCGATGGACTCTAGGATAGGAGGAGTTCTTATGGAGATAGTCCTCTTAAGGTTGGTCTCTAATCTGAAAATGTGAATGACCTCACCTCATGGCGAGCTAGAGATGAGTCTGTTCTTGCTTCCGGGTAAAGCGGTCGATTAGCGATCAAGATAGGGGCGACCATAAATATATTGGGATCATGGTGATGTGATCGGCTCATTATAAATTAGTGGTTATTTTACCCACATCAGTAGCCCCCCTACTCGAGCCGAGATGAGACAAGGGACTTACGAGTAATTGGCGAGATAACTACAAATTGGTAAGGTAGCTACGTAATAATGGCGTGTCATCACAAATGGACACGTGGATAAGGACATTAAATGTCGAAGTGACATTTTGGATAGAATGACGACGTATCAATGATGCTTTTGGTGGGAATGGCAAAGCATGAAAAGCATTTTTGACGGGAATGGCGGTTATGAGCCTGGGAAACAAAACATCGCGTGATCTAGGATGTTGGAGTATATGAATCTCAACCCTTGGTATCTTCTATATAGAGAGGGGCCCATCCATTCATTTGTACTTTCTCATTTGCATTATCAAACTGCTGCTCTCGTTCTAATTTTCTCCTCACCCTTATTCATGGTAGCTTCCTTGCCTTTAGCTCAGTAAGTATCTTAACCCATTTTAGCTTTTAATTTCACTTTTGCAGTTTATGTCCCATAGGCCTGAAGTAGGTTATTCATAAAACTTAGAGGGTTTTCTGCCCTCTTGGGTATCTAATCATTTAGGAGAAAGATCATCGTACCTGACTAACGAAGTGAACCAATCTCCTAAATCACCTATGGAGGATCCCTTAGTCCCCGAGGTTAACCCTCTGGTCGCCATTCATCCCTCAGTGGAGAAGGAAACCAACATCATGACCCTAAAGGAATTGATCCTACTTAGGGAGTCTTACTCTTTCCCTCAAGGCGTGCAAATTAGGATTCTTAAGTAAAAAAGACTATAACTTCAACTCGCCCCAGCGAGGTGCCTTATATGAGGCCGCATTTCAAGCAGGATATAGATTTTCTATTCACCCTACGATTATGTTGATTTTATAATTTTACAATTTATGCCCTGCTTAGCTCGTCCCCAATGCGTGGTGAAGTGTCATTTGCGTGATGGCGTTATGGAGAGTATACAAGTATACCATGTCCCTTTCTAAGTTTAGGAACTTGTTTAGTCTTAACAATAACCCTAAACTGGATCAGGGTTAGTTATACTTTAAGGTAAGGTACAAAAAGATCCTCCTCGGAGGATACCCTAGCAATGTCAAGGGGTGGAAGAGCAAATTCTTTTTTGTCTCGGGGAATGATTGGGAGCTTCCTAGAGTTCATCTCGGGAAGGTGGTATTCCAAGGGTCCCAACGTCATGGGGCATTCCAAGTCGCTCTCACTTTTTATTTTAATTTTTGCTCTCATAAAATGTTTAAAGAGTTAACATTCAATTTTATATACTTTTCAGATAAGAATTACAATGACCCGCCTAGGTTGTATGAGGACGAGCATAAAGTTTTTGATGAGATTTCAGCTTGGTAGAGAAGCAAGGGTGCTACTCTGTTCCAGTGCTCCTAAAGTCAAAATCTTTTCGTTGTTTTTTGGTTCCCTGGGATCCGTTGCATCTGAGAATAAGGACGAGGAATGACCTGAAGGTGGAACACCAAATTCGTCGGGCAATGTGGGTTAGTCCTGCTCTTCTCGTGGAAAACACATTCAGCAAGACAACCATTCTCGAGATAAATCAGTAGAGTACCTAGGAAACCTTAGGAAGGAACTAAAGAGGATTTTACCTCATATCCCCAATCTGACCTTGCTAAGGTGGTCAGGGAGAAAAGTTTGTGTTCCTATTTTAGACTTTTCACCGAATGTTTTCGAGCTCAAGCTCGGACTCACTATCGGAATTCTGGTCAGATTTAGGACTACCCCTTAAGCTTAAATCGGATGGTACTACCTTCTGTCTATTCTAAGTGTTTGAACCATTCTCGGACCCATGGCCTCCATTATGGGCAACCCCTCGATTCGGCATGATTCCCCCAACGAACAAAGAAAATGTGGAAAAACTGTCCTTGGATCAGACGAACACCAGACTCTTCCATGTCATTGGTCAGGTATCACCTCGATTCGGCATCTAATTTTTCCTTTGATATTTTATGTTCAGGTTGTTCTAAAAAAATTTATTTGTAGTAGGCACTTGTGCTCGGATCCTCCTTGGTTGTCCAGAGTAGAGAAATAGGAGAGGAGGTGTCCCTCCAGCAAGGCCAAGCAACTTCTCTAAAAAGAAAAGTATCTCGCCTCCATAAACTATCTGGTAAGGTGGAACAGCAACAGGCCAAGGCCCAATCTCAAGAGCAGAAGGCCATCGATGAGCTAGCCAAGTTGAAGGACGATTGAGACACCGTTGCCGACAAGTTGGAGAGGTTGGGGCTTTTGGTGGTGGAGCTTTGAGAAGCAGTGGCTCGAGCCAAAACATTTGCCATGGAGGAATTCAAATCCTCGTCGGACTTTTTGGAAGCAGTTGAACATGCTGTCTCCAATTACTTCAGTGAGGAATTTGATTTCTGTAAACGGCAGCTTTGTCACCATCATCCTGACCTCGCCGTCAACTTAAAAGACATGGGTCTTGATCATGGCTTGCTCACCGATGAGGATGTTGGTAAGGAGGAAGAAGGGGAGAACGCGAATAATGGGGAGGAGGACAAGGGCAGCACCAATCCCCCTCCTTCCTAAACACTTATATTTGTTTTAGGTTGTAATGGCAAGATGTAAACCACTTTTCTTATAATGAATAGAAGACTTTTTTCATCATTCTCTCTCCTTATGCTACTTTTGATCGTGTTGGTGTCTATGAATTATTTAGAACATAGGCAATCTTAATCTAAATAAAATTGGCAAACCCAATTTTGGCACTTTCAATACTTAGTCTATCGGCAAGTTAAAACTGGCGTCCTTGGTGATGGAGACATTCTTGATGGTGATCAAGATGCCTCGGCATTTTTCAATGAATGGGCATTTTTTATATTGGCAACCTCATCAATGGTGATCAAGACACCTTATCATATCATAATGAATGGACGTTCTTGATAATGATGACATCCACAATGGCGATCAAGATGCCTTATCATATCGTAATGAATGGACATTCTTGATAACGGTGACATCTACAATGGCGACCAATACGCCTTATCATATCATAATAAATGGGCATTCTTGATAATGGTGACCTCTACAATGGTGATCAAGACACCTTATCATATCGTAATGAATGGACATTCTTAATAATGGCAACATCCACAATTAACAGCGACATAAATTTTTGATAAGAAAAATCAATGAAGAAGTTTTATTAAACAACCATAAAGACAGGCGATCATGACATAATTAAAAATACAAATGGAGCATTTGGCGATATAATATTGGTCAGGCGATCTCGTTCTCATGGCAACCAAATGCATTACTGGTAATATTTCTGCAAGTATTCGGAGTTCCAGTTATGAGGAAGGGTTTTTCTATCCATGTCTTCCAGCCAATAAGTTCCTGGTCTGGATTCTTTGACAACCTTGTAGGGGCCTTCCCAGGTAGGACCGAGCTTTCCTGCATTTGGTTCCTTTGTAGATAAATTAACTTTTCTCAGGACTACGTTGCTTGGCAAGAAATATTTATGCTTGACCCTTTGATTGTAGTATTTGGCGAACTGGTGTTTATAAGCTGCTTGGTGTATCTCAGCTCGCTCCCTCTTTTCATCGAGTAGTTCAAGGTTGATTCTCAACTCAATTCATTATTTTCCTTATCAAAATTTAAGATTCTAAAGCTCGACATTCCAACTTTCACCGGTATAACAGATTCCGTCCCATATACCATAGAAAATGGCATCTCGCCAGTAGGAGTTCTGTTTGTTGTATGGTATGCCTAAAGTATGCTTGGCAAGTCTTTTATCCATTTGCTTTTGGACTTTTCTTGCCTCGTCTTCAAATTTTTCAAGATTGTCCAATTGGTGACCTCGACCTGTCCATTTTCTTGAGGATGGCAAAGCAAAGAGAAATGGTGGGAGATGACAAGGTCTAAGCAAAATGTTTGAATCCATCATTGTTGATTTGCCTTGCATTATTTGAGATAATAACCTAGGGAATCTCGAATCAGCAGATGATGTTTTCCCATATAAAATTTTGGGTATTTCTTTCTATGATTTTGGCAAGAGGTTCTACTTTTATCCACTTGGTAAAGTAATTAATGGCACCAATCAAGAATTTTCTTTGTAATGGAGCTTGGGGTAAAGGTCCAAGTATGTCCATACCTCACTGAGCAAAGGGCTATGGGCTGGTCATCGGGACCATCTTAGTGGGAGGGAGATGACTAACTAGAGCAAACCGTTGACATTTATCACAATTTCTCATCTTGCTCCATCTTTGGTCAGAAATAACCTTGGTAAATTTCTTTTCTCACTAGTGACCTCGCCCCTGAATGATTTTCGTAGATACCTTCATGGATTTCCTTTAGCACATATTCCCCTTCTTCAGGTCAGAGACATCTTAGGAGAGGTCCTAAAAAAGATCTTTTATACAAGATTCCATGAAGAATGCAAAACTTTGCAGATTTGTATTGGATCCAACGAGCTTGAAGCTTGTCCGGTGGTAACGTGCCATCTGGAGATACACTATAATGTTGTCCATCCATTTCGGGCCTATCTTTGTCTAATAGACTGATTTGGCAACCTCAATACTTGGATTTGCTAAGAATATTAGAGATATACTTCTGTCCGAGATGAAATCAAAGGCTGACACAAGGTTAGCCAAAGCATCAATCTTCTTATTTTCTTCTCTTGGGATTTGGCAAATTCTGAAATCTTTAATTTTTCTGGACATGTTTTTTACCTCATCCAAATAGGCCAACATCCTAGTATCTTTGGCGAGAGAGTCTCCTTGGACTTTATTTATCACTAGCTGTGAACCGCTGAAGGTGTCTAGAGAATCTACTTCAATTTCTATTGCAACTCGTAGCCCAGTGAGAAGAGCTTCATTTCGGCTTCGTTGGTGGTGGCTTTGAATCCTATATGGATGGCATACTTCATTTGCTCACCTAAAGGAGTTTAGAGAATCAGCCCTGCGCCACACCCGTGCTGGTTTGATAATCCATCCACAAATAATTTCCATCTGGTAAGATCCTTGTTTGAGTTAGGTTGCTTTAGAGTTTCTACCTCGGGTATGCCTTTCTCAGGCTCGGGGGCGATGTCGTATGTGAATTCAACCATAAAATCAGATAAGGATTGACCCTTGATTGCCATTCTCGGTCTGTAATCAATATAGAATTTGCTCAGTTCAATGGACCATTTGAGGAGCCTCCTTGAGGTGCCAGGTCGCTGGAGAATTTACTTCAAGGGTTGGTCAGTCAACACAATAATAGGATGTGCCTAAAAATAATGGCAAAGCTTTTTGGAGGCGATAAGGAAAGCATAAGCGAGCTTCTTGATTTTCAAGTATTTGGTATCAACTCCCATGAGAACTTTACTAATGTAATATATCGATTTTTGAATTCTATCCTCTTCTCAGATTAGCACTACACTTACTGTTGTTGATGAGATGGACAGGTATACGAGAAGTTCCTTGCCCGTAACTAGAACCATAAATAGGTGAGGTAAGCTGAGATAATCCTTCAATTATTGAAATGTTATTTCGGATTTCTTATTCCACTAGAAAGTTTGATTCTTCCTAAAGATCTTGAAGAACAGGAGGCATTTGTCAGCTAACTTGGAGATGAATCTATTAAGGGCAGATACTCGCCCAGTTAATTGTTGCACCTCATGGACGTTCATTGGCGAGCTCATGGTAAGCAGGGCATGAATCTAGTCCGAATTGGCCTCGATCTCTCCCTTGGTTACCAAAAATTCAAGGAACTTACCCGAGAAGACACCAAAGATGCATTTGGAACGATTAAATATCATTCGGTGCTTTTGCAGATGCCAAATACTTCTTCTAGATGGGCAATGTGATCTACAGCCTTGAGGCTTTTTACGAGCATATCATCTATGTATACTTCTATAGTATTCCCGATCAGCTCTCTAAACATTTTGTTCACCAGTCTTTGGTATGTTGCCCCTGTATTTTTTAATCTAAAAGACATGACTTTGTAGCAGTATAGCCTCCTCTCAATAATAAATAAAGTTTTCTCTACGTCAGATAGATACATTTTAATTTGGTGATATCCGAAGAAGGCGTTCATAAAACTGAGAAGTTCATGTTTAGAGGTGGCGTCAACTATCAGGTCAATCTTTGGCAAAGAAAAACTATCTTTTGGACACGATTTGTTGAGGTCGGTGAAGTCAACACATACTCTCCACTTCCCCCCTTTTTTGGGGGTGACGACAATGTTGACGAGTAAATCTGGGTAGTGAGATTTTTTGATGACATTTGCCTTGATCAGCTTAGCCATTTCTTCTTTTAAGATTTTAAGTCATTCAGGGGCGAACTTCCTTATTTTTTGGAGAACTAGAAGATAGTCAGGATTGATAAATAATCTATAGGTGGTAACCAAAAAATCTATTCCTAGGACGTTGTCCTACAACCATGCAAAGACATCATAATTTCTTTTTAGAAATTCCACCCAAGCAACCCATAATTCTTCAGTCAACTATGTCCCAATCATAATGTGGCGATCTGGATGGTCTGGGTGGATAGAAATTGGAGTAACTTCTTCCAATGGCTTGGTATTTTTCGACTCTCTGGGATCCACTAGGGTAATCTCTTCCATCTCGTCTTTCAATGCCTCCATCTCGGCATCAGTGATCTGTAATTGCTATTGGCTACTTGATTTGGAATGAGATTCATCTTTCATTGCCGAGATAAAACATTGTCTGGCTATTTTTTGGTCGCCTTTCACCTCGTCTTTTCCTATCAGGGTTGGGAATTTTATCTTCAAGTGATAGGTTAACGTGATGGCCCTAGTTCCTCCTAAAGTCAGGCAACCTAGGATTGTGTTGTAGGGCGAAGGACAGTCTACCACTATAAAGTCCTACTAAATGGTTGTCTAGTGAGGCTCTGTTCCCAAAGTTATTGGCAATTTGATCCATCCAAGTGGATGGGTGGTATTTCCTCTAAATCCGACTAGGGGAGTGTGGAAAGGGTGGAGTTTATCCAATCCAATCTTCATCTTGTCAAATGCCGAATTGAACAAAATATATGTCGAGCTCCCATTGTCAACCAATATCCTTTGTACATTGAAATTGGTGATGATGGCTGAGATGACGAAGGCGTCATCGTGAGGGAGGTGTAGGCCTCTCAGGTTATCATTGGTAAAGGTAATGGGCAAGTGGGCTATAGCTTCAGGTGAATAAAGGATATAAACTTCTTCCTCTGCTCACCCACTAGTGTTTTTGACGGGTCTCTTTCAAGAAGAGCTCGAGCACCCTCCTGATTCAAATCCTCCATGGATCACTTGTATGTCTCCTGCGATTTGCCTATTGTCACCATATCTCTTCCTAGGTGAGTCAGGAGATGGGCAATCTGTAACATACTTTCTCAGATACTCCTTCTTGATAAGGTCGGCTATCTATTCTTTCAACTAAGAGCAATCCTCGGTGTTATGTCCATGGTCTCGGTGGAACTCATAGTACTTGTTTCTGTTTCTCTTTCAAGGATCAGTTTTGATTTTTTTAGGCCACTTAACGAATTTCTTGTGCTTTATATTCATGAGTACCTGGGCAATGGGAGCGTTAAGAGGGGGAAGTGTCAATTCTAGGCGACGAGGTGGTGTATGAGGATGCCTATTGTTGGTTCGTCGCCTTGAATCCAGATTTGGCCTCTTGTTTCTCTCCTCATCTCGGTAGTCCATTCGCTTGGTATTAGGGTTCTTCCTCTTATCATCTCTTCCTTTCCACCTCTGTTTGGCCTCAGCCAACTCCTCTACAGAAATATATTTATCAACTTTGCCTTGGAGGGTTGACAAGGTTTCTAGGACATTCTTTGAGAGAGAATCAAATAAAGGGCTCGAAAGTAGTCCTTCCATCATCACCATGATCACCAATTTGTCACTGGGGTCCTCTACCTCCAAGATAGCCTGGTTGAACCACTTTACATAATCCTTTAAACTCTCGGTCTCTTTCTGATGGATGGTAAAAAGCTGGGAGGTATTTTTCTATCTGAATCGACAACTCATAAACTTGGCAACGAAAAGCCTTCTCAAGTTATCAAACAAGTCAATGGTTTCTGGAGATAGTTTTCTAAACCATGATCTCACTGGACCTTTTAATATTGCAGAGAAAGCCTTACACATTCTCTCATCAGAATATCCCTGGAGTGACATCAAGCTTTTATGCGAATCCAGATGGTCTTTATGATCTGTCTTCCCGTCATAGATCCTGAGCTAAGTAGGTAGCTTGAACTTGGAGGAAATCCTAGCTCTCATCACCCTCCTTGTGAATGGTGACTCAGTCTGCTTGATCAAAGCATCCACGATTATTGGAGCACCTGCTCCAGTATTGATGGAATTGTCTCAGCGCCTGGTCATCTCGGTGAGGTGACCTCCCTCTTTGCCTGATTTCCTCACCGTCTACTCCAGTGGTTCAGTTGGATGAATGGGATTCTGATGAAGAGGAACTTTTTTCACGTTGGGGTTGA
>BRYE01000016.1:18571997-18576997 GCA_030159115.1 Actinidia arguta var. hypoleuca | reverse complement strand
CATAGTCTTTTTAAAACTGAAAACCTTTTATAACTGTAAATCTGTAAGTACAAAAGGTGCAACCACTCAGCATAACCGTAGTAACCTTTTAGGTCACGCAATCGTAGTAACCATATAAGCCACGCATGGGCTCTTTAGTCCATGGACGTCTCCCACCGTAGATAGTTTATTTCACATCCCCTATTGTAGGACTATTGGGCTAGATTAAAATTTTGCCACGAGAAGACCCCGAGTTGGCCCTATGCATTGAAAATCATTTACTTCTCATGTAAAAGCATCCATCCACGGGTTTTCGATTCATATTATACTAGAAGTAGCATGCATTTAAAATACATGATTTTTATAACAAAACATATTCATTTATGCATTAGAACACATGGAAAATATTACATGTAAAGTGGTTCGTATTGAAAATATTTTAAAAATATATAGATTTTGTTCATAGCATCATATTAGTGACCTCGATTCTCATGAATAGGTGTTAAGCAAAGTGTTCCTACATGTAAAGGACATAAGGTACGGAAATATCAATACTATGCTCAATAATACAAGAATAAAAGAATCAAAACTAATACGGAACTCCCGACTCGACCCGAGGTACTCACTCTAGGATAAGCTACGCCCTAGATCGACATAGTAAGGAATATGTTCGAGGGTCCCAAGCTGACCATTCATCAAAACACCTCACTCTCATAATGGAAAGACAATTCTCTAGGTGAAAACCTCACGAAAATGTACCTAAAGTTTTCAAATAGTTAGGGTTAGGTCAAGAAGTTAAACATACCTCAGACAAAAATAAAATGTCCTAAAAGAAAAAGGCCAAATAGTTTAAAAATTAGGGTGGCAATCGAACACTGGATTAGGGCATTCAAATGCTAGGCCATGACTGTTCGAATGCCACATTCCAGTGTTCGAACGCCAGGCGTACGCAATAGCAGAAATGGGCATTAAAATTCATTAAAATTTCTCCAAACACAACCAAAACTTACCACTCTTTAAAGGGTCTAAGATTGACCCACTAGGGTGACAATAACTCAAAATGAAGGAGAAAAAACCATTAAAACAAAAAAAATCTTAAATTAAAATTTAAAATCCTAACATGTGATAAATTGGGAATTTTCAAACCCCACACTCAAATCTACCTATATGAGCTTACAAGCTCTTAAATCCGCCAATTGGGACTCAAAAGGGTCTCTAATATCACTATATACACATATACATACCTAAACATACAAGTGTTGAGAGTTTTCACCTCTTTCCCAAGCTTCCTCAAGCTTCGACAATGATTTCTCCTAGCTTAGGTTAAGCTTTCTCTCTCTCCTCTTCTTCTTCCTCTCCCTTCTTCTTCTTCTTCTTCTATTCTTTCTCTCTCTTTCTCTGTGTGTGTGTGTGTGTGTGTGTGGTGTGTAGTGTATGTGTGTAAGTATAAGTTAAGACACACATGGAAAATAATCTCATGTGTCCTCCCTTATTGTTAATCCTTATTCTCCCCCCCCTTTTTTTATTAAATAGTGATCGTTCGATCGCTCTATTGAGCTGTTTGGACGCTAAGAAGAAAAATGTTTTGTTTCTTTTGTCTGGAGTTTTAACGCAGCATTCGAACGTCCTAAAAAGTCTAAAGTGTCACAGGCTTAAGCATTCAAACGCTCTTACTAGCGTTTGAACGCAAAGAAGGATTTTGGCCATAGTGTTCGAATGCCACGTTCGAACACACTGAAAACGTAAAACTCGATGAACTTGTTATAGGCTTAAGCGTTCGAACACCCTTACTAGCATTCCAACACCAAGAAGGATTTTGGCCCTAGTGGCGTTCAAACGCACTGAAAAAGATAAAACTCGATGAACTTTTTACAGGCTTGAGCGTTCGAACGCCCTTACTAGCGTTCGAACGCCAAGAAGGATTTTTGGTCAAAAACTTAAATCTAGGGTTTTTACGGTGTTCTATCTCTAAATTGATCACCTTGATCCCTAAATTAATAATAACCCACATTAACTAACATAAAAGTTATAATTTATGCGTTTGGGATATTACATCTATCCCCCTTAAAAAGTTTGGTCTCCAAACTTGGCACAAGTCATCATTCAAACAAAAAGGGATAGCATTCCCGGATTTTGTCTTTGCGTTCCCAAGTAGACTTCTCTCACATATGATTCTTCCATAAGACTCGTACCAATGGAATGACTTTCTTCCTAAGAATTTGGTCGCAACGATCTAAAATCTCAATCGGTTTTTCAATGTAGCTCAAATCTTCACTCACGGCCAAGGGGTAATGGTTAATTACATGCATGGGGGCGTGAACATACTTCTGTAGCATCGAAACATGAAAGACGTCATGAACGTGTGATAGCTCCGGTGGAAGAGCGATGCGGTAAGCAACGGTTCTAACTCGTTGAAAAACTTCAAACGGTCCGATGTATCTTGGTTTCAATTTCCCCTTTTTTTCCAAATTGATTTATCCCCTTGGAAGGAGATACCTTTAAGAACACATGGTCCCCCTCTTCGAACTCTAACTCTCGCCTCCAAACGTCCGTATAGCTCTTTTGGCGACTCTAGGCGGTTTGAAGTCTTTGTTGAATAACCTTGACCTTGTCGGTTGTCAGTTGATCAATCTCTGGCCCCCAAAATCTGTCATTCTTCAACTTCGGTCCAACAAACGGGAGATCTATATTTCCTTCCATAAAGTGCTTTATAGGATGCAATTCCAATGCTTGCATGGAAACTATTATTATAGGCGAACTCCACAAGTGGCAAGTGTGTTTCCCAATTTCCTTGGAAGTCAAGTACGCATAGCCGTAACATGTCTTCTAGAGTTTGGATGGTCTTTTCTGATTGCCTGTCTATTTGCGGATGTAAAATGGTGCTAAAGTTCAACTTGGTGCTTAAAGCCCATTGCAAACTTTTCTAAAACTTTGATACAAATCTCGGAACTCGATTCGACTCTATCGAAACCGGTGTACTGTGAAGTCAAACAATCTCTGCAATATAGAGGTGTGCGTACTTCGACAAGGGATACGTAGTCTTCATTGGTAAGAAATGATTCGACTTAGTGAGGCAATCCACAATGACCCAAATGGCATTACAGCCTCGTGGCGAGTTCGGTAGTCCGACGACAAAATCTATAGTGATGTGTTCCCATTTCTATTCCAGTATCAGTAGGGGTTGTAGTAGTCCCACCGGTCTTTGATGTTCCGCCTTGACTTGTTGGCATTGTAGGCATCATCACAAATTCGTCTATCTCTTTTTTTATTCTCAGCCACCAAAATGTCTCTTTTAAGTCTCAGTACATCTTTGTTCCTCCCGGATGTATCGTGAACTTCATATTGTGAGTTTCTTCCAAAACTTGTCTCTTAATCTAGGGTATGTTTGGAACACAAACGGTCTCGGAACTCAAGAGCTCCATTTTGCAAGGTGAAGTCAGGCTTCGGATTCACCTTCATCTCCTCATAAATCTTCCACAAGTATGGGTCTTCCGGTTGTCGTTGCTTTACAACTTCTATCAATGCCGACTGGGCGATCATGGTAGTAAGTATCATATTGGTGTTCGGTGCAACAAACTCAATTTTTTCTCTCTCCAATTCGATGAACAAAGGTCGTTGTGACGTAATCAGGCATGCTAGATTGGTAGTTGATTTCCGATTCAAAGCGTCAGCTAACGTTGGCTTTGCCCAGATGATACTAAATGAGAATGTCATAATCTTTAATCAACTAGAGCCATCTTCGCTGTCTCATGTTCAGCTCTTTCTGGGTAAAAAGGCACTTCAAACTCTTGTGATCGGTGAAGATCTCACATGTAACCCCATACAAGTAATGGCGCAAAATTTTTAAAGCAAACACCACTACTGATAGTTCTAGATCATGAGTTAGGTAATTCTTCTCATGCGGTCTCAATTGTCTCGAGGCATAGACAATCATTTTCCCATGTTGCATCAAAATGCATCCTAACCCTCAATGTGAAGCGTCACTATAGATAGTAAAACCGTTGGTTCTGAAAGGTAAAGCCAAAATTGGTGCGGATACTAATCGGTTTTTCAATATTTAGAAACTTTTTTCTCTCTTCCCATTCCATTCAAAGGGAATGTTCTTTCATGTAAGTTGCATAAAGGGAGTTATAATCTTGGAGAAGTCTTTCACAAATGTTTGGTAGTATCCATCTAAACCCATGAAACTTTGGACTTTAGTCACATTTATCAGCCTCGGCCAATTCACAATGGCTTTGACCTTGTGAGGATCAATAGACACTCTATCTACACTGATGCTGTGCCCAAGAAATGCTACGCTCGATAGTCAAAACTCACACTTCTTCAGCTTGGCATACAGTCTCCTATCTCGTAGTATATGCAGAATCATCCTCAAGTGTTGTTCATGTTCTGCAATACTCTTAGAATACACCAAAATATCATCAATAATTCATAAAGAAAGGGTTTGAAAACCCAGTTCATCAAGTCCATCAATGTAACAGGCGCATTGGTGACTCCGAACAGCATAACAAGAAATTAATAATGGCCATATCTAGTTTGAAAAGTTATTTTCTCTACATCACTTGCCCTAAGTTTTAGTTGATGATACCCTGATCTTAGGTTGATCTTAGAAAATACTTGGGCGCCCTGAAGTTGATCAAACAAATCATCCATCATCGGCAATGGATACTTGTTCTTAATGGTGGCTTTATTCAATTCCCGATAGTCAATGCATAATCTCATAGTTTCATCCCTTTTTCGTACAAATAACACAAGAGCACCCAAATGTGAAATACTATGACAAATAAATCCTTTTTATAACAAGTCTTAGAGTTGAACTTTCAACTCTTTTAATTCTAAAGGGGACATACGATAGAGAGCTTTGGAAATGGGTCTAGTACCCAGATGTAAATCGATGTAAAACTCGATCTTCTAATCCACCAAGGAATTAGGTAGCTCATCGGGAAAATCCTGGACAACATGAATATCTTCTAAGGACAGTGGGAAGACGTGTGTGTCAATAATGCTACACAAAAATGTAC
>BRYE01000016.1:18554497-18566997 GCA_030159115.1 Actinidia arguta var. hypoleuca | reverse complement strand
ACCATAATGAAGCCACAAAACTTTGACTAATGGAATAGTCTTCCTTCTAAGAACTTGATCTTGTGTGGGTCCTCATATCGGTCGCTCCTCATACGTGATATTTTTATTGATAACAAGATCTCCCCAATCCCAAACATGTGGTGGATCGGGTTCATACTTCCATAACACAGAAACATGAAACAAAATGTGCACATTGGCTAACCTTGGTGGAAAAGCAGGACGGTATGCCACGACCCCAACACGATCAAGAATCTCAAACGGTCCAATGAACCTTGGCAATAGCCTGCCGCTATGCCCAAAATGCATTAACCCCATTTTTGGTGAAATTTTCAAGAACACGTGGTCCCCAATGGCAAACTCCAAAGTGATGTTTCCTCCGGTCAGCATAATTTTTTTGTCGACTCTGTGCCACGAGCAAATGCTTCCTAATTAAAATTACCTTCTTGATTGTATCACGAACCCAATTTGACTTTGCAAGCGCTGCCTTTCCAAGTCGGTCCAACACAGGGGTGACTTACATGGTCTATCATATAATGCCTCAAAAGGTGTCATTCCAATGCTCGCTTGATAACTATTCTTATACACAACTCTACCGAGTGTAGGTGATCCTCCCATGATCCTCCAAAATCAAGTACGCATGCCCAAATCATTTCTCCAGAATTTGAATGGTACGCTCAGACTACCCGTCGGTTTGAGGATGAAATGTTGTGCTAAGCCTTAAATCCAATCTAAAAGCGGATTGCATCCCCTTCTGAAAGAACGATGTAAAACGTGGATCTCTATCAAAAATGATAGACACCGGAATCCTGTGAAGTCTAACAATCTCATGAACAAATAGTGCCAAGATCCTATACCAAATTTGATAGACGAATCGAAAGAAAATGTGCAGATTTTGTCAAACGATCCACTATGACCCAAATGGCATCATGCCCTCTCAAAGATCTAGGCAAACCTATAACAAAGTCCATAGTGATATGCTCTCATTTCCACTCAGCAACTGGCAATGGTTGTCGTAAACCTGTTGGTTTTTGGTGTTCTACTTTCATTTGCTAACAAGTCAAATACCTCGAAACAAACAAGGCAACATCTTTCTTCATTCGCTTTCACCAAAATTGTCGACACAAATCATGGTACATCTTTGTTCCTCCAAGATGTACTGTGAGTTGCGAATGATGAAACTCACGAAGAACGTTGTCTTTACTAGACAATGGTATGAATACTTTAGACTTGTACCTCAAACCCTCGTCTGAATGCAATACCCAACATGTCGGTCCTACATTCCTAGTGATACAATTGCAAATAGTCTTGGCCTCCACATCTTGCTATTATGCCTCAATAACCTGACTGATGATTGATGGCTCCACAGACAATGTGAACAATGTAGCCAACTCGTTCATCTCGTTGAGAAGTAAGTCATACTCACCAACATCCTAGAGCATTTGCCACTCATGAATGGAAATGCTCGCCAAAGTACTAAGAGATTTTCTACTAAGCATGTCGGCCACAACGTTGGCCTTTCTGGGATGATATTGTAAATCAAAGTCGTAGTCCTCCATGTACTCCATCCAACTCCGCTTCCTGAAGTTCAAGTCCTTCTGCGTAAACAAGTACTTTAAGCTCTTGTGGTCTGAAAACACTTTAAAATGCTCTCCGTACAAGTAATGTCTCCAACTTTTCAATGCAAAAATAACTGCCATAAGCTCTAAGTCATGAGTCGGATAATTTTACTCATGTGTCTTCAATTGACGTGAACCATACGCAATCACTTTACCCAACTACATCAACACGCAACCCAAAACATCACATGAAGCATCACAATACATGGTATACTCCAACCCTCACTCATGTATAACAAGAATTGGTGTTGAAGTCAATCTCTTCTTAAGCTTTTAAAAAGAATGCTCGCAAGCGTCGTTCCATACATAACGAATCTCCTTCCTCGTAAGTCTAGTCATCGGTGCCGCTAAACATGAAAAATCTTCCATGAACACGACCACAAAATGGTCAAGATATGGATTGAAGATATGATTCATCAAATCCATGAAAGCTACTGGCGCGTTCATATGACCAAACGGCATCACAAGAAACTCATAATGCCCGTAATGTGAGCGAAAAGCTATCTTCGCAATGTCCCCTCCTTAATTCGCAACTGGTGATAATCCGACCTCAAGTCGATCTTCGAAAAATAGATCGAACCTTTCAATTGGTCAAATAAGTCATCGATCTTCAAAAGTGGATACCTATTCTTTATCGTCACATGATTCAATCATCGGTAATCTACACATATTCTAAGTGACCCATCCTTCTTCTTAGCAAACAAAGCTGAAGCTCCCCATGGTGATTCACTAGGTCGAATAAAGCCTTTATCCAACAAATCTTGAATCTGAACCTTCAGCTTTTGCAATTTTGATGGTGCAAAATAATATGGTAGTACAATGATGGGTGCAGTGTCCGGTATAAGATCAATGGAGAATTTGATTTCCTAGTGCAGTGGTAACTCCATCAAATCTTTTGAAAAGTCACAAACAACTGGTGGCAAAGCCACACTAACTACGCTACCCTCGTCGACCAAACAAACCAAAAATAGAAAATTCAATTTCCCTTGTCTACGCACATTGGTAGACGATACGACAAAACTACAGCCTCGATCTCCCACAAAGTGAAAACGATCTCCCTTAGGCATGCTAAAAATAACTTGATGGCGAACACAGTCTATCATGGAATGAAAGCCGGTCAACCAATCCATACCAAGGATTACGTCAAAACTCGTCACGCTAACACGATGAAGTTGAACATGAAGCATCTATCGGCGATCTCAACCTCGCAAGATCTACAAACTCGTCTCAAGATTGTCTTACCTCCAATTGGAGTGTCTAACATAAGCACTAAATCTGACACTTCTATTTTAAATCCTAATGCCAAAACAAATGAAGATGCAATGAATAAATATAAGGCTCCCGTGTTGATAAGAACACGAGCCCATGAATTGAACACAAGAAAAGTACCTCGTACAACAGAGGTATCTAACTATTGCTCTTGTTGTCCTATTGTTCCCGACGGTCCCACTACTGATGTCATAGTGTAAACCCGCCCCTGAGTCCTCTGACCCTAATGACCTATAGCTTGTGGTTCCGACTGATACAAAGTCTGTACTGATATAAATGCTGGAGTGGCTCTTGAGGCTTGAATTGATTGAATAGGTTACTACAATCCCGTAGCTCCTTGATTGTTCACTTTTTATGTGCACTGACGGATGATGTGACCAACTTGACTACATTGAAAGCAAGTAGGTGGCCCCCTAACAAGTGATTGTCCTTGTGCCTGTATGTGAGATTGTCCTTTCTGCTGAGACTATTGCTGCTGACCCTTCAATGGGCAGTCTATAACATGATGACCCGATTGGTGACAACCAAAACATATCGGTCCTCCCCAAGATGTCTGGCTAGATGATACTACCAAAGTGGCAGGTGAAAACCTCGCTAGATACTGCTGCTGTGTAGCAGAACTCTTTGGCTTCTTAAAAGAACGCCCCTCAGACTGGTTGCTAGTCCCCTCACGTTGAGATTTCGAATTCATAACCTTTTTAGTCTCATTCAAAGTTTTCTCAATGGCCGCCGCAGAGCTAACCATGGTAGAGTACACTTTGATCAAATTCCCTGCTATCTTATTCTTTATGGAAGACCTAAGCCCTATCATGAACTGTTTTGCTTTCTCTTCCTCCGTCGACATGAATGCCTTCGCAAACCTCAACAAACTTGTAAACTTGGCTTCATATTGAACCACAGTCATACTTCCTTGCACTAGGTTGATGAACTCCATTCTTAGTGCCTCTTTTGCCGTGTCAGTAAAATACTAATCAGAAAAAGCTTTCTTAAATGGCTCCCACCTCTTTGCTACGCTCCCCTTCACAGTCTTCTACCATTGGAGTGCATCCCCTTGAAATTAGTATGACGAGAATAAAACCCTCAACTCCTTCTCCGTCACCAAGATCGTATCTAATGCCCTTGTGACTTGCTTAAGTCAATCCTCTACAACTAACGAATTCGGTTTGCCCTTAAACGTAGGCAGCCGAAGTTGAAGAAAGGCCTACATGGCCATGGTAGCCCCTACTTTCTGCCGCTCTAACTGGCACTTGCATCGTTTGCACAGTGTTCCTCACCACTTGCTCAATTGCGGTGAAGACTCTTGCATAAATTCCATTCCACCAAATACCGCTGATGGGGCACCTCCGATAGTTTCCCTAAGAGCATTAACTCCTCCCCCCATTACCGACTCTTGGTGATTATCTCCATCGTCCTCATCATGGTTCTCACGAGTCTCGCGTGCTACCCGAGCTCCACGAGAGCTCTTGTAAGTGACTTCGCACGACATCTCGCTTGTTGTGGTGGCATGTTCTACACAATGTCACAAGAAAACAATAAGACAATCATATTCAATTATGATTAAGTCAAAGCATATGCTATACCATATGCAAATCAATAACAAGATACCATGCTATCACTATGTATATTCATGTTATTACTCAATACTTATGTAACACACTCGTGTTACCTCTCAATACTTAGACACTAGAACAAACGTGGTCTAACCACCCCATGACTCATAGGTATTCGAATCTAGAGCTCTAATACCATATTGTCATGCCCCAAATAATACCAGATTTGGCCACGTAGACAATCACAATAATGCAATAAACTAAACCAAAATAATACGTCCCAATGATGTCATTACATTAGAGTGTAAAAATAATATTACAACATCTTGTCATAACATTAAAATACAGCTAACATATCCCTCCAATGGGACCATGCTCTCCATGAGCTATCAAATACAAAATATGGATGATAATCCATGGATAATGCCCACATCGGATCAAAAGAATATTATACTTTTCAAAATATACTTTAATATGTTTATCAAAATAAACTACACAACTAGCATCCACATGCCTTATGATTCAGGATAACCCTCGGTACCTGAAATTCATTTATAGTAAAGGTGAGTTACCTTGAAAAGATTTGACAATAGACTTGATGTCTCAAGCTAAAATCATGATATATAACTATACAATGAAAATATGATGCAAATAAAATATATTTTCATTCATATCAAAATATACTTTTGACTTCAATCCGTGATTTCTCAAATCAACAAGTTCTCAATTCAACAATTTTTTTCAAAAAGCCATAACCAACGTTTTTAAATTTTCCATCTTTTCTCAAAAGCATTAATCCAATTATTTTGAATGACACACCTAGGCCACAATGAATCATTACCGGTAGTGAAAATGAATACTACTGGTAGACAACGAACTGGTGGCAAGGATCAAATCAATAGCTATCGGTAATGAAAACAAGTACTACCAGTAGACAACCATCCAGAGACAAAATATCAAAAATTACTACCGGTAGTGGAAATATTACTACCGGTAGATCGGGCCCTCGAGCCAACTTTAGAAAACAAAGAGGACTACAGGTAGGAAAAATATGACTACCGGTAGAATCGCAGAAAAAAGACAAATTCCAGATGTCAGAACTCAAAAACTTTTTTTTAACTCAAATCTTTCATTTAGGGTTCAACACCCAAAATAATGCCTCAATAGGCTTCATATAAGCCATTAACAACAATCCCAAAACTAAACCCCAGCAAGAAAAACCTCATTTACTTCAAATCCAAGCAATGTAACTCCAAAAGATGTTTAAAAAGAGATGAACCTTAGAACTCCGATTCCAAACTTTCTTGGCTTAAATCGATGGCCTCGTTGAGTAGATAATCTTGCTCCAAGAACTATCACTCAATCTCACTCCAACATACTCCAATCTAACCGTCGATGCTCAAGAGAGAGAGAAGAAGAAGAAGAAGAAGAAGAAGAAGAAGAAGAAGAGGAAAGAAGTAAATGCCTTGAAAATAAATAAACTTAGGTCAAATAGAAATAAAAACCCTCAATGGCTCTAAAGCCTTGTTTGGCCATTACAAATAACTCAAACTAGTCATGGGCCAAGTTAATTTGACCCATTCTCTCACTCAACCCACTTTTCCAATTTTATCAAACCCAAATTCAATACACCAAAGTCCAATTAATTTAATTGGGTCGAGTTTATACTAAAGTCCAATTAATTTCATGACATACACATATATACATGTGGCATTATGACATCATATATATATCATGATTATCCATGTTTATAAAAGAAAATTTTAAAACCTTACGAAAGTCATCTTCTGTTCTTCGGTGCAAGATAGGACTTTGAACACCCTCTCAAATCCCAAGAGCCAAGATTCTACATCCATGGGATCAGGGATTCCCTAAAAAGTTAAGGGCTTCAACTATTGAAACTTTTTAATGGTGGTATGGCCCACTAATTCAGCTCTTGCCAATGGTACTATCAATGGTTCTGGTGCATTGCCAGTGTTGTTGTGAGTATCCTGGACCACTTGAACAACTTCTTCTAGGATTCTTTCCATATGATCAATTCGGCCTTCGAGCTCTACTGTCACTCTACGGCTTCTCCTCCTTGGTAGCATAGCTCACTACAGACATGTTAAACGTTTTAAACATCTATCATAACAATAGCTACATTACACCATGGCAAGTCATATCACATATAACATATAGCACATACTCTAGTCAATCCTAGAATTCTATCTAGACATGACTCGATCTTAAAGTGTCAACCTATAGCTCTGATACTACTCTATCAGGCCCCGTAACCCAGCCCATGCGAATCGAGAGCACGTGATCCGCCAGCAGCCTAGTTACCAGAGGCCAACGTACATTAAACTTATTGAACACCTATGCATAATCATTTATAATGATCCATAATTATAGAATGTCATAATAGTTGTAAGATGAAAATTGTGGATTACATACGGTGTTGTGCCTAAGTTTTTCTTTCTTTTATACATAACATGTCCAACTTGAAGTTACAACGATGGCATCACAACATTGCTATAAAATATAGGGTCTAGCCCATACAAAATAACATAGGGCCTTTGGGCCTCAAAACAAAAGTTTGTACTATCACTTCCTTTTAGAGCTTCTCGGATTGACTTCCTAAAAAATTAATTTTGAAAACTTAAGCTATACGCTTAGTGAATAACAATATTGTATGAATATAAAAATATCATGGATTAACATAAGTGCAATCATTGTCATAGCATAGATATCGAATTTGAAACATCATTAGCTTTGAACCATAATACAATATAAACGGTTTAACATTTGACATTAATCATGTAAACATAGCATAGCCGTTTTAAAATTAAAAACCTTTTATAATTGTAAATCTATACGTACAAAAGGTGCAACCACTTGACATAACTGTAGTAACCTTTTAGGTCACGCAATCATAGTAACCATATAGGTCACGCATGGGCTCTTTAGGCTAGGGATGTCTCCCACCATAGATAGGTTATTTCATGTCCCTTATCGTAGGACTATCGAGTTAGATTAAGATTTTGCCACGAGAAGACCCCGAGTTGGCGCTATGCATTGAAAATCATTTACTTCTCATGTAAAAGCATCCATCCATGGATTTTTGATTCACAATATACTAGAATTAGCATGCATTTAAAAGATATGATTTTTATAATGAAATATTTTCATTTATAGATTAGACACATGGAAAATATTGCATGTAAAGTAGTTCGTATTGAAAATATATAGATTTTGTTCATAGCATCATGTTACTCTCGATTCTCGTGAATAGGTATTACTACATGTAAAGGATATAAGGTACAAAAATATCAATACTATGCTCAATAATACAAGAATAAAATAATCAAAACTAATACGGAACTCCCAACTCAACCCAGGGTATACTTGCTCTAGGATAAGCTACGCCTAGGTCGACATCCTAAGGAATAGGTCCGAGGGTCCCAAGCTGACCATTCATCAAAACACCTCACTCTCATGATGGAGAAACAATTCTCTAGGTCAAGACCTCATGAAAATGGACCTAAAGTCTCCAAATAGTTAACTCTAGGAGTTAAACATAACTCGGACAAAAATAAAATGTCCTAAAAGAAAAATGCCAAATAGTCTAAAAATTGGGGTGGCATTCGAACGCTGGAATAGGGCGTTCGAATGCTAGGCCATGACCATTCAAATGCCATAATCCAACATTCGAACGCCAAGCATACTCAGCAGTAAAAATGGGCATTAAAATTCATTAAAACTTGTCCAAACACAATTAAACCTTCCCACTCTTTAAAAGGTCTAAAGATGGACCCACTAGGGTTACAATAACTCAAAATGAAGGAGAAAGAACCATTAAAACAAAAAGGGATCTCAAATTTAAATTTATCTAAGAAACTAAAAAAAAAAGTCCTAAGCATTTAGGACTAGTGTTTTGTGAATAAGCAGCCAAGGCATCATCCCCCCAGCAACAACTCGTGGCCACAATAAGCCTACACAGGCATAAAACCCATGACTGTGGTTGCAACCACTACAATCTAAAAGTTGTTGCAACTCGTAGCCGCGGTAATCCAGAAGTTGTTGCATTCTCTAGCTGCGTTACTCTACCAAGGGATGCAGCGCATAGGTGCGGCAAGGCACGATAGCAGGCTTCGGGGTTCAATCCTTGTTTATTCTCATGATATTCAAGGTATCTAGAACCCACTATTGATCCAAGTTGTATGGCTTTAAGATTTGAATTTTTTTTAAAAAAATGCACTTTCACATGTGGGATATGATATCCTTCAATTGGTATTAGAGTCACGCCATGTTAATCCATCAACATTGATAGTAATAATTTTTTTATTATTTTTTTACTATTCATAAATCATTAAATTAATAATAGTTGTTATATGCATATATGTTAATTGTATCAAGTTATAATAGAGGTTGAGTTTTAATAATTTATTGTATAGAATCAATAATCGATTCTATTTTTTTAAATCTTAAAAAGAGATTTCGATATGTGTTCTAGGTCAATATGATTAAATCTTAATTTTTCTAATATACTTGATTTTTGGGTTTAATTGTATATTAGCATAACTGTGATTCATGTTGATGAATGATGATGATATGTACTCTATCTTTCATGGTTGGCCATTAGTAGATTGTAAAAGGCAATAGACTTGAATTTTTTACTATAAGACAAGTTCTATTGATTTTCCATTGACAAGTTCCATTGATACTCTATCAATGTCGAACGGTTTACATGGCTTTAAGATCTAGAAAAGAGAAAAATTTAAAAACGTGTTTCCACATACAAGATACGATCCTCTTCAATAAAGGGTCGACCAAAGTTCCTGGAACTGACAACCGAAGTCATAAAGGGTCGACTGAAGTTCTTGTAGTTGACAATCAAAAGTTGATCAAAAGGATTTGGGGATGACCGAAGTTGACAACCGAAGTTTGAATTTTAATCTTGCAAGTCAAAATCACAGATCCAAGGACTTAGTTTAAAAATAATAGATAGTTTAGTGCCTTTAATGCTGAAATGGCTAGAACTTATTTTTGGCTTATAAATGCAACCCTTGAGGTTGTTAGGAAGATATTGAACTAAGTCATTAATGAAGATATTGAACTAAGTCGACTGAAGTTCTTGTAGTTGACAATCAAAAGTTGATCAAAAGGATTTGGGGATGACCGAAGTTGACAACCGAAGTTTGAATTTTAATCTTGCAAGTCAAAATCACAGATCCAATGACTTAGTTTAAAAATAATAGATAGTTTAGTGCCTTTAATGCTGAAATGGCTAGAACTTATTTTTGGCTTATAAATGCAACCCTTGAGGTTGTTAGGAAGATATTGAAGTGCCATAAATTCTCTCTATACTTTTGAAAAACACTTCAATTCTTGATCATTGATTATGAGTTATACTTGTAAAGATATAAGAGAAAAATCACTCTAGAGAAAGAGCTATCACTGTATTTATTTTTTTTTTCTAGAGGTTGTGAGCTTTGATTGCAACAATATTTACTTCATTCTTGAGAGGATTACCTTTAGTGATTGTTTATATTCTAAGAGAGGGATTTCTCTTGAATACTAGATGCTCTCTAGTAATTGTATTCCAAGAGAGGGAATCTCTTGAAGACTAAAGGTACTCTAGTGTTGTAAAGGTTCTTCAAGCACCCACTAGCTTAAAGATAGTAGATACCCCAAGAGGACTTGGAGAGTGGATGTAGGCAAGTATTCGCCGGATCACTAAAAATCATTGTCACTCTTTTCTTTCTTCTCATTACTACTTATATATTTGATTTGCCGAATCACTCTAAATCATTTTCACTCTCTTCTCTCTTCTCATTACTGCTCATATATTTGATTAGAGTGCATAGTAGAATTATTGTTACGTAAATTTTAATTGGACATTAAAAGTAGCACACCTATTTCACACCCTCATAGTTTGATATTTAGCTAACACTTAGTATAGGGATGTTTAGCTTTTGAACTATATAGTTTTGTTGACGGTTGTGTTAGTCATTGTGGCCAAAACCGTAGTTATAAATGTTTATATTCAGGAGGAATGTACTGATACTTGTATACCTCTTTATGTGACATGTCAGTTTTGGTTAGTTTAAATATGCTTCCGTATATTACATTTCATTCGAGTATAATTATTTTGAATGGTAGAAAAATCTCTAAACTAGTTGAGTAGTAGGCCTTGGTGAGTGGACCTCACTTGCTGGGCACAATGACACCTATATTAATGTTGGGCCTGTGTGTATAAATGGGTTGGGTTGGGTTGTGACAGCGTGTGACAAAATATAATATTTTTATGTATTTTATATTTTAAGAATTTGAGTGTTAGTTTGTGAATCTACCCCTATAGTTGTAATTTGAAGAAGTTTGGGGTCATCTACAAGTAATTGAGTTCTGAAGACTTTTGAAACTAGTGCAATTTCATAAAAATTATTGCACCTGCCCTGCGAGTCACTCACGAGTGCCACTTTATGATGGGAATTGACTCTTTGTCCCCGCGAGCCAATTGGTGAAATCCTAATTCTATTTGGATTCCTATACAGAAAGGGTTTAGAATTTCCAAGTTTAAAAGTTTTCTAGCCTAAAATGGTTAATAAGGCAACCCTAATTGGAGTGAGAGTCATTCATATCAATCATTCATACTCTCCATGTACTTGAGAGAGATTTTTAGAGAATTAATTGAATTTTATATTCTCTCTCAAGGGTATTTATCACACTGTCAACCAAATGAATGTTGAAGTTCTTTGGACGTACTCAAAGGGTGGGTGGATATAAGTGTAATTTGCGAAGGATTCTGGAGGTGTTAAGGATTCAACACTTAACCATCCATTGAAGCGTAGATCATGGACTTGGTCAGTACAAGGAATACACTCAGAAGTTCGAGGATTTGCCACGTAAGGCATGTAGATTTGGTTAGGTTGGGTTTGTAAGTTGAAACTTGTATTTTGCATAGTGGATTAGTTGGTCGGACTTATTCTAGTGGATTTTTTCTACATTGGGTTTTTTCACATAAAAAATTGCGTTTGTTTTTGTGTGCTTGGTTTACTTTTATTGCTTGCGATCATATTTGTCTCATTACTTAACTTCTGCAAAATTCACACAAATGAGTCAATCCAATTTTTTTTTATTTTACAATTGGTATCAGAATGGGCCACTCAAAATAAAAAATATTTTTCTAAATTTCTTTTTCTTAGTGTGATTCGGTTGATTTGTTGTTATGGGTAAATTGATCATAAGAAGCTTGACAGTCTTCAACAAGCCTATAATAATCTTTGCAAGGAATCTTACGAGAAGACCAAAATTTATGGAAAAATAGATGCAACAATGAAAGCACTTGAAAAGGAAATAGATGATTTGAAGCAAAAGCTATTTGAAGTTCAAGTTACCGTTGGTGAATTAAAATCACATAATGTTACTTTGACTGAATATTTTATGTTATTGAAAAAGTGAAAATTCAACCTTTCGGTATGTGGAAGATACTTTTTGGAAAAAAAATTAAAACTTGACAAATATATACATGTGTCTTGAGTCCAAAGATAATCTTGAGAAAAAAATAGCTAAATTAGAATTTGATCTTAATGCTTCTAATGCTACTCTCAAGAAGTTTAATGCCGGTTCAAAGGCTTTGGATGAAATTATTAGTGTGCAGAAAAGTTCTTCAGACAAGAGAGGACTTGGATATGTTGATAATCTGTCATCTCCTTTCAAACCAACAAACAAGGATATTTTTGTGAAGCCTAGAAATAATGGTTCCAATCTTTCCAAGGCCAATCAAATAAAGGATATCCTAAAAAAACCGCTGCAAGTGTTGAGGTAAATTTTTTTTTTTTTGCTCGATAAATAAAAATAGATGATCAAGTGATTCATTTTCAGCACTGCATAAGGGGCATGATTGATCTTCAATATAGCCTTAGAGTTTGTTTTTTGTTAACAAACGATCTTTTAGACCCAGCCACAAGATAAATGAATGTTTAGGGATGATGGGGCTATGTCTACATATAACCTAGTTTTCTATCATTGTGGTGCTCATGGTCATATTAAGGCTCAAAATTGAAAAGGACTCCCAAACCAC
>BRYE01000016.1:18526997-18529497 GCA_030159115.1 Actinidia arguta var. hypoleuca | reverse complement strand
ACAATAATTTATGAACGTGAAAATACCATGGATTAGTATAAGTGCAATCATTATCATAGCATGGATATCATATCTGAAACATCATTAGCTTTGAACCATAGTACAATATAAACGGTTAAACATTTGTCATTAATCATGTAAACAGAGCATAGCCTTCAAAACTGTAAACCTTTTATAACTATAAATCTATAAGTTCAAAAGGTGCAACCACTCGACATAACCATAGTAACCTTTTAGGTCACGCAACTATAGTAACTATATAGGTCACACAACTGTAGTAACCGTATAGGTCACGCATGGGCTTTTTAGGCCAAGGACGTCTCCCACCGTAGGTAGTTTATTTCACGTCCCCAGTCATAGGACTATCGGCTAGATTACGGTCTTGACACGAGAAGACCCCTAGTTGGCACTATGCATTGAAAATCCTTTACTTCTTATGTAAAAGCATCCATCCATGGGTTTTCGATTCATAATATACTAAAATTAGTATGCATTTAAAGGATATGATTTTTATAACGAAACATATTCATTTATGCATTAAAAATACGTGAAAAATATTGCATGTAAAGTGGTTCGTTTTGAAAGCATTTTGAAAAGATAAATAGATTTTGTTCATAGCATCATATTACTCACCTCAATTCCCGTGAATATGTGTTAAGAAAAGTGTTATTACATGTAAAGGACATAAGGTATGGCAATATCAATACTATGCTCAAATAATACAAGAATAAAAGAATCAAAACTAATACGGAACTCCCAACTCAATCCAAGGTGCACTCGCTCTAGGATAATCTACGTCCTAGGTTGACATCCTTAGGAATAGGTCTGAGGGTCCCAAGCTGACCATTCATCAAAACACCTCACCCTCATGATGGAAGAATGAGACAATTTTCTAGGTCAAGACCTCATGAAAATGGACCTAAAGTCTCCAAAGAGGTAAGTCAAGGAGTTAAACATACCTCGGAAAAAAATAAAATGTCCTAAAAGAAAAAGGCCAAAATAGTCAATGGTGACTTTATTCAATTACCGATAGTCAATGCATAATCTCATAGTTCTATCGTTCTTTCGTACAAATAACACATGAGCACCCCAAGGTAAAATATTAGGACGAATGAATCATTTTTCTAACAAGTCTTAGAGTTGAACTTTCAACTCTTTCAATTCTAAAGGAGACAATACAATAGGGAGCTTTGGAAATGGGTCTAGTACTCAGATATAAATCGATGTAAAACTCAATCTCCCGATCTACTAAGGAACTAGGTAGCTCATCAGGAATGACATCGGGAAAATCCCAGACAACATGAATATCTTCTAAAGATGGTAGAAAAATATGTGTGTCAATAACGCTACACAAAAATGCACTATTCTCTTTTTGAATTAAACGGCGTGCTTGCATAAAAGAGATGAGATATGGAGGAGGCACGACGCCAACGGTCACTTTCTGTTCATCGGTGCAAGGTAGGACTTCAAACACCCTCTCATTTCCTAAGAGCCAGATTCCGCAGCCATGAGATTGGTGATTCCCTGAAAAGTCAAGGGCTTTAACTATTGAAATTGCTTAATGGTAGTAAGGCCCACTACTTCTGCTCTTGGCACTGGTATTGTTGGTCGCAATGGTACTACCGGTGACTCTGGGGCATTAGCGGTGTTGCTGTGAGTATCATGTATCACTTGAACAAGTTCTTCTAGGATTCTTTTTATACGGTCAATTCGGCCCTCAAGCTCTACTGTCCCTCTACGACCACCTCTCTTTGGTGGCATAGCTCATTACAGAGGGTCTACTATCCCTCTATGTTTACGGCCACCTCTTCTTTTTTTATACATAATAGGGCTAACTTTGAATATATACATAACATGGCCAACTTAAGGATACATAGCAAAGGATCTAAAACATCAACAAAACTACATAGGACCCTTGGGCCACAACACTAAAGTCTGCATCGTCACTTTCTTCTATGATTTCTCGGATTGGTTCCCTAAAAATTTGTTTTTGAAAATATAAACTAAACTCTTAGTGAATAACAATAATACATAAACATGAAAATACCATGGATCATTATCATAGCATGCATTTCTCATTTGAAACTGTCATGTAAACATACCATAGCATTTTTTTAAAACTTGAAACGTTCATAACTGTAACGTCGCATAGCTTGAAATCTTTTATAACCGTAAACATAGCATAATTTGAAATCTTTCATAACTGTAAATCTGTAAGTACTATAAGTATTAAAAGTGCAACAACTCGACATAGTAACATTTCGGTCATGCAACATAGTAATCATATTGGACACACTAGGGCTCTTTAGGCTATGTACGTCTCGGCTCTTTAGGCTAGGAACGTCTCCCAACATTGATAGTTTATTTTACGTCCCCTATCGTAGACTATCGAGTTAGATTAAGATCTTGTCATGAGAAGACCCCGAGTTGACGTTATACATTGAATATACTTCTTCTTTCATGTAAAAGCATCAATCCATAGTTTTTATTTCATAATCTA
>BRYE01000016.1:18494497-18506997 GCA_030159115.1 Actinidia arguta var. hypoleuca | reverse complement strand
ACTTGATGCCACAGACTTGCTATCACTCTGACTTTCCAAGTTAACATGGGACTTGTGTCGCTTTCCCTTCCGACCTCCCTGAGGTGGGTCTTTCAAACCCTTAGACCCCCTTTGGAAAGTCCTACTACTACTATTTAAGTGGGCTTCATTAATTTGTTATCAACCAGAATTTGTGCCATTTCGGCCAACTGAACTTGCAGGCACTTAATGGCGATATCCCGGCTATCTCCGCCTTTAGGAAGCAATCGACCTGGCCTCTACCTAAAGGTGGCCTAAGCCGTCCTCTAAGCATCGGCTAGTAGTTTGGCCCCTATGTCACTAGGAGTCCTGGGTGCATAAGGGGCTCCCCTCAAGTTTCATGGCTACCAGAACGGTTATTGCTTTGTGATACCATCAGGATTGGCCTTGCAGATGTCTATAATCGATTTTTTATATACGGTGCCAATTATGGGGTGTAGTGTTTAAGGAATAGAAGAGAGAAAATTGATGATAGACATTTGCGGTGGTCCAATGGCGGTTGAAGGAGGCTACATGTAGTCACTGGTTGAAAGGGTCAAGTTGCGACATAGAAATAATGAGTTCGGCCACTGGAGCTGTTTTTGAAAAACAACTCTCCGACAATCAAGTTAGATGACCAGAGAAAACATAAGCTTAGAGTAACTAAGTTTGCATACCTTTGAGAAAATAAGGGTTGGCCTCATATAGCACAGCTCAGAGCATTACGGGCATGCACCAACTGTTGTGTCACTAAATAGACTACAGCTTGGCACGTGCCCAAATGCGCTAACTACTATTATGTCAGTGAGTGGGCGTCTAACCCAGCCATGCCCCTAGGGCTTGGTTGGGAGCTAGCCGTAATGTTGTCGATGTCTCGATCTAAGTGTAGAAGCTACCAGAGGAAACATCGCCATACAAGTTATGTTCTTTCTCTTGTTGTGCCTTGGGACCGCTACGGTACGTCACCCATCGGCCAAGCTTTGGCACAATCGTCTTACCAAGCTTTCTATAGAGCGACAGCTCGGAGGTGATGCTTACCTTATCTCGGTCAGTACCAAAGTCCAGTAATGTTCTCAACCGAGCTCCAGTGCAGGGACCCAACCGTGCTTACTTCATAGTGGTAGCCCAACGGCAATGCCTACCATAGTAAGGTCAGAACTTGTAGTTGTGTATTTTATTCTTTTACAATAACAGACTCTGAGTTTAATAGAAACTCACGAACAAAAAGTTGAAGGGCGATTTTATTGAAACACCCGAAGTTATTCATTTAGCCCCACACACTATAGCCCTCCCCCACCCACATGATACCAAACCCCAGCACCAAGCCAAGCTCTCAAATCCGCTCAGTTACCATCACCAAACACAACCCAATCTCTCTACCCCCACAATCCCGTTGACGAGGAATAGAAAAAATTCTCCAATTTTTCCAAACTTTGCTTTGTTGACTGTTGTCTAGTTGTTTTCTCAAATAGTTTGAGAGGTGGGGCAATGATGAAGGAGAGGAAGAGACACCAACACACAAAAAAATCCAATAAAGGGGCAAGAGTGTGAAGAGAGTAGGGTTAGGGTAAGGCCGAGGGTGAGAAGAGGCGGCAGGTGGTTGGGTCTGAAGAATGAGTAAAGTTAGGTTTAGGTTAAGTTGAAGGCATTTGGGGATAGATAGAGATGTGAACAGAAAAAGATTTTAAGTATTTTAAATGGGTCTACATAAAAAATAGGTGCAAGATAAATTTTATCATATTTTTTTTTATATAAAAATTTATAAGTGAAAGTAAAAAGAAAAAAACAAGAATAAAGTGATATTAAAAGAAAAAAAAATAAATAAGTTATAAAATTTTATCATTATTTTTTTTATATAAAAATTCGAAAGTAAAAGTAAAAAAATAAAAAATCAAGGGGTATTAATAAAAATAAAAGGGTACTAAAAAAATACTAAAAGGGTTGAATGGCAAAATTATAGTTTGAGAAAGAATTGAGAGTAAAAGTTAAAAGTCAAAAAAAAAAATCACATCTAGGGGTTGGGGTCTCTTATGTTAGTTTTAGATTAGATTAATTAGTTTAGATTAATTAATTTTCTGAGAAAGTAACTGAGAATTACCTTATCTGTGATTATTTTTTATTTTTATATTATTTGTTCTTCTGCGATGAAAAATCATCAAAATTAATGAAATTTTTTTTTTCGAAGTGTCCGCGGACACGGGCAATTACTAGTATGATTATAAACCAAGTGTTAATTGTCTTCTCATCATCAATCTCCGATACTCTTTAATAAAAAGCATTAACATATAGACTCACAATAGCAGTTATTATAAATTTTGATTGGCATTAGTACGCAGTGCAGAGGACATGCATACCAAGTACTGTATCAACTTCTAATAGCAGTTCCATGTTACAATGCCAGACAAAATGCTATCAAAAGAGAAGTAGCAATGGACATGGAAAATGAATATTGATGATGACATCCACCAATGAAATATATATATTGCTTGTACGGATATCTCTTTCGAGGATCAACAAGCCTTCTTGACCAGTCTCATCTTTGCCGTCACAGGTAATCCAATCCAAGGAGTCTCCTCCTGAGTCCCAATCGGGGAATGCAGAAGCGTGCATTCCTACAACACCTATAGTCAGGTAAAAAGCCCTCAACCCCAAGGAATGAATAATATGCGCACTTAGATTGGTGATAATGTGAAGTAAATTGTGTTAAGACACCTGTTAAATATGTATCCAAACGTAAAAAGCTAAGCCTTTTGTCCCAATATGGGGTCGGCTACATACATCATTTTTTGTTATTCTGCTCACGCAGCACAATATGTTCAACGCGTACCCTCGTTTACCACCACATCTCATGTCAATTTAGGTCTCAATGTCCCCCTAACATCCCCATTAACTTTAATGTTATTACTCCTCTTTACAATTGCATCTACTAGTCTTTATTGTATGTGAACAAACTACCTTAGCTTATTTTCTCTCAATTTGTCTTAAATTGGTGCTACCCTACCATTTCATAAATGTTTTGTTTTTAATTCTATTTCTTTTAGTCTTACTACAAATCCACCTTAACATTCTTATATCAGCTACGACACTCAATTTATTGGCGTGTTATTTCTTAGTTGTCCAATATTTGGTCCCGTATAAAGTTGTTGGCCTTATAGATCTATAAAATTTGTCATAAAACACCAGAAGCAAACGCCCACTTGAGCCAACCAATTTTGGTGGCTACTCTAACATGATAAGAAGAAAATAAAAATCCAAAGACAAATCATACCTGACACAATTGTCACACGACCAGTTTTCTATTTGAGAGGCTTCATGCCCTGCAAGTTCCAAGTTAAAGCTTCACTTATGAATCAAATATTTGCTATTTGCCATATTTTAAAGACAAAAAAAAAAAAAAAAGATCTTAGCCAAACCATATTGTAATCTTACATATCCGGGATCTAAATATAATATCTCCTAGTTGCTAATGTGAAGATTATCACGAGAAATAGGGTGAGAGAGAACAATGAGAGCCTTTAGGATCTCATTTAATTTATTGAAATGCTTTATTTTGCATTAAACAAAGCACTGATGTTCCATCATACTGCTATTCATATATACCATGCTTTGACTGCACTCAATTAGCAAACAACAGATCTGCTTCTGAATGAAGAACTAAAAGGAAGTCAGAGCAATCTATCTCAAGCTCTCTCTATTTTTATTTTTATTTTTAAAAAAAGGCACAGCTGAGATTTTTAGTGAACCAGGCTCCTAACACTCAAGTCCGACAAGTTAAGGATACTCTCCTTGCATCAGGGCAACTATAGAGGCCTAGAAGTATGTATGTCCAAAGGCTGAGAGTATGGAAAAATCTTGATACCCACATTTGTTGTGAGTGTGCTTGTTCTCTTTTGCGCTGTGTTCAGAGGGGAGGGAGAATTCACTATCAAGGATGGATATGGAGGGAGAGGAACCAAATAATGCTTGAAAAAGACTATTCAAAAATCATGGAGGATGTGAAATACAATCTACCAAATGTTTCATGTGATGGAAGACTGATTAAGAAGCTGGTATGTGCATAATTTGATTAAATTTGAGTTAGTGCGTACCAAAAAAAACAAATCAGCTTGGTTTATGAAATCAATATACACTTAACCGAATCTTTTTGTATTAGTTTGGTAGGCTCACGTCTCAAATAGCTGGATAATATTATTTTCCAAAGCAAAATCTTGCATATCATCAATGCAAGCAACTCCAACGTACATTCAGTTCCACTTATTGGTCCATAGGCCACTATAACAGAATACCCAATAACAGATGTGTAGGGACGTGTGAGGTTAATCTCATGTAGGATAAAGATTAACCAAGATTGACTTTTAATATATAACAGATGGACTCACCACTTACAAAAAGCTTAAGCTTTGAAGTACATCATACTTCAAAATGAAATCGATGCTTGTTTTGATCTAAAATGGAGCTTAGCCCAAGGTAGCAAAATTAGATATTGATCTTGATGCTACTTTCAAACGTTTTAATACAAGTTCAAAGGAATTGAATGAGATGCTAAGTGTTCATAAAACAGCTAAGAATAAAGCGGGACTTGGGGGTATCCATATACTTCAACTTCCAAGACGGAGGCAAAACGGTTTTGTAAAGCCCAAAGGCAATGATCCCATTCTCCCTAAGGCTAACAAAGCAAAGACATCTCTCATGAAGACCACCGACACAAGTGTATTGGTGAAGCCCAATGACAAGGGTCCCACCCCTTCTAAGCCAAGGTAGCAAATGCATTACCAAAGAGGCAACCACCATAGGTGGTGAATTAAACTCTTAAAAGTGTATTCATGTGTGTCATCATTGTAGAGACTCGCGAGTATGGTCACATTAGGCCTTATTGTTAAAGAGAACTTGCACTTCCTACGCGAAACAACAATCTTTTACACATGAAAAGTTTGTGCCCACGGTCATTTTTGTGGTGTGGAAGCCCCCGTGGTTGTCGCGAGTGATAGTCACTTGACCGTAGGCCGTCACGTGCTATCAATTTCTGTGTTGGGCTTTACCTCGGCTTTAAATCCCCACCCACCCCGGCCTCCCCCAGCTTGTGGATGGTGGAGTTGGTCCCCCAGATTAGTCGATCTGGTACCAAATACAGAGTTATCCAAATCTTTGTGGTGTGGAAGGACATATTAGACCAACATGTTTTCGATTAATTGGTATTTCACATGCTAATTTTATAAATCAATTTGGAAAAAATAGTGGTAGAGTACTAGAGTTTTCGAACAACCTAGAGTGTCTGGTAATGAGTAGAACTTTCAAATATTAATCTAGAAGACTTAGAAAGCAAAACAAGTCGAGGTTGGATCCCAAGGAGGTAAAGAGAAACAAAATGGAAAAGATGTCTGCAAAGTCCAAACCCCAAGAGAATCCTCAAAGAGTGAACCATAGGGTTGTTTTGGTTAGAAGTTCAAATTTGCGTTATTGTGTTATGTTGCCTACTGATCCTCTATAATCTTGGGACTTCGACACAGGAGTTGATCTGCCTTGTGGTGGGTGTTCTCATTTATAGTCCAGGGTGTGTGATGCAGTCCATAAGAAGACCAAGCAAAAACAAAATTAAAAGAGCATTCAAACATGGGAATTGCATGGTTTTGAAGCAGAATTCAATTGGGTACAATTAGATCAATGTAGCATTAAGTTTTTAGCCTTAGTAGAGTCACATTTTTGTTATTGTAGGTTAAATGTGTCGCTGGAATTTTTAGGTTAGGAATATTTTGGTAATTTCCAATAATTGCTAGAACGGGTTTTAATGTTGGTCAACGGAGGATAATATGGGTCAAGTTGTTTATTTGGGTTTTCAATTCTAAATCCTTTTCGGTATTGGGTTTAGTAATTTCCTTTTTTAATTAGAAATCCTAGTCCTATTTGGTATGGGAATCCTACTCCTAGTTGGTATGGAAAATCTTCCAAGTCTCTATAAAGTCATATAATGCCACTAAATCAATAGAAATGAATTTTGAGAATTATTTTCTAGCAAAAGATGCTTCTTTTGAGATTGTGTGATGCAATCAAACCCAAGGTGTGATGTCTTTAAACTTCAAGGAGTGATTCCTAGATTTATCTTCATTTTTCTTCTTATTTTTCTACACCTAAATCAGGCCCTCAACAATGCCAAAATTTCATATTTCTTGCTTTAACCCTTAAACTTTCGATACCTCATACAAACCCTAAAAGCCACCTACTTGTCCTACATTAGCGTGTTTTATGTCATTATGTTCTTCTTAGATTTATGAGTGTTGTAGAGTAGAGTTTATTCGTATTTATTTCAGTTGTTTTCTTTCGAAGTTTAAAAAAAAAATACCAAAATGGTTTCCATAGGCTTGATGATCTTGATAATTGCCGGATGTTATGCTTGTTTTTATATCTTTCTAAGAATATTGTTATTGTTGAATGGAGGTGTGCAAAGACTATGGTTCATTACTAGATCTCTTCGTCTGAAATTTTGAACTTCATGATTACTTACAAGGTTGCACTAATGAAGAGATCCCCCGAAGTTGAGATGCAATTTATCTATGGACCTTTCTCACATTTTTGAAGCATAGTTTCCCCATAGATTAACTTTTTAATTAGTATTCCAATGTAGATGTTGAACTCTACCAACTACCCATCTCCAATTTCACTCCACGGTCTACACTCAATGGTGTTATTGAATATGGATTGAGGAAAAAGACTACCTATGAGTGTGCATGAAAGTTTCCATTCATAATAAGTCAATGAAAATGGCTACCATACCTCAGTAATGTGAAAGTTGCTGAGGAAAACACAAAGAAACATATAAAAAGATCTTGGAGAGCCATTAAATTGTGGGGAGCTCCATATTTTCATCTACAAGCACACCTGGAATCTATATAGTTTTACTTTATGTAGAAATGATCGAAATGATCTTTAAAGTGTGAATGCGGTCCAACAAAATAGATCTCATATAGAGTTGGAACTTGAAGTTAATGCTGATAGAAGCACACATACACCAACACTTAGAGGTACTCATGAACTTCCGTGAAGAACACATCACATGGTGAATTCATATAATGTTTGAGAGTGAAACATTCTTTAATTGTAATGAAACCATACATGATAAAGGAGTTGATAGTTCATCTTATGACATATCTTGTTTTAAAGGGATTTTCTGTGTTGATCTTGTTTTTGTGTGGGTGTTGTTTTTGTTCGAGTTTCTGGGATTTCGAGTCAATTAGATTTTCTTTCTGTTATTGGAAAAATGAATTTTTCTCCTAAATTCCCAAAAAAATTGCAAACATTATCTTTCGGTGAATTTTGCATCTTTGGTGAAATTGCCATTGTCTAGTCCTAATTTCATTCTTCTAGGTTTCCATTATTAGGGTTTTACTTTTTATTGCTTGCATCTACAGCTCCTCTCTTGCCCATGGGAAGGTGCTATATTCAACTAAGTTTTGTTCCTTAAGAGGTTCATGATTGACTTGAGGAGTTCTTTATGAAAAAGGAAAGTGATGGGTGGATGACATTCCAATACTTTTATAATTTGGATGGTTGTTTATATGGTACTTAATTGTTGTTATGGATGGTTACCATTTTGGCTTGCTTGTTGATAGATATATAAGATTAGTCCATGCATACTTGGACTAATGTTGATATATTGTTGATTTATTTGCATGATTGATCTTTTAGTTGGATATTTGTTGAGTATGTATCCTTGTAATTCTTGATGCTATTCCCATTGATTCTTGGTTTATATTGCTATACTAATCTCTCCATATTGTTACATCTTGTCTCCTTTGTCAATTCATGACAAAAAGGGGGGAGATGAATATATTTAGGAGTGGATTAGGAGTTTATGGGTATTCATGGGCTTTGAAAATATTATAGACACATTATTGCTTGAATCTTGTGAGGTTAATATCACTTTGCTTATTATGTTTATTACCTATTCAATCTTGAGGATTAGGGGTGTAGGCAAAAAAACAACTGACCCGTCAAACCTGCTCGATTCTATGGACTAGATCTCGCGAGGGTTTTCCTCAAGGGTTCCACGTAAAAGATCATGTGTCCTTCATTGTATGTATGATTTGTTTATTTGTTCGCTATGATTATAGATCTAGTTAAATTAGATTCTATCTTTCTGTAGTTTGTTAATTGGGAAATTGAAGTGGGAATTGATTGCCTCTTGATTGAACAATTGACTTAGGAATTCCGTACCAGCAAATCAAACCCTTGTGCTGAGGGAATTTTACATTTTTTTTTAATCTCAGTTGCTCCCAATCAACAGCAAGCCTTGGCGTAGTGGTAAGGTTCCACCACTTTGACCTGGACATCATGAGCTTAAAACATGGAAATAGCGTCTCTGCATGTTGGGATAAGGTTGCCTAAATCTGCCCTTGGCAAAACCCAGAAGTGCAAGAGCCTCGTGCACTGGGCAGCTGCCTTTCTAATGGCTTCCAATCCAACAAGGATCTAGAGCATACAAGAAAAATTACTATCAAACCATGTTTTTCTTGGTTGTTCATACTTCTGGCACATTTGTCTCCAGTCGCAGATCCAAAAAGTTGCTCAAATCGTTAAGATAATCCTAAAGCCTTGATCCTAATAATCCAACTATAACTGCCAAGAAGATAAAAATATAAGCAAAATAAAAATTACCTCACTAGTTTCTGTATATATTATGGGAGAAAATTGAAACAACTATACATACTTGCATATAAGAAATAACAGGCCCCTACTCCATTTGGTCCCTTTTAATTCTTGACCATGATACAAACCAACTGCTCAGGGCATTAAAGAATATCATGTTCCAGTATTATGCGATCTTGGCTTGTTAAGCTGGAGAACGAGACCTTCCAATAGAGAAGTGAATGCAATGACAGCACATTGACAAACTTCACATCAACGTTGAAACCATGAATTATGTCAAGCAAAAACGAACGCTAAGACAATTATTGCAATCATAAATGTCATTTGCAAACATAAAGTATGAGTCAATAATAAAAATGGAGGTACATGTGGGTTTTACCTTAGATGTCCTGAGCTCATTGACTGCCATTCTGAGAGAATCATCTGAAAGTATCAAGCGTGATAGAGCCCCTGTGCTTAAACTGCAATATCACTACATGCAATTAAAAGTGGGGTAGAAACATACATAAAATACATGATCAACAACTCAACTACTAAATTCTAACAAGTGCTAAGCACAACAACAGCAAAAGCGTCCATGTTTCTAAACCAGATGGATAATTGTTTTCATTACAATGAATCCATCCATATCCATGTTCATGGCCCCTAATACATGAATTGTGAAATTCTAGATGGAAGCAACAAGCCCTGATTAAGAAAAGAAAAGAAAAGAAAAGAAATATGACCAATCTAACAAACTATATCTTTCTCATTGACTACAAGAACTTAATTTTCATCCTCAAATCATTTAATGCAAGTAACATAGTCTTCCAATAGAATAACAAATTCTTGACCTTGAAGCTTCCTATTGAATGGCACTTCTTAAAACACTTGTACTACCCTAGGTCCCAAGTGAACAAATGAAGGGAAAATGTATATGTCCATTTAACGGGCTTAAATCTTTTGACGGATATTTACTATTTAGAAGTTAATATCATGTACCCCAACTTCTTCGCTGCATCAGATATAGAACCCTTAACTGCAAAAATTAAATCTAGCAGAGCTTGCATTCCCTGTGATTAAATAAAATAAGATTAGAATTGGTCTTAATTTCCAACTAATCAAAACTTCAAAAAATTCTTGTTAACAAAGAAAAAAGACAGATAGCAGACACCAAAGCAAACTTAGGATTATTTGGCCCAATCTGCGGGCCACAATCTGATCCTCTGATTGCTGATTTTTCAGGAAGAATTTGGCAGAGCTCTTGGGGTGGTGAATATGCATCAACATCAACTGTATTCCTGACTGAATCATAAAAATTAAAATACCTATTAGAGCAGACACTCAATTTCATTCAGATGGCATAGTGCATTAACTGAGAGTGAGATGGAACTTGACAAGGTCCCCAATAGAAAGCAAATCCAAGCTGAAAGAATAGCAATTGACATACGTTAAATACTTGGCACCACAATCACAACCAAAGAATCAAGCTACCAAACTAGATATCCAATGCAGACATAATTTTGCCAAGGCCACGTATTAGAAGCATGCCTTTCCATATCTACAGAATAAGAAACCTTGACATTAGATTTCAAAGAGAAAATATTTTAGGGTAAAATCCACTTAACCCTGCTGTGGCTCTTATCTTCATCTTCCTATATGAACATAACTGAAAATCCTAACTCTAAACCCTAACCTTAACCCACAACCCCACCACCACTAGCCACTACCAGACACCTCACCCGCTACCCCAACCTTCACTAATTTTCATCCAATTGATCACAATACGGAAAAGCCATTTTCTTTGCCATTTATCACTCCAATCACAATCATGTATTCAGAAAGAAAATTCATTACTAACTACAGATTCCCAAAACTATTGAGATATTAGATGACCATAAAAGTTACTCTTAAAGTAATGATTTGCACGCCAAAAACACTCAGATCTGCACAAATGGGTGGGCTTCAGTTCATGCATATAATAGGGCCACTCACGTCGTGGACAAATGAGCTGTGGGCTACAAGGCCATGGTACGACTCAATCTCAATGATTGTGTACATAAACATGGCAGGACGACTCCTCCGCAAACCATTCCTACAATGTGACTGTATATGTGTACATAGGTTATATGTATAATTTAATGTGTGGTTTAATAACAATTAGGTTAGAAAGTAAGGAATTAGTTTTTAAAAATGTGGTTTAATTGGGTTATTAAGTAATTAACTAGGGATTTGAAAATATGTGTGTGTGTGTGTGCGCGCGCGCGCGCGTGTAAGCATATGTATATATTGAGGATATGGATCATCCATTAGCATGGCGGACTCCTCCTGTTTGAACCAAGTTTTGATATCAAACTCCTCTAGATGAAGATAAAGCGAATCGGGTGAGATCCAATTTAGATACTACTTTGGATTCACTCGTAGGATCGAATCAATATTGATTTATCTCATTAAGATGTTAAAATGAACAGGCTTTTGAGAAAGATTTGGGATTGGAATAATTCCAAATCTTATTAAGATGCTAAAATAAACAGACTTTTGAGATATATATCGGATTGGAATAATTCCAATTTCTCCTCGATATATCTATTCTATTATTAAAATGAAACACTGCACTTGGTGTATACCCAAATTTGAAGCCGGCTCACACTTTTTCATGACAAAAATGCCCCTCCACAAAATAAATGCCAGCAACTGCTTCACAATTAAAAAAAAAAAAAAAAATCAATCCATTTCAAGAATCAGTTCTACATATGCATTGCGTGAGCACTCACCGCTAGTTTCTTAATATAAGAAAGACAACGGACAGCATACATATTTAAGACCACCTTTGTGGCATGTAATACACATTTCTTGAATCATAGCAATCAGTCTAATATGAAAAACATGAGCTGAGAAATGTAAGAAATGCTTACTTTTAAGGGCTAACAGAGTTCGAAGGCGAGTTAGGGCTGCTGCACGATTCTTATGTTGTGATCTATCCTCTACAGCCTAGAAAAAAATTAGTACCAATCAAGTGAACAAAGAGAAAAGAAAACATTCATTAATCCCAATGATTCGATATCAAATTGTTAAGAAAAAAGAAAAGAAAAGAAAAATTACTTATCAATAACTAGTTTTTAGGTTAAAAAATGAACATAATATTTTAAAGAAATGCCTTCCCATTTTCTTCTTATTTTTACAACCACAACAAACAGAGCAATAAAAACTCATCTCATTTCCCTTTCCTTTTCCATTTCTTTCCCTCAACAAATCCAAGAAGCAAAGTCAAATACAAAAAATAGAGAAGAGGAGGGAGATAGAGGCGAACAGCATGTCAGGAGGGAGCAATACATTAATACATAATAAAGATGCATATATCTAAACTACCATAAAGGGAATACCCAAGCAGGTGCAAACCAAAAAGTGAGGCCGGCTCAAGCAATTTCTATTGTAAAATTGCAAGGAGAAGTTATATATACGCCATTCAGATGGGTTGTTATATATGGACCATCCCTATTGGACCATAAATTGCGTAAGATTCTCCTGTTGTTTAATACTTTAATGGCTCTGTCGTGTCAAATTCCTGTTGTTTAATACTTTAATCGGATTTGTCCATGACTTTGGTGTGGAGTATTTAGTTAGGTTTTCTTGTTGAGGGTTTATGGGGTGTGAGTGTGGGGGTGTGGGGGTGGGGGTGTGTATAATAAATTGCATAGAATTAAGCAGACTAATAAACAGATGACCTGAGCGACAATGCCAGTAGGGAGGTGCTTGAGACGGACAGCAGATTCACGCTTGTTGCGGTGCTGACCCCCTGGACCAGACGCCTTGAAAGTATCCATATCGCATTCCCTCATCAGCTCTTCATCCGTCATGCCCAGGAATTGTCGCCCATCACCACC
>BRYE01000016.1:18469497-18479497 GCA_030159115.1 Actinidia arguta var. hypoleuca | reverse complement strand
TATATGTATAAGTTGAAGAAATTGGGTTATACCTTAGATACCTTTAGGTAAGCCCAATGTTGAGTTTAGAGGACTCCCTTAAGTCCCAATTGAAGCATATTGAAGCTCAATTCAAAGAAATTAAATGCTAGAAACAAAAATCCCAAATTTCTAAATGTTAGGGTTTTTGAAACTTTAACCTTAGATCTACCATGCTAGGGTTAGTTTTGAGGTTTGAGTTTGAGTTATTGTTGTCTCTTGAGTGTGTAGTTGAGCCATAAAAACTTTGGTGAAGTTTGGATTAAGATTGGATAGGTTTTTGACAAGTTTCATGCCAATTCTGCTGCTGCGCGCGACTGGCGTTGGAACGCCACGTTGGAACGCCCAGGCGTTGGAACGCCACGTTGGAACGTCCAGAGATAGGATTTTCATTTTTGCCCAGGCGTTGGAATGCCACGTTGGAACGCCCAGGCGTTGGAACGCCACGTTGGAACGTCCAGAGATAGGATTTTCATTTTTGCCCAGGCGTTGGAACGCCACGTTGGAACGCCTGACGTTCGAACGCCACGTTCGAACGCCAGACCATTTTCAGCCCAGACACTGTTTTGTAAAACGGGCATAACTTTATCTAGAAAATTCGGATTGAGACACCGTTTGAAGCGTTGGAAAATAGACTCGTAGAAATTTCTAACCATATAAAGTTTACAATTTAATTCCATCTATATTATGAGATATTGAAGTTTAAAGTCGACCTAAGCTTTTACTAACAACACAATTTTCTTTAGAAATTAGTCCTTATTCAATTGAGCATAACTTATTCATTTGAGATGCGTTTCAAGCTCATGACCTACCAAATTGAAGGTCATTAAGTCTATTTTCAAATGATATTGACCTAGGAGGTATATTTATTGTCGTGAGATAAATGGGATGCGATGAAAGAACTATAGACAAGTGTTGCCTTTGGCCATTAATAGTCAACCTAGGATCCTTAAACCTATTCCTAGGAGTGTCGCCCTAAGGCGTAGGTTATCCTTGAGTGGGGATACCTTTAGTCAAGTCGAGAGTTGTTATATTAGTTTTAAAACCTTTTCGATCATAGTATTGACAAATTGTATCGTATGTCATATATGTGTAGGAACGCCAAGTGTAGCATTTAGCCAAGGAAACCAAGGTGAGTAACACGATGCCATGGACAAAACCTATGTATCTTCAAAAGTGTTTTCAATACGTATTATGTTATATGTAACCATTTTTCCATGCTTTCAATGCATCAATGATTATGTTCTAAAAATGAATGCCATGCCTTTCAAAGTATTCAATGTTACTATGCTATGTATTGAAATCCATGGATGCATGATTTACAAGAAAAGCTAATTATGTTCAAGATAAGCAAGTATAGTGACACTCGGGGTCCCCCGTGGTGGGACTTTAATCTAGCCTAAGGTCCTAAGGTAGATGGGGGACATTAAATAAGTTCCATCTACACAGTGAGATATCTCTGGCCAAAAGAGCCACCCGACCTATATGGTCATCCAGTTCAGCCGAGTTGTCATAGTTTCAGTATATGATATGTACAAGTACAAAAGCAAGTATGCCAAGATTCTGTGAGCTTCAAGTTTATGAAAGTTTATGTTTTCAGAAAAGATATGTATGCTCACATGTTTAAGCTAAATGATATGAGTATGTTATGAAATAATCCATGGTATTTTATGTTCATGCATCTGTTGTTATTCACTAAGCTTTTAGCTTACGTTTTCGAAAACCTTTTCAGGAGACCAGTCCGAGGAGCAGTAAGAAGAAGATAGCAAGTAGACTTTAGTTTTGTGGCCAATGGCCTTATATTGTTTTGTAAGGGCTAGACCCTATATTATGTAATGATGTATGTAGAAAGTTTAAAGTTTAGGCACAGCTCTGTATACAGTGTGCACACTCTACTTTATTATTTTTAGTATTATGACGCTTCCGAGAAAAGAAAAAGAAAATTTTATACCAATTTGAATGAGTATGCACAGGTTAAAGATAAGTAGGCCTTGGCGGCAAGCCGTCGGCCGGTGACGTACCGTCGATCCGCATAGACCGGGTTACGGGGCGTTACAAGAGGTAAACAAGATGACCAAGGCAGACATAATTATGGAACTTCTGTATCCTAGCTAGTTGTCCTACATAGTGTTAGTAAAAAGAAAAATGGCAATTGGCTAGTATGCGTAGATTTCACAAGTTAGAACCCAGCTTGTTCAAAGGACCACTTCTCAATTGATCAACTGGTAGATTCAACCTTAGACCATGCTCAAATGAGCTTCTTAGATGTTTATTGAGGTTACCATTAGATAATTATGCACAAACCAGAATATGAGAAAACAACATACATCCCCCTCGAGGTGTTTTTTGCTGTAAGGTCATGCCATTTGGGTTGAAGAATGCTGGGGCAACTTACCGGCGTATGATCATAAAGATGTTCAGACATTTGAAGGGAAGCGCGATGGAAGCTTATATCAATGATATAGTTGTGAAAAGCAAGGAAGAGCTAGACTACTTGAGGGACTTGATCTAAGTATTTGAGATTCTAAAGAAACACAAGTTGGAATTGAATGTAGCGAAGTGCACTTTTGGCTTGAGCTTGAGAAAGTTTCTCAGGCACTTGGTGACATGACAAGTGATAGAAGCAAATCCAGAACAAATAGTGACAATTTAGTCAATAACAATGGAGGAAGTTCAAAAGTTAATAGGTATGGCAATAGCACTCAACAGATTCATAAGTAAGTCTTCTGACAAATGCCATCCATTTGTTCAACTACTTTGCAAAAACAAGTTCAAATGTGGAACACAGTGCAAACTAGAATTATAGGAATTTAAGTGATGCCTGACTAGGCCACCACTTCTTCCCACTCTAGATGAGGGAGAGTTGCTCCATGTTTACCTTGTCATCTTAGAGCACGGCATTAGTTCGATGCTGCTAAGGGCGGTGGACACAAAGTAGTGCCCGATCTACTTTGTTAGAAAAATATTTATGGATTTCCAAATGAGGTATCTACCATTGGAGAAATTGATTTTACCCTTGGTGGCCACATTGAGAAAGTTGATGCATTATTTTTAGGCCCATCCTATAGCAGTTTACACTGAGTTCCCATTTAAGGCTATGCTTATGTAGTCACACTTGTCCAGGAGACTATCCAAATGGGCGATAGAGCTTAGATGATATTAAATTCTTTCTAGCAACATTCGAGGGGAAGGTCTTAGCTGACTTAATTGCCTAGTTCGCCCTTGGACTCTGAGTTTAGAACCAGGCTTGCATGTTTCTGCACACATGGGAAAGGAGGGCTCAATTGAAGATCCAATAGAAGTGGAGAAAGATGTTGTAATAGAGAAGGATTTGGAGGTTAATCCAAAGCCTCCCCAAATCAAAAGTGTAAGGGGGTGAAATAGGTTTGCTTTAATAATGACCAATAACAATTGATTCTCAATATAATATGCACTCAATATAATAAATAAGTAGTTATAATGAGAATAAGAGAAGAGAGAGTGCAAATAGATTTATAGTCGTTCGACCAAATGTTGCCTACGTCTACTCTCCAAGACCTCCACGGGAATTTACTATCCTCATAAGCTTTTGATTATTTGTTAACCATTATAATGCTAGACCACTAGAGCTCCTTTAGTCTTCAAGAGCATAGCCCTATCTTGGATTACAATAATAAATCACGCAAAGTGATTTTCTCAAAGGAATAAAGTTGTAGCAAAAAATGCTATGTATAGATATCTAGGATGTTTTCTCTCTTTTTGATAATACAAATTTAGCTTGGGAGAATAACCAAGAGTATGAGAATTGAATGCAATAGGTTGAGAGGAATTAATTCTATTGAATGTCTTTCCTACAAATTCAAGGGTTATATTTGTAGCTCTAATTTGAAAACTAGCCATTGTAGCATTAAATGCAGACAAACTAGCCATTCTGATTCAATCTGGACCATTGGATAAAGATCAAAATGGTCAGGATTAATAGATCAAACTTCGGTTGACAACTTCGATCAATTGAACTTTTTGTTCAGTTGAAGTTGCTTCAACTTCGGTCTATCGATTCCAATCCATAAGATAATTAAAACTTCGATCGAGGGATTTATCAATTTCGGTTGATCGAACATTATTTCTATCGAGGCTTTGGGAAACTTCAGTCGTGGATCTCTTCAACTTCGGTAGACCAAAAATACTTCGGTCGATGCTTAGTCAATCCAGTGGCCAAGAAAAACTTCGGTCGATGCTGCTCAAACTATGGTCGTCAAGTTCAGTCTACTGAACTTTTGACAGTTGTGACGATAAGGACTTTATCCTTCAAAATTTGAACCCGTGAGCTATTCTTCAAAAACAATTGCAGATTATTTTTTCAAAGTATGCACACGTTATATTCTCAAAATAAACTTGTGTGACAATGTTTTGAGTCAAGCTGATGAGTAGTGTTTTGAGTCAAACAAATAGTATGTGAGGTTGTTTGCTTCAATTAAGATCTTTTAAAGATTTTCAAAGAATGTATTAAACATTGTTTATCATACATAATCTAATTATCAAAATTAATTTCAACTTTATGCTAACAATCTCCCCCTTTTTGATAATGGCACATCCTAATTTTTGAAAATCCATGTATGCTATAGTTTCAATGCTCCCCCTTATTTTATGCTCCCTCTAGCTTCATGATTATCATATGTTATTGATGAAATGTCATGAAGTAGGTTAATTCATATTTTGAAGAGTAAGTGCATGGGATAGAGTATACCATTTTGAGCTTTGTTGAGCACTTCTCAAATATTCTCAAATGCTATTTTGATTTCCTTCATTATTGGTCCAAGGATTTTAAAGAAATAAGCAATTATATATGAATGCAAGTAAACAAGCAATCACATTCAAAATACTGTGTATGAAACTCCGCTCGTTGCTGATATAACCACTCGTAGTTATCTTTTAACTAATCAAAATACTGATCATACCTCTCTTGGCACTGCTCCATGCATTCTATTATAGCATTCATGCGTCCAATATTTTTCATGAGAGAGTTTCAGTAGGGTGGGGGATTTTGCATTGGCACTTCATATGAGCTAGGACCAGGAGGAATTTCCTCAATGTGTGGTGTATTGTCCACATCCATTTCAGTAGGATCCCGACTTTGAGCTTCTTCTCCTTCGTCACTTTCCTTATTATCCATGGTGTCAATACTTATACCAAGATTGATAAGATGTTAAGTGAAATTTCCATCGATGTGCTGATCATGTTGATTTCTAAGGCTACCCCTAAAGTGCTTAAAAACCTTAGTCGGTATGATTTTTCATATTTGCCATCTCCCTTATAATCAAATAGCTTAAATTCAGGGGTTGTTCAATAACACTTCGAAATATGATGAAACTGTCCATGTTAGTGACTTTATTATAATGCCCTTTTTTAGGGATGACATTGTAGGCAATGAATCAATGAAATAGTCAAAAAAATTCTTCGAATCACGAGTGTTTAGGGCACCTATATTTCCTTTTTTAGATATTTCATCAATTACGTTGACCTTATGAGGGAATAAACCTATCAAGTTGACTTGTTTTGTCGATGAATATATATTCCCCATGTTAAGGATTTATACTAAAAGACATGCTTTGTATAAGGACTTTAGTATTTATTAATAAAATAGTTATTCTATTTTAATGAGAATCTGTGTGAGCAATGTTTGTATTGCATTATTTATTTAATGATTGTGCATGTGTGTCTCTTCTTCTATAGAGTAGATAATTTAGTGTATAGAGTACGACTTACACACAGAAGATCAGATCATCGGTTCTTTTGGAATATAAGCTTATTGTTCATAGTCTTAGATGAAACTGGACACACCATCAGTAATACTATAGGGTAAGATTTTAATAGGGTTATCTTGACTATGGAGAACAGTATAGTTCCAACTTCTTGTACTAGTATATTTTGTGTGAATTGAATAGGACCGTGTTGAGGTAATTATTATTTATACTGACTATATAAAATAATTAATACCTCATGTTTATTATGAGTACTCATATTCTTAATTATGATATAATAAATAGACACTTGCATTTGATATTTATTATTTTAATTCACAAAAGAGTGAGATTCTTTGTGGGTCAATAAACTCAGTTAGTTGGACATCAATGTTATGTGTATGGTAAATATTAATTATTGATGAAATTCACGTCCCGGTATAGAGATTGATGATACCTCCTTGAGAAAGCTTATAAGTTTTTCGACATATCAAATAAGTTAAGTGGAAAGTTTTAAGGAATTAAATAAGTCTATTAAATTTAATTGTCAATAATTTAATTTAATAGACGGATATCTATCATCTTAATGTGGGAAGATAAATAAACATTTAATAAAATAAAGCTCGAATTATAATTCTGGTATGACAAGGAGTGCAATTATAATTATTTAGTTGCATGAATTATAATTTACATAAATAAAGATTAATCCCGATTACATTAGGAATCCTTATTTATGTAGAAAGCTTAATCATACTTATCCTTTGTTCCCTATTGTAGCCTATATATATACGCACTATTATCAGCTAGGGTTACGATATATTCTTAAATTCACATTTCAGTGAAAGAATGGAAACTCTAGCAGCCACGAGCCCACTCTCTCTAGGGTAACGCGTATGTGAGGATTACAACAGAAGATTTGATGTTGTGATCAAGCAGCTGACTCGTTCAGAATCAACGAAGGTATGATTCTAACCATGTAAATTAGTCTTTGCTAATTAGATCAAATTTTTAATATTATGCGTATGCACTATAGCCGGATTGTGAAAAATTTCACAATCCCCAACACCCCAATCATAGGGACTCCAATGATTTCAGATAGCATACTCGGGGTTAGGATTTTGTTTTTCTCCCTTACTCTTGAATCTATGGTGAATTCTACATTATCAAGGGTTCTTACTTTGAGATTGCTATAGAATAGTCTTACCAAATTTGAGTAGACATCCGTAGGTAGAGGCATCAAGCCTTCTCATCTTTGTGCCTCCACTAGATCCATCATCTTCCTTCTATATTTTTTTGGAAACCTATCATCAATATTTTGACCTGTGATGATGTTCCGTTCTTTGAATTCCGTCAGCCACGTAGCTTGAATTTCTAAAGTTTTGAATATGCGTGGGTTGAACTCCGGTGGGGATGGATTACTCGGTTCAGCCCCATCATCCTTGGATCATTCACCACGTGCTTAGTTCTAGGTCGTATCATGACTAATTTTGTAGATTTGAAGGTTAAGGCTAGTGTTTTGGTGAGAGGGAGAGTAAATAGAGATGAATGAGGCTAGCGTTAGGGTTTTTGTGAGAGGGAGAGAGAGGCTCGCAGAGATTTGAAAGAGATAGAGAGGAAGATCGCAAGTGAGGAGAAAGAGAAAAGCTTTATAGGTAAGCAAAGAGACTAATCGCAGGAGAAAAGTGACTTTTAAGGTTGTAACTTGCGTTTCAAATTGAGATTCACAATTTTCACTAATTTGGTCGACCAAAAGTCAAACTTTGGTCGATCAAACTTATTTTTGGTTAGGAGAACTTTAAGGAGAATAGAAAAATTGCATAAAATTTTGAAATAAAAAAAACTTAATCTCAATTTAGATCAATTTTCTCGATGTGCATAAGTCATAAACATTATGATTAGCGTGACGTAGCGGGTTTAGATTTGTTTGAGGATAAAATTTAATATATGGGTGTCCTCCGTGAATCCAGGCAACATTAGGCACACATAACTATATTTTTCACATATAAGTCATAAGGACGTATCGCAATTAAAAGAGCAAGAATCATTAAGAGGTAGTATAAATATCCAAATATGACCACCTTACTTGTTTGAAATTTATGAAAATATGAGATGTGGTCATTTTTATTTTGTAGGAGATAAGTTATGAATAGTACACTTTAATATTAACTATTCTATGTCAAATGTAATTCTACTAATATCTATAGACTTAATTAAGAATCCAAAAACATTCACATTAGTTGAGACATTCCAAGTTTATGTTTGATAAAGCAAAATATTTTTTCATCAAGGCTTGGTGAAAATATCTGTCAATTGCTTGTCAGTATTAATATATAAAAGCTCAATATCCCCTTTTTGAACATGGTCTCTTAGAAAATAATGTCCAATCTCAATGTGTTTTGTTCTAGAATGTTGTACGGGATTCTTTAACAAGTTTATAGCACTAGTAATATCGCATTTGATTGGAATATGATTAAAATGTAAACTATAGTTCTCAAAATGTTGTTTCATCCATAAGACTTGAGCACAACAACTTCTGACAGTCACGTATTCGGCTTCGGCAATTGATAAGGAACTAAGTTTTGTTTCTTGTTAAACCTAGATACTAAATAGTGTCATAAAAATTTACAAGTGTCACTTGTGCTCTTCCGATCAACTTTACACCTGGCATAATTGGCATCGAAGAATCCATTTAAGTCAAATGCAACTCTACTAGGATAAAATAGTCCTAAATCATGAGTATTAATTAGATATCTAAAGATGCATTTTACAACAACTTAATGTGATTTCATAGGACATAATTGAAATCTAGCACATATGCACACACTAAACATGATATATGGCTTACTTGCCTAGATAGAGCAATGATTCAATCATACCTCGATAAAGCTTTTTATCAATATTTCTATCATTTTTGTCATTGTCAAGCTTTATTGAGGTGCTCATTGGTGTGGTGAGAGGCTTTGACTCTATCATACCAAACCTTTTGAGAAACTCTTTTGTGTATTTGGCTTGATTAATGAATGTGTCTTCACTTGTTTGCTTAATTTGTAGTCCAACGAAGAAATTAAGCTCATCCATCATGCACATCTCCAATTCACCTTGCATACACTTGGCAAATTCTTTGCATAAATTTTTATTAGTAGCACCAAATATAATATCATCTACATAGATTTATATAATGATCATATCATAATCTTTGATTTTTATAAAAAGAGTGTTATCTTTTTTTTTTGCGAGAAAAAATATTATCATTTAGAAGTTTTCTAAGTCTATCATATCATGCTCGTGGTGCTTGTTTCAATCCATATAATGCTTTAGATAATTTAAACACATGATTTGAAAATTCAAGATTTTCAAAGTCTATAGGTTGTACAACGTATACTTTCTCCATAACGTATCCATTTAAAAATACACTTTTTACACCCATTTGATAAAGCTTGAAATCCATATAACATGCAAATGCAAGCAACATGCAGATGACTTCTATTCTAGCTACGGGTGCAAAAGATTTATCAAAATTAATGCCATCTTCTTGACTATAACCTTGTGCAACAAGTCTAGCTTTATTCCTAACAATGATTATGGATTCATCTAGCTTGTTTCTAAATAACCATTTTGTACCTATAATGGAATTATCATTTGGTCTAGGTACTAATGTCCAAACCTTACTTCTTTCAAATTGGCTAATTCCTCTTACATAGCTAATAACCAATATTTATCAAATTCAGCCTCCTGAAAATTCTTTCGTTCTAGTTGAAATAAAAATGCAATATTATCACAAATATTTCTAATAGAGTGATGAGTGATTACCCCCTTTGATGGATCACCTATGATTAGATTCATTGGGTGGTTGTGGAGGAACTTCCATTCTCTTTGTAAGTTAGCGTTGTCACCGCCTTGCTCTTGTGTTGCATTGTGTGGCAGAGCCGCTTCTTGTTGAGGATCTTTTTCAAATATGTCCTCTTGATGCTCCTCATTGCCTTGATTGATTTTCAAATCTTCTATATTTGGTTCATTTCCTACATTTTCATTCCTTGCAATATTCTTGAAAGAAAGGTCGTTATATTCATCAAAAGCAACATGAACCGACTCTTCTACAATTAAATTGCATTTATTAAAAATTCTAAATACTTTGTTTGTAGTAGAATAACCAAGAAAATTGCTTCATCCGATTTGGAATTGAATTTGCCCAAGTTTGTGTTTGCCATTATTTGAAACAAAATACTTGCATCCAAAACCGTGTAGAGAAGTTACATTGAACT
>BRYE01000016.1:18451997-18459497 GCA_030159115.1 Actinidia arguta var. hypoleuca | reverse complement strand
GTCACCTTTGGTCCCAATTTCTTGGTAGATGCCTGAGAATTTTTTTATCATTTCCACATTAGTGTAGAGTTTATCAAGAGATTTAAACCATTGATAATATCAGTAAATCTAGTAAACATTTCAAAAATTCTTTCATTTGTTTCTATTTTGAAAAGCTCATATTTATGGACAAGCATGCTTATTTTTGACTCTTTTACTTGGTTTAACCCCTCATGGGTGACTTCTAGCTTATCCCATATTTCCTTTGATGTTTCGCAACCAAAGATTCTAATAAATTCATTTACATCTAGTGCACAGTATAGAGTATGAATGGCCTTAGCATTATTATACATATTTCCAATGTCCGTGGATGTCCACTCATCTTGAGGTTTTAAGAACTCTTCTTTCTCCGCTATTTTTGTAGGTATGGTAGGCTCACTTTCAATAATATTCCAGTATGCATAATCGCTAGCTTGAATGTAGATTTTTATTCTAGCCTTCCAGTAATTATAGTTACTACCAAAAAATATTGGAGGCTTATTTGTAGCTTGACCTTCGGCCAAAGATGTTCCTACTATGTTTGCCATAGATTTTGAACTCTTAGCATATTATGTTTGAAAAATATAGAGTCCTGCTCTTATACCAATTGTTATCCAAAAGGCAAACTATGAGGTGGTGAAATAGGTTTGCTTTAATAATGACCAATAACAATTGATTCTCAATAAATGTAATATGCACTCAATATAATAAATAAGTAGTTATAATGAGAGTGAGAGAAGAGAGAGTGTAAATAGATTTATAGTAGTTCGACCAAATATTGCCTACGTCCACTCTTCAAGACCTTCATGGGAATTTACTATCTTCATAAGCTTCTGGGTATTTGTTAACCTCTATAATGCTAGACCGCTAGAGCTCCTCTAGTCTTTAAAAGAATAGCCCTCTCTTGGATTATAATAACAAATTACTCAGAGTGATTTTCTTAAAGGACTAAAGTTGTATAAATAAATACTCATAAATAATCATATGTATATGAATAAATACAAAATAAGATCTTTAGGGTATTTTCTCTCTTTTGATAATACAAATTTATCTTGAGAGAATAATCAAGAGTATGAGAATTGAGTGCAATAGGTTGAGAAAAATTATTGCTCTTAAATATCTTTCCAACAACCCCAAGGGTTGTATTTATAGCCCCATGATGAAAACTAGCCATTCTAATTCAATCTGGACCATTGTACCATGATCTAGGTTGGTCGAAGTTGCTTCAATTTCGGTTCACCAATTCCAATCCAGAAACTAATTAAAACTTCGGTCGAGGGATTCATCAACTTCGGTCGACTGAACATTGTTTCGATCAAAGCATTTGGAAACTTTGGTCGTGGATCTCTTCAACTTCGGTCAACCAAAAATACTTCGATCAATGCTAGGTCAATCCAGTGGCTAAGAAAAAATTTGGTCGATGCTACTCAAACTTTGATCGTCAAGTTCGATTGACCGAACTTTTGATAGTTGCAGCGATAAGACTTTATCCGTCAAAAATTGAACCTGTGAGCTATCCGAAAAAAGTTTTAGATACAGTTTATCATTTCCAAGAACTCCAATAGAACTACAACATTGAATATGACTTGTAGGAACAAACAAAATAATATTTGAATGAGTATTGACTATTCTAGGCTCATTTGTGTTTTACTACGTGTGAGCATGTCAAATGATTCAAAACAATTTAAAATTATTTTTTCAAAGCATGCACACGTGTATATTTTCAAAATAAACTTGTAAAACAATGTTTTGAGTCAAACAGATAAAGAGTGTTGATTATACCATGTGAGGTTGTTTGCCTCAATTATGATCTTTTAAAGATTTTCAAAGAATGTAGTTAAACATTGGATCATACATAATTCTAATCATCAAAATTAGTTTCAACTTTATGCTAACAAAAAAGAATCAAGGCATGGAAGAGGTAAATGTTGAGTTTTGTATGCCCATATGTCCAAATATTTGATTATTATTCGGAATGAGAATTTATTTTATCATATGTAGGATGTTGTTATTTTATATCATGAGACCTTAAGTTATCTAGAGACATGATGTATGTGTGGAAATGAGATTTACACACGAAAAATACTAATCATTGATTCTAGTAATTTAGTTCGTATTGGTGATGAGTTTGGATGCTTCATCTGTGAAGACTATAATACTCTTAATCCTTATACGATAAGATGATTTATCTCAACCATCAAAGTAGTTGACTCTGGTTTAAAGTATTGGTGTATTTGAAATACATTGAACTAGATCATTGTAAGAAAATATATTATATAAATCTGTCCTTTTATGATAAAATCTTACATTTTCTATTGGCAATTAACTTTTAATCTTGAGAGAATGATGAACTCAAGTTCTTGACATTACTCATTTTGATTTACCAATGAGTGAGGCACATTGCTCACTTTGAATTCAAATTTTGGTATTCCCACATGTCCAAATATTTGATTATTATTTGGAATGAGAATTTAATTTTTTATATTATAAGATGATAAGTCTCTAAGTTATCTAGAGATATGATATATGTGTGAAAAAAAGATTTACACACATGAGATATTAATCATTAATTTTACTAACATAATTTAGTTAATAGTCAGTGATGAGTTTGGAAGTCTCATATGCGAAAACTATAATGCTCTTAATCCCTATACGATAGGATGGTTTATCTTAACCATAAGAGTAGTTGACTCTAGGTTAAAATATTAGTGTATTTTGAATACATTGAAGTGGATTATAGTAAGAAAGTATAATATATAAAGCTATTATTTTATGATGAAATCTTATATTCGCTATTAAAAATTAACTTTTAATCTTGAGAAAATGGTGAAGTCAAGTTCTTGACATTACTCACTTTGATTTATCAATGAGTGAAGTCCATAAAGGGATTGAATCCCTACAGCGAAAGCTATTTTTTAAATTTTTTTCTACTTTATATCTAAACCATGTAATCGTACAACGTTGATCAATAAAGAGGGTTCGATATACTTTGATGATCACGAGAAAATCAAGGGTCAAAACCCAAACTACTGTTAACATGTTGTTAGTTGCCATTTGTTGCTTGCCTGCGCTGTGGTTGCTATGTTGATGGCTTTGCCTGCCGCAACAACTGTTGGCTTGTCTAGCTGTTATACCTTTTTGTGCCGCTATTGTGTTACCTGTGCTACTGCTTTACTTGCATCATTGTTGTTTGCTTAGCTTGGTGGCTGCCCTGCGTAGCTGCTATGTGAATCGTGGCTGCTTGCGGTGTTGCTTTTTGCACCGCTGCTACTGCGGCTTGTGATGCAGCCTTGGCTGCGCGTTGCTGCTACCCATGCCCTACTACCCATCTGTTTCTACATTTTGGGTTAGCCATTGGTTGTTGCCTATTTTTTTTTCTCTTTGCTACTTTGGTCGTTGGGTAGCTACTGGTTGCTGCCTATTTTTTTTCTTCACTACTCGGACATTGCCCTACTGGTGGGTGACTGCAGCTATCTTGTACAGCACAGCCTGGTGCTATTGATGGTTGCTACTATGATTGTTGCCTTTATGCGTGGCTACTGCACCTGCTGCCAGCGTCGCTACCTGCACCTAGATGCAACGGCTACCTAGGCGCTACTAATGCATGTTCATAAAAAAATCTAGTAGCCTGCTATGATCATTTTGTTTCTTCAAATTTCACCAACCTTGTTGTTCATAAAACCTAGTCCTAAACGCTTTAGTAATTTAATTAAAGCAAAAGGACTAAAATACTATTTATCACTATAAATTATGAATCATAAAGGTTTTAATTAATTTAGTATTTTAATTAATTTAAATTACTTTCACTAAATACTTTGAATTGCATTCCAAAAAAAAAAAGACTAAAATACTATTTATCGCTATTTTATCACTGTAATCAAAATCCATCTCCGTGAATACCAATAATTAGGTTTGATTAATTAATTATCTACGTAACCCTAATTATTTCTAACCTTTATGATTCATAATTTATTTTCTATTTAGTTATCAAAATAATAAGTCTTCATTTCGATAAACAATTTACCGAAAATACCTTATCTGAATTTCAATAATTTAATTAATGAATTAACTCACAAGTGATACCCGCTCTCTCTTATAAGAGAGTGAGATTCATTCTTGAAAATTAAGTATTCCTATAGATGTAACAGTGACCACCCAAGATAGTGAGGTGACGACCTCAATTGGTCTCACTCATTGGCAAATCAAAGTAACCAATGTCAAGAACTTGAGTTCACCATTCTACCATTCTCTCAGGATTAATAGTCAAATACAAATAGAATATGTAAGATTTCATTATTAAATGGCAACTTTATGTGATATACTCTTTTACGACGATCTAGTTTAATGTATTCCTAATACACTAATATTTTAACCTAGAGTCATCTACTTTGATAGTTAAGATAAATTATAATATCACATAGAGGTTAACAATATTATAGTCTTCACAGATGAAATGTCCAATCTCATCATCAACTACAAACTAATTTAAAGTTACCAGAATCAACGATTAATATCTCTCGTGTGCAAATCTCATTTCCACATATATATCATATCTCTTGATAACTTAGGAACCTATCATCTCATAATATATAGTAATATACATATCATCTCATGATATATAATAGAACAACATCCAATAATATGATAAAATAAATTAGCATTCCAAATAATAATCAAATATTTAGAAATGTGGGCATACAATTACCAATAGTTCATTGGGCTAACACCTCGGTATCTTGAGTAATCATTGTTAAGTTTGTGAGAATACTTATTTTCAAGATAGAATTTCACTATCTTCTATGAGAGAGAGGTATCACTTATGAATTAATTCATTCATTTAGTCATTTAAATTTGGATTCAGTATTTTCGATAAATTGTTTACCAAAATGAAAACTTATTATTTTGGAGACTAAATGGAAAATGAATAATGTATCATAAGAGTTGAAAATAATTATGGTTTGGTTTATAATTATTTAATCCAACCCTAATTATTGGTACTCATAAACTGGGATTTTAACTGCGATGTTAAAATAGCAATGAGTGTATTTTAGTTATTTTTACTTTGGAGTGCAATCCAAATTACTTAGTAGAATTAATTTATATTAATTAAATTACTAATTAAGTTATGAGATTACTAGAAGATTTAGTAATTTAATTGGAGCCAAATTAGGACTTTATAATGTCCCTATCCTTACCCTAGTTGGAAACCTAGCCTATATATATGTATATGGGTTTGCCAATCTTTGAGAGAATTTCTTGCATAATTTTTTGAGAGACTTTTTTAGAGTCCACACTCTAGAAGTATTGGTTAGGGTTGAGAAAAAAAGGAGAGAAGATGAAAGGGTCTAAGAGAAAAATAAAGTGATAAAGGGTTTAGGATTAGGATTTGTAAAAAACAAAGCAAGCAAAATTTTTTGGGTAGCAACCTGCAGCAAAAATCAGATTATGTTAAGGTTCAATCGGTTGAACGTGAACGTGGCAAGGCAGTAGCTACTGGAACCCGCATGCGTGGCAATGTAGCAGCAACAAGAACTTGTAGGCACGACAAAGGCATCTTCCTATTCAAGGTATTCTAACTCGTGATCAATGTTGTACAATTTATATGGCTTTAAGACCTGAAAAAGAAAAATTTTTAAATTACGCTTTCGTTCGCGGGATATGATTCCCTTTAGTATATCAATGGAGTGAAGAATAGCTAGGGTGCCAGTGTAAGAGTTGTGTTGGTTAGCTTGGAAGGAGTAGTCTTTAAGCACTGCCTCAGGCTGAACTGTTCGACAACAAACAACGAAGTAGAATATGAAGTCTTCATCACTGGCCTGAGGTTAGCCAAAAAGTTACAAATATTCTAGCTCCACATATTCACCAACTCAAAATTGTTTGTCAATCAAGTCACAAAAGACTATGAAGTTCAAGGAATCAATATGTCAATGTACCTTGGGCATGGCCAAACCAATGCTACAATAATTTTGAGTTGTTAAGATTAAGCGAGTTAGATGAGTTCTAAATTCACATGCTAATGCTATGCCAACTTAGCTTCTCCATTCGAAGGAGAGGTTGGATGAGTCATAATAGTCAATTTCCTCGTGGTCCCAAGCTATGAAACTTGCATGGACAATGTTAAGTGCAACACCCAGCTTGGACCGAGATGGATGGATCCGATAGTTGATTTTCTAAATAAAGACATGCTGCTAAAAGACAAGATGGGCTTAAAATAAAAAGCCTAAACTCCATACCAAACCAAGTGATGAATCGAACTCCATTATTGGCTCATCACTTTTGGGACAAGAGCTCGGATGTAAGGAGTAATACCCCGAACCTATTCCATTTTGTTAATTATGTAAATTATAATCGTACGCTAGTTAACGTAAGTAATTATGATGTTAGATATCAAGGTGATCAAATTAGAGTAATAACTTTTCAAATCTTAAAATTTAGTTATCTGCCCAGAATCCTTCTTAACGTACGCTAGTATTGGCGTTTGAATGCTAAAGCCAAATTATCTCAGCGTTCAAACGCTAATAACACAGTTCGAATGCTTATCCCTATAACCAACACCACACAGCTTCACGTCTTTAGAGTGTTCGAATGCTAGCCAATTTCTTCTTGGCATTCAAACACTAGAAGGGGCGTCCGAACGCTATAGCCTATAATCGAGACCACCCAACTTCACGTTTTTAGAGCGTTTGAACGCTGTGACAGAATTCCTTCTTAGCGTTTGAATGCTAATATAGGCGTTCGAACAGAAATAGTATAAAATTGAGAGAGAAAAATAAAAATAAAAGAGGAGCAAGAAAGTAATGATGGAAGAGGGAACATGGGATTATTTCCCATGTGTGCCTTAGATATACACATTCATACACCATGCACTCCACAAAAACACGTACGAGAGAGAAAGAAGAGAAGGAAAGAAAGAAGGAAATAAGAGAGAGAAGGAAGAAAGGGGAAGCCATTGTTGAACTTGAAGATTGGTAAGAAAAATCTAAACCCTTGAAAGCTATATGTGTATATGTATGTATAGGTGATGTATGTTAGATTTAGAGACTCATTTGAGTCTCATTTAGGTTGAAAATCATGTATTAGTACTTGATTTAAGTAAATTAAGAGTGGGTTTGCAAAGCCCCCAATTTTAGACATTTTATAATTTTTGATTTATAATCCTAGATCTACCATGTTAGGGTGAGTTTTAAGGGTTGAGAATGAGTTATATTCATTTTAGTGAGTTAATTTTTAGCCCCCTCAAAGAGTGAGAAGTTTGGGTAGTGTTTGGAGAAAATTTGGTAAAGTTCACTAGCCTTTTTGTTGCTGTGTATAGCCAGCGTTTGAACGCCAAGTGTTAAACAGTCGTCGTTCGAACGCTCAGGCAGTTTTGACCTTTTTTCTTAGAACAATTTATTTGATCCAAACTATGTTAGACCCTATGACCTATCTATACGAAGACTTTAAGCCCACGTTCAAGGGGTTTTGACTTAGAGTGAGGGTATC
>BRYE01000016.1:18434497-18439497 GCA_030159115.1 Actinidia arguta var. hypoleuca | reverse complement strand
CTTAAAAACACCTTAGCTATGTTGCAACACCATTGTCATAAGTCACTCTCAATCAAAGATGAGAATTATTTCGCAAGTCTGAGATGGAAGTATGGAGGTGGGATAAAAGATATTTTTGTAATTTTTACTCAATTGTTTTTCAGGGGAGTTTCCAAATGCAAACCAAAGTGGCCTCAAGACATACCAATCTAATCCAAAACTTTTTTATACTGAACCATCCTTTTCCCATAGCCTACCACCACCATCACCCTAACCCCTCCCATCTTACCATTACCATAAGTTTTCTCTCCCTCTCCCTTTGTCTGCCCACCTGACAACACAACTTCCTTCAATCATCTCCTCATCCCTTTCTCTCGGTAGAAAGGTTATAAAGGTTGTGCTTTGGGATTGGAACCAGTGATTATAGTTTAGAAGGCCTCGACTAGGGTTTTGAATCGTGGCTGAGAATTTATGGACAACGGTGCATAGGGAGGCCAAAGTCATAAAAATGGCAAAGGCTTTAAGGGGAGGGTGTTAAGAACAAGCTTTTCTCCTAGAAGCTCTATTCAAAACAGAGTTGTTGTTCTCTATTCAAACTAGAGATGTCTCCTTAAGAATCAAGAAAGAAATCTATATTTTTCATATACTCAATTGAGCCATTACAAATGTAGTTATACAGCTAGCTTAGTAGTTATGTTCTTGATTAGTTATTTCAAGAAACAAATAACCACTAACTTCTTTCTAACTAACTCAGCTGCAACTTTTATAAATTATAACTATTTTACTAACAAACTAACTGTTTTGCCATTACTTTATTATTACTACTTCCTATAACTTTACATGATATAATCCTTCATTCATACTAGTCTTTTTCTAAGCCTTGTTGATCTCTTAGTATTTTCTTTGTTAGACTTCTTCTCTGTCTCGTCTTTCACTATTTTGACAATCTCTTCTGCTGTTACATCTGTAACATTCTTTTTCCCATGAAATCAAACTTGGTCCTCCAAGTTTAGCTATGAAAACATATTTTGGAGAGAAACAAGTCTTCTCGTGAACTTTCTTCCACAAGTAATCCATCCCATTGGACTAATACTTGGACTTTTAGTTGACCTTTGTCCATAACAATTTTGCCATTCAAGATAGCCAAAGGAACAATGGATTTTTGAATCTCAGTACGAGAGGAAAATTGACAGAGTCATTGGAAATGGATGAACCACATAATGGTTTTAGTAGAGAAATATGAAACACAGGGTGAACTTTGCTAGTGAAAGAAAGATCTAATCGGTAAGCAACTTGTCCAATTCTGTGTAAAATAGGAAATGGACCATAATATTTTTGATAGTGTTTGGAATTCAATCGTTGAGCTAAGGAATGCTGCTTGTAAGGATGTAATTTGACTGTGACCAAATCTCCCACTTGAAAAGATAAATCTCTTCTATGATTATCAGCTTATTGCTCTATTCTCTTTTGGGCTTTTAATAAATTTTGTTTTAATTGTTGCAGAACTTCTTCCCTAATAACCAATTCAGTATCAACAGCTTCTATAGAAGAAGATCCTGGCGAATATGTTTTAGTAGTTCTAGGTGGTTTACCATATAAAACTTGAAATGGTGTCATTCCAGTTGAAGAATGAAAGGATGTGTTATACTAGAATTCTGTCCAAATTAAGAATTTTGCCCAAGTTTGTGGATGTTGATGAGTAAATGCTCTCAAATACTACTCCAAACATCTATTCAAAACCTCAGTTTGCCCATCAATCTGAGGATGGTAAGCATAACTACACTTCAAAGTTGTTCCTATCCGAGATAGTAGAAAGAGAAAATCCATGGTGTTTGATAACTATATTGGTAAATAAATTAGCCACTGATACAACAGTAAAAGAAGTGGGCAGTGTCCCAAAATGAGAACTGTTATAAATGTGGATCCTTTAGATATAGGAAATCTTGTAATAAAATCTATAGATAAATCCTCTCATACATGCTCTGGAATATGTAGAGGTTGAAGCAAACCAGCAGCCTTTGAAGTAGGAGATTTTATCTTTTGACAAACATAATAATTAGCTGCAAATTGATGTACATTCTCTTTTAGACAAGGCCAATAAAAATTGGAAGTCACCTTTAAAAAGTTTTCAAGATTTCTTCATGACCACCCATAGGAGTGTTGTGAAACTCATGGAGAATATCTAATTTAAGGGAAGAATTAGAGGTCAACCTCAGTTTATTCTTGAAATATAATAGTCCATCCTTCAATGTATGCTCTAATGTAGAACTATTTGTGCAATCTTGAACAATAACTTGTGATTTAGGATTTTTCAAAACCACATTTCTTAAAGAATCTAACAACTGAGAGGTAACAGTGCTAAGAGCACAGAAAACAAAATTAGAAACCATTAGTTGGTGTTCAACTGATTCTTCAACCTCATGTTCTTCTTTAATTCTGGATAATGCATTAGCCACATTATTTTTTTTACTAGGTTTATAGACAATTGTATAGTTAAAACCCAATAGCTTGCTGAGATGTTGGTGTTGTTCAGGCATTTGGATTTCTTGGTCCATAAGGTATTTTGATAATGAATGTTTTACCCAACAAGTAATGTCTCCATTTGGAAACAACTTCAGTTATTGCAAGCAATTCTCTCACATATGTAGAAGCTGCACATATTCTGCTAGTCATTTTTTTGCTGAAAAAAGCAATTAGGTGATTGTTCTGCATGAACATAGCTCCAATAGCATGATTAGTAGCATCAATTTCTAATTCAAAAGATAGAGAAAAGTCGAGCATAACAAGTACAGGCAAGGAACAAAATTTTCTTTTGTTTCCACCGAAACAGTCAAAACGTTTCCGTTTCCTAAGAGATCAAAGCGAAATAGTAGTAGAATAATGAAACACTATTAGTACCATCAAAACACGCTAAAACATAGAAAAATATATCAAAACACAACACTATATACCTAAACAATAAGTTGTATTAATCAAAATTTAATTTTTTTATAAATGATGTACATTTTCATACGAGAGATTGTATTTTATTATTTGTCACTATTCAAATATTTCTGAAATATTCCGAAATATTTTTGAAATATTTTAAAATATTTCCATTTTCGAGCCAACCGAAACGACCTCTTGAAATAAAATTTTGATCCTTGAGTACAAGTGCCTGTGTCATCTGTAATTTTAGTTCATCAAAACTGGATTGAGTAGAATTATCCCATACAAAATTATATTTTTTAAAAGATTTGTAAAAAGTGTAGCAATTGCTACATAACCCTAGATAAACTTTCTATTATACCCAGTTAGACCTATAAAAACCCTCAACTGCTTCAAACTTTTAGGTATAGGCCACTCTGTCATAACTTGAATTTTTTTAGGATTTGGCTACACACCTGCTGTAGACATGATATGTCCTAGATATTTGATGAAATCTTTGTAAAATTGGCATTTACTCAACTTAGCAAATAACTGATTATCTGACAAACTTTGTAGTACACTTTACAAATGCTACATATGCTCAGTTATGGATGTACTGTAGACTAAGATATCATTAAAAAGAACAATGACAAATTTCTTTAAGTAAGATGAGAAAACCTGATTCATTGTAGCTTGCAAGGTGGAAGGAGCATTAGTTAGACCAAAAGGCATTACTAAAAACTCATAATGACCATGATGAGTTCTGAGTGCCATCTTGTGGATGTCACATGCCTTCACACGAATTTGGTGATAACTTGATCTCAGATCTAGTTTAGAAAATACCACTGCACCCTTCAGTTCATCTAACAATTCATTAATTGTAGGAATTGGAAATTTATCCTTGATGGTGATAGCATTCGGTGCTCTGTAATCTATACAAAATCTTTAGGATCCATTCCTCTTTTTAACCAAAAGAACAGATGAATAAAAAGGACTTTGACTTGGTCTGATAATTCTTTGCTGCAACATTTTTAGACCTAATTTTTCCATCTCTAATTTCTAAAAATAAGGGTATCTATATGGCCTGACATTTATAGGAGCAACTTATAGTTTAAGATGAATTTGGTGGTTAGTATTTCTGAATGGAGGTAGAGAGTTTGGTGTTTTAAAAATGTCTGCATATTTCTGTAACAAAGGTTGGATACAAGTTGGTATATCACTGCTTTTATTTTCAGGCAAGATGGCTTTAAGGTGGTATAGTGAAACAGTACTCTGGCTTTTTGTCAGCTTCATAAGCACCAAGTAAAAAATCATCATCAATTTGAGTTTCTCCTATCAAGTGAACTGTCTTACCCTTCCACTGAAAATCCATTGTCAATAACTTATAATCAATAACCACATGGCCTAAAAGTTCAAGCCACTGGATGCCCAAAACCACATCAACTCCTTGAATAGGCAAAATGAACAAATTCATACAAAATATATGTCCTTGCAGACATAATTTTACCTCAATACAGCTACTATCTCAAACCAAAAATCTCCATTACCAATGTAAACTTTGAATTGTTTAGAGGGTGTAATATGTAATCCCAATTGATGAACTACCCTTTTTTTTTATAAAATTATGTGTACTTCCACTTTCTATTAAAATGTGGACATAGTAATTGTCAATTCTTCCTTTAACCCTTATAGTTCTTGGACTTATTTGTCCAGCCAATGCATGCATACTAACTTTAGGAAAAGCAGTAATATTGGAATCAATATTATCAACTATTGTCTCTGCTTCTTGTATCATCACAGATTCTTGATCTTTATCCTCACCAATAAGTAGAAAAAAAATTGCTTTACACTTGTAGCCAAGTGAATATTTGTCATCACAATTATAACATAGACCTTTTTCCCTCCTAATCTTGAGTTCTGTAGGACTTAATCTTTTAAAAAGTAGAGATGGATTCTTTGATTGCTGTTGAAAGTACTGAGTATAGGCTTTGAATTAACAGGAGTAAAAGATTCAGATGAAGGTCATTGCCAAGAAAACTTAAAATACTATTTCAACTCATTGAATTTATCTTCTTGTAATCTTGCCAAAGCTATGACTTGCAACCATGATTGAG
>BRYE01000016.1:18416997-18431997 GCA_030159115.1 Actinidia arguta var. hypoleuca | reverse complement strand
ATTCCGGGCCTGATTTGCGGCTTCATTCCCCGCTTCTGGTGCCTTTCCGATTCCCGGTTCCTAGGCTGATGTGTCATGAGCCGAATGGTTTTGCCGAATGGTTTTGCCAAGTGGTCATGCAGGGCGGTCTACCGGGAGGTCCTGCTGAGTATATCTGGTTGGACGTTCATGCACCGAGTGACGTTTGTGGGCTACATGGTCGGTATACATTAGATAGTTTGCCAGGGGTGACCAAAGGAGAAACAGATCTTTTGAATGCTCCTTGGTTGCTTTCATTTGGTCGGCTGTCTCCGTGCTCACCACAAGCTTGGCATATATGGCCTCAGTGGATGGATCACCCCATACTGGCATGATCCTGGTAGTGCTGGGTTCGACCTCCTCCCAGGTTGAAAATCCCAACCATCCCTGGAAACAAAGAAAAACTGCCCCTTCCGGTGTTATTGGAAGAGGGATACTCGGAGATTAGCCTCCTATCTTCCCAAGGACCAGAAGTACTAGTTCAGTTGTTTCTCTTTTGGTTGATAGCAGTACAAGAACTCCTTTTCCGAGTGCCACCACTACTCTCCTCCCATAGAATGATCACTGCGAATAGTATCCGCCACGCGTTCGGCTTTAGCTGATTGTGAACAGTTAGAGAAACACCAAAATCTCGTTTACTTCCCATGTGACAGGGAGTGAAAGGCATGCTTGTACAGACATACCTCATCAAGAGTATAATTACAAGGCTGCTCAGATGTGGTAGGGGCACGGAGGCAAACATAATCAGGAATCAGGTAGTTCACCCGCAAAGATCCTACCTCAACTTCAGTCAGAGTGGATCCCTCTTGGCTCTTGCTCAGAGGTGAATGCCTCACCCGACTGATCAACAATCTCGTCGATCACAGAGTGAGAAGTAATAGCCGTAGACTTTAGAGGAGATGAACAATTGTAAGATCATCATCACTAACAAATCCTGGGTTGGAGGCAGAACCATTGGGTTTAGAGAAAAAGATCTCCTCAGGGTACTTAGATGAGTCCATCCTAATGATTACTGAGATGAACCCATTCAAATGATGGTTATCAGGGGGCACGGCCTTGGAAAGGTATCGATTATGGCCCTCTCAAAGGCTAAGTAGTTACCTATGAACAACGTGTTGGGGGTTGGGTTGGGTAACTGTCGTTGGCCTTTGCCAATACACTTAGGCCAAGAAATATCAACCTAAAGGAGAATCTAAATTGAGAGTCCAAATTTCAGGGTGGACTCTAAAAGAAGAAAAACGAAGAAGAACATGAGATTGCAAAAGGGGAAGGGGAAATGAATAGTGTACCAGGGGCTGATGGAGATACCGGAGTGGAGCATGAACGGAAAAGGGAAGCAAAGGAGAAGAAGCCCGCACATGTAGGAGAGAGAAAGAACACTGGTAGAAAACTGAAGAATGCTCAAAACTCTTTTTTTACCAATGGAGCTGAAATTGGTTGTTGAGACTAAACTGACCGTTTGACATTCAATGGTCCACAACGGGTCAATCTGAGCCATTGGATCCAAGCTAAATGAATGAGATGAAGACATCTAGCGAAAGGAGACAAAAAGCTGCTTCCTGTGATACCGAAAGGACGTAGCCATAATTACATGTCGCCTCGATTCCCGCATAACTGCCAAATTAAATATAAGCGATAGGGAGACTGGTCAGTCCCTTTGTCAATCGAGCGACCTAACCCCATGGGAATTGGGGCATCTGATGGAAACCAATTGAGTAGCCCACGAATCATCACTCGCCACATGAACATCCCAACCAAAACTACTTAATTGGACAGCCTGACATGACCACTTTGGACACAGTTGATTTGGTAGATCACCAAGACGGATCAACCAATGATGTTGCCTGGAAAAAAATCCCACAGCTTGGAACTCGCCCAGAGGATGTCGCTTCAGCCGTCGACTTGAGAACCCCAGATGCGGAAAGGCGTCAAAAGTGGGAAATGAGTAATTTGATTCATGGCCAAAGATCATTATAAACTGTCTAATCCTCCACCTGCACGGTTAAGCAATTCCAGCTTCAGTAAATACTGTTCTATTCCCCTTTTAAACAGTTTCCTGACTTGACCGTGGGAGCGTCTTTGGCTGGAAGCACACCTGGTGTCCACCACTGACTCAAGACTTTGCAGGTCAGATTATGGTCCTCAAAGCCCTGGTTTAGATTCAAACATCATCGATGTTGAATCAATGAATTTTTTACGGGTAAAATAATACTTGACTATACTACTAAACAACGTTTTGTCACAATATTTCATCAAACAGTTTGAACACAATTAAGAAAAGGCTTTCTTACAATCCAAAACCAAGTCAAAATTGGAAAATGTATAAAAACAGGACAATAACTGTTTGAGTGATATAAAACACCCCAGAAAAACTCCTAAATGTATTCAGTTTTTAGCTCTGCTACATGAAATTGGTTGACCATGTCAGGTCTATCGGCGAGTTAAAAAATTAAATCCCCAGTGCTAAAAACATCCACTTTTGAAGGGGAAAACACTCATGTCTTTTATTTATATTTTTTTTTGAAAGACAGTCAAGGCCTTCAAATTGTTTCTAAAATAACTTGCGGAACTTCGATTTGCAAGCTCTATACGGAAAAGAAGGTTAAATACTTGAATATAAAATGTTTTACACAGCTTGATGCACATAGAAATACCAGGGAAAAAATAGAAATGTTTTCATGAAGAACTTTTAATATGGAGTTTTATATGATTTTTATTTACAAGGTGTTGGGTATAACTAAACTTATGCTAAAAGTGATTATTTAAAAGCAGAAATTGATAAATGGAGATTTTAAAAATGAGTTTTTTCTTCTTTTTTTAAAGTTATTTCTGGCTCATAAGCAAAAGCAGAAGGTGTGCCAGACATTCCAGCACATCTTTCAATACATAAAAAAAGCAGAAGCTCTTGCTTATGAGCTTATGAGCATGCTTATGAATGTCACTAAACATCTACTTATTCCTGATCTCCGGATTACTTTTGTGGTATTTTGCAGTCCTAGTAATTTCCTACCTTTGATTATTCATTTCTGTCTTGTGCATAGGTTTAAGAATATTTTGTTTCCATTGAAAGGATCCCAGTACTCTATTTCAATTTCATGTAAGATACTTTGTGATGCTTTATGTGCTTTATAAACCTACCATATCCCCATCTAATTATACTCACATAAAAGGCAATGTTGTTGTCTAATAGAAGGCATTGGACAAAACTGTATGCCAGTCTAGTTCACTTAAGATATATGCAATCATGTGTAGGCTTCAAGTGATCAAATATGTTCAATTTGATTTTTTTAAACACAATTTATTATCATACACAATTTGCTTCTCAACTTAATACTTTCCATGGTTCTTATGCAACATGCTTATGAGTATATAATAATTCTAGGAACTTAGTAAGAAGGTAAGTGGTTTCTTCTATTGTTTCTTCTTCATCAGAAAGGGAGGATGTCAATAGGAAATTGGAGAAAAAGATCACAATCCTCAATGTAGCTAGGGAGAAGTTTAGACCAATTCTTCTTATCAAGCCATATCAATTGAGTTTTACGACAATGGCAAATGACTAATTTCATCCAATAAAGGGCAAGGAGGTAGTCACAAATCTCCTTAGTTATGTGTTTTGGGTTGAGTCTCTATTTTCACCAGTTATGAGCAATAGATTTCTGATTTTATTTTATTTATTTATTTTGAGGGGTGGGGGAGCGGGGGTGATACGTAAGGCCATGAGTTTTTTTTTTTTGGTCAGCTGTTTGTTTTTCCCCTTCTGAAGGGGCATTGAATACGGGCATGTCTTAAGCTTCTCTGCATGCCTAGCCAATGGCGTTGGTGCACAACCGATGTCACCTTATAATTGCAAGCTCTTTGAATTAATTCGCGACTTGATGAATTCTTTTTTAAAAAGTACAAAATCCAAAATCTGTGAGTTTGTAATTCCAAAATTGAAGGCACAAATTCTCGTTGAAACTAATTTTTTCTTTCTGGATCCTGTGTAACGTGGACACTCTCCCTCTCATGATATTTTTTTTAACGGCGCATTCTCCCACTCATGCACTCATTTCCACGAGTTGGTTATTTAGGTTGAGAGTGGTTTCTCTTAGGCTAAGCTTCGTTTGTGTTCCTTTGAGGCATGTCTTAACTACATTTTGGTAATGAAGCATTTAGGTTAAAAATAGCTGGATTTTGTTGGATTTTGTGGTTAGACCATAGTAAGAATATAGGACTTAAAGGTTTTGTATTAGGGATATGAAACGATTGGATTTTCGGAATTAATTCCCAGGAGTTTAGGGGCTATTTGGTGGCTGTTCTTTGCACTGTGAATAATGACTTGAACATTAACTTCGCTGAAATTATAAGAAATGAGGAAGAGAAGAATAACACAATCACCACTAAAATTCTCATGACTAAAATCTAAAATGAATATAAAGATTACATGCATATTTATAGGCTAAAGTATCTCCTAATTCTATTAGGATTTCAACGTGGAAATTTAGAAACTAAGATATTTAGTAGAATTCTAAATCATCTAGGACTAGGACTTTAGTTCTTATCCAACTAGGAAGTAAAAATAGGAAACTTTGACTCTTTTGATGACTACAATTATAAAAAAAAAATCAAGTCGAGCAAAAACAAAATCACCAAAAATACCGTCAACTCCCATTACTGCCATGGACAATTATTTTGGGACCAACTCGGCTTCTTGCTCATCGTGGGACACAAGGTCTCCTCTTCAATGTTTGCTCATCTATAGCACAAGAGTATACTTTCCCATCGATAAAGGAGTAAGTGTAGTAAGTGTTAGCACGTTCAACATGTTGTACATCATGATCCCATATCCATGTTCTACCCAAAAGTATGTTGCAAAGTTTGAGTGCAAAACATCACACATGACTGACTGTCTCTTTAAGTTTCCAGATGGTGAATGTGATTGGACATATTTTGTCAACCTTTAACTTTATGTTGGTAATCAAAACCACTTGATTTGGCTCCGTATGTGGCTCAACCTCCAATCCTAGCTCTTGACAGCTTCTTTGAATGTTAAACTACCAGTACTAATCACTAATGAATATACTTTCCTTTTGCAACTACCCTTGTCTCATAAAGCTCTTCATTGTTCTCGGAAACTTGTTTAATAGATTTTGTAAGAGGACGGGTAATTCCCATCCAATCACCTAAATCATCAAAACTCACTCCCACAATTAGCATCAAGGAGATCACAAACCTCCTCTTCAAGTACATTGGGCTCTTTTGCTTCTTTTGAAACTTCCTTTTCAACCAAAGCAACCGATTTGGTTGGCATTGAAAAGATAGACGACCATAACCCTGACAAGTGTAATATCTTGTTTTAGAAGTAGTATTACTACTTCCTTGAGAGAAATATGAAGCAGTCGGACGATATGGCTTGTCAATAGACTTACCTCGACTTGCATCAGCAAAAGTTCTCACTTCGGGGAATATTTTCTTGTGAACCTCTCGCATGGGTCTTCTTTCTCAATTTCTTTCATCATTGTATAAAGTCGTCTAATGGCTAAATCACAAGACATTTGTGAATGCAACCTCCGATATGTTGAAATCATAACATCTCATTCCGTGGAAATTCCGGTCTTGTAGCCAAACTATAGAATTTTCCGGTGTACTCTTCAACAGGTGTACTCCCACGTTGCTTGTAGTTCACTGGTGCAAAGTAACGAGTCATCGCAATCTTCACGTCTTCATATGATCTGATGGTAGCATAATGTGTTTTCTGGTATTTTACCCGCCAAAATCTTGTTTTACCCTTCAATTTAGCCTCAAGGAAGAATACTTTTCGTTCATCTGCCAAACGGTAGCCACCTAAAGAGGCTTTCTAGGCTATGCAGCCAATCAAGGAATATTTCTGGATTATTATCTCCCTTAAAATCTCCAACTTCAAGCTTAGTGCCTCTGTCAACATCAAGCAATCTAGGGTTTTGCAATCTGAGTGGTGCTTGTGGTGGAGCATGTTGTTCAACAACTTGTGGATTATATTGTTATGCTAAAAGATGAGTAGTTATTGGTACAAAATTGTACTGAAGAGCTAGTAGGCTGATTGGCTGCTTCTTTGAAATGGTGATTTTGAGCAATAGAAGTGGAAGCTTCATCCTTTTGATGCATGATTGAAATCCTTTGTTGTTGCTGAAGAAAAGAATCGATTGAAGCCTTTAAGGATTGAACAACCACCTTCAATGATCCTATTCTCGAATCATAGTTTTCCAACAATACTATTTTCAACTTAAAATTTTCTTTCATAGCATGTTTTTCTTGCTTAAAACTGTTGGGATCAGCTTGCAACTCATTATTAATTACGTCTCCCATGGTTTGAATTCGATAAACAAGTAGGATCTTCAGCTCTTATACCAAACTGATGTAGTACGAGTAGGGGATAATTCTCCAAGGGCTCCCAGAATAAATATTATGGAAGCAGCAACAGCAGGCTTTGAGGGCTGGATTTAGTTATATTTTGTGGCTGAAAGCATAGTAAAAATATAGCATTTTAAGGATTTGTATCTGGGTTATGAAGGGGTAGGTTTTGGGAATGAAAACCCCAGAGTTTAGGGGCTCTTTGGTGGCTGTTCTGGGCACTGTGAGCAGTGATGTGAATAGTAACTTTGCTGGGAATTATAAGAAAGGAGGAGGAGGAGGAGGAGGAGGAGGAGGAGGAGGAGGAGGAGGAGAACCTCGCAAGAGTTGGAACACATTCAACGCACAAATTCTCGTAACTCAAATCTATATTGAAAAGAAAAATTACATGCATATTTATATGTTAAAGGCTATCAAAATTCTATTAGGACTAGAACGGAAAACTTAGAATCTTATATTTTAGTTAAGTACTTAAAATTCTAAACCGACTAGGACTAGAACTTCTAACCCTTATCCAACTAGTAGTTAAAAATAAGAAAATTTGACCTCTTTTACTACTAAGATTATGTAAAACATCAAGACCAGAAAAAAAACAATAATTAACACAACATCCTCAGCTCCTAATACTACCATGGACACTTAGTTTTGGACAAAAAAGGCTTCTCGATGACTGTGGGAATAATTTAGTATCCTACAGTTTCCATCATTAGGCATTCTTGATGAATAATTGATTATATTGGAGACCCATATAGCAAAAAATTGTATGACTGAACTCTCAAGCATCTTCCGTAGTTAATATGTTGTTGTAAGCCAGATATTTCGAAATAACTGTTCATTCTTTCAGAGCTTAAAGAATATGTTGAGGATAATTGTAGCATTAGTTGTGAACCAATGATGTGAAATGTTAGGTATATTGCATTTGAGTATTATATTGTTGCTTGTTTATCAAGCGTTCATGCTCCTATTATAACGCAGATAACAATTTTCTGCATATAAAAAAAGGTTGTACACAGGGAACTTTATGTTTGTTGGTGTTAAGCAATTTGGGCAACATTTTGAGAATGAGTTGCTTTACCAACGACAGCCAATATGAAGAATAGGGCAGTGTTCACCTGCTTTTCGTTTACCTTCCTCCCTTTGCCTTTTAGGTCATACCAGATATGCACTTTAATACCGTATTAGAAAGAGAAATAGACGACTGTGGAGCCAGCTGTTTCCTGCGAATGAATCCGTAATATGATATGCAGTATTAGAAGCATTGCAAATGAAAAGTGTACCTTTCATTGGTGGTTCAGTGTCTTTCACTGCTTCCTACCTTTTGAAGTACTGAAAGGTTGGGATCCTATGCTTACAAAATGGGTGGAGAAATGCTAACTCTATGTTTAAACATGTATCTCCAAGTTATATTGTTCATGTGAGTGACCTTTTAGGTTCTTCCAGGAATATTTTGATGTTGGCTCAAAGTTATACTGTTTATGCAATTGACCTTCTTGGCTTTGGTGCTTCTGATAAGCCAGAAGGCTTCTCATATACCATGGAAGTATGGGCTCAGGTATATTTTTGACATTGCTAGAATTCACGTGTTGTGCATGCATCATTTAGATTCTTGTAATTCTAAGTCACTCTCATGCCAATAATTCAATGTGAGCAGATGATATTGGATTTTTTGGAAGAAATTGTTCAAAAGCCGACTGTACTAATCGGTAACTCCGTTGGAAGTCTTGTTTGTGTTATTGCTGCCTCAGGTTTGTTGTCTTGTGATGACTGAATGACTTCTTTTTTTTTTTTTTTTTGAATCTATCATTTGAACTAGTTAGTTAGGAAACCTTTTGACGTGCTCTTTCATATGTTGGTTTGTTTTCTCGACCAGAGTCTACGCAGTCCCTTGTTCGAGGGCTTGTTCTCTTAAATTGTGCAGGTGGCATGAACAATAAGGCAATTGTTGACGATTGGAGAATTAAGCTGTTATTGCCTTTGCTTTGGTTTTTCGACTTCTTATTGCATCAAAGAGGGATTGCTTCGTTCATTTTTGAGCGTGTCAAGAAAAGGTGCTGTGTGTGTTAGATTTTTCTTTAATTTTATTTTGGAATCTTAGAGGACTGAGTGTAAAAACTTGTTTTTCGTGGCTAATGCAGAGATAGTCTGAGGAGCATCTTATTGTCTGTTTATCGAAATAAGGAATCTGTGGATGAAGATCTGATAGAGGTATAATGATTTTCTTTCAATACATGTCCTGGTACTACGTCAATAATAAGGTCATTACATCTATAAGAACCTCGACGACTGTATAGATCTCACGATAACTCAATTAGAAATGAAGTACCTTTCTAAATAGCCTAATATCCTATATAATTTAACTTGAATGTCAAAACTTTTGGGATTGTCATGGTCTAGTCGGTTAAATTCGTCGTGCTACACTATTGAAATTAATGTAGCTTGGTTCGAGGTTCCGACAACTACAATTATAGATGGACCCAAAGAACACATGGATCAAGGCCGAAAATGAGCAAAATCAGTTTTATAGCACTGATTTATGCTAAATCCAGCAATAAAGGTTAGAAATTCACGAGCTATGGGGCTGAAAATTAAGCCCTAAAGGCAGTACACTAAGATTACAAGAAAACACTAAAATCTGATAGTCAATTCATCAAAAAACGTCTTTGATAAAAGATTACAGCCCCTATTTATAAATATCTAAGGAGGTTATTTCATGTGGAACTACCAATGTTGTTAGAGGCGTGCGCCTTGAGGCGCGAGGTGCAGTGAGACGCGCACACGGCGCCTCGATGTGGGTGAGGCACAACCACTTGGATGAGGCGCATGCCTTGTGCACCTTGCACACCTCATGTAATTCTCATATCTGCTCACCATCGAAACTCATATGTGCTTGTCGCGAAACTCAGATCTGATCATTGTAGCTGATCTGATCGTTGTCATCGTCGCACGAAGTTAAGCGTCGCTCCTCTCTCTCTTCACTGTCTCTCTCTCTTTATTCTCCCACGAAAGAATTATTGCATAGTACTTTTCTGTTTTCTACTTTTTGTACTTTCTTTTTTTCTATTTTTTTTTGTTATTATTTTCTATTTTTCAATTTTATTTACTTTTTTCTGTTTTTTTCTGTTTTATTTATTTTTGTTACTATTTGTAAGATTATTGGATGATTTTCTACTTTAATTTTTTTATATATATATTTTGTAAGACATTTATGATTTGCTACTTTAATGAATTGCGCCTTATCTCATCTATCAAATATATATTATATTTTCGTTTTTATGTCGATAATGTGTGCCTCGCCTTGCGCCTGAGGCTCCATAGGCTTTTGCGCCTCTCGCCTTTAATAACTCTGGGAACTACCACAAATATGTAAGGAGGTTACTACATAAGGAAGTACCTAACATAAAAAACAAACTGCAAATAACTAAAAGCAACAATTGGCATCCAGGCAGCCACAAGGCTAATAGGGAGGAGACAAGCTGCTTATAAGCAGCTTACAAGACAAACCTCTAAAGGAATTGGGATTAAGAAACTTAAAGAAAAAAACAACAACAAAATACATCTGCAGATCAAAATCCTAAATTACACAAAACTAAACTCCAAAATCATATTAATCAACTCCCTAAAGCAAATACAGCTTTTTAGACTCTTTTCTTAACACTTGATTGCATGACTTTCATCCTTAACAGTTTGTCCTCAATCTTGATTGCATCAGAAATTTATTAGGGTGAAATTCCTCAAAATTCTAGGCTTTTTATGAATATTTCTAGGATTACTATGCACATTTCTATTATTAAGATTCACATGATATACTTTATGACCAATAGACCATGTAATTGCAACATTTGCTGCTGGGTGCTGCAATGGAAGATCTGGAGTGAAGCTTAAAAAACATCCCAACTCCCATAGCTTTATCACTTTTGGCTACAAACACTACCACAGTAAATGTCCGAAACACCGATGTTGTGGCCACAGCAGTTTGAAACAGTTCCAGAGAAAGTGAAATATTTGGGATGGTTGGAAAAAAAGATTGGTTGGAGAAAGGTTCTGCTACATGTTTCATGTTGTTGAGAAAGAATAATTCCTTTGAGAGTGTTTATTTTAAAGATAGAGGAAAAATGTCTGTTGGCTTGAGCTTAACTTGATATGGTGAACAACCCTCAATTTCACGTACCGGCTTGTTCCTAGCCCTCAAATATGCCAAAAGATCCAAGAAATATGGATAAGAATATTGCTGCTTATATGCCTAAACTACTTGTGTTTTGGGTCTGTTATATATTGTCAAGCCTAGAATTAATCTAGCATGTCTGTTATATATGGTGCTTTGTGTTTATAGTCAGGTGGCATTATTTTTTTTTTTTTGGAATGATCTATGTACTGAAATCTGTTGTGCTTTGATCTTTATGTATGAAGCTTTTCTTTATAGTCAAAAATGAGGAGGCCGCTAATGCCACACTCCATTTTTATGGTGCTTTTCTTTCGATTGACAATTCTAACCTCGTCTCGACTCGACGAGATGGATGCTTCTCTCTTCTTTTTTCTGTCTTTTCTTTTTCTGTCAATATGCAAACCTACTTGACTTCTCTCCCCTTCACTCTCCCTCCCCTCCCCTTGCCTCCCCAGAATTGACCATCGAGAAGAAACGCTCCTCTCTTTCCTCCTCTTCCCTCCTCCATAGCATTGACTACTGGGCATTCTTAAAAAATACATTGAATCAGATTGTTTTCTTGCTTTGTGAGTTGCTGATTTACTGTTAGCCTACTGGATTTGTCTTCCTGGCATCTACTTTGGTGGACCTTACCCAAGTTACCAAGACCTCCATGGTCCATATTTCTCCTGTTTTATTTTCATTCAGGGAGTGTTTGGGATTTGAGAAAAGAAGGGCAAAAGAAAGGAAAATAATAGTTCTCCATCCTCTCCCTTTCCTAGTATAAGAGGGAAAAAATCCAAGAGAAAATTAATGGAAAGTCATATTCTGCCCTTTTTTCTTTCTTATTCTTTCCTCTTTTCCTTTCACATTTTCATTGTTAGTTTCAGTTGTTTATTATTTTCTTTAAATATCAAATACGGGAAATTATCTTCTTTCTCAGTTTCCTTGGTTTCTTCCTTTGTTTTTATTTATTTTTGGAAAAAACCAAACAAAGGGAATACCATCTTTTCCTAGATTTTGGTTCACTTGCTCTCTCTTCGCACAACTTTAGGAGCTTTGCTCATTCCATGCAACCAAAATAAAACTCGGCAGCAATGTTGTTAAGCACAGAGACGGATGAGGTTAAGGTGGAGTTTTTTTCTAACTTGGGTTATTAATATAAGATCCTAAAGAATTTTATACTCCCAACAATTGATCAAGTATGTATTCATGTTTGATTATTTACTTGTCAAAAAGAAAAATAAAGATAAAATGGATTCATTTATCACCAACAACAGCGTCTGATTATAGTCAACCACGTGTTACACCATCAACTTTTTCACTCTAGTCAGGCTTTATTCATTATGATTGCTTACAAGAAAAATGTGCAGATCATTAAGGCACCAGCAGATGACGAGGGGGCGCTTGACGCTTTTGTGTCCATAGTGACGGGGCCACCAGGGCCAAATCCTGTGCAGTTGATGCCGAGGATCACCGTACCTGTTCTAGTTTTATGGGGTGACGAAGACCCATTCACCCCCCTTGACGGTCCCGTCGGTAAATTCTTCTCATCCCTACCTGCTCAGCTATCAAATATAAGTCTCTATGTATTGGAAGGTGTTGGACATTGTCCTCATGATGATAAACCAGATCTGGTGCATGCAAAGCTGCTGCCTTGGCTTGATCTTCTTCCTGCTTTGTAAGATATTACCTCGTGCTTCGAGTTGTTGATCGAAGCAGTGGATTGAATAATTGATCTACTAATTGTAATTAAGAGTATACTTTATTTTCCCTGTTTATTAATTGCGCCAAACGCCATCTGTTGTGAAAATGAGAAGGGGGATAGAAATTGGTCGGTCCCTGGCCAGAGATTGTGACGTTGGCTTCTTTTGCATTTTTAGAACTGGTCTCTCTGGTTTGACCCTTTCATGTTCTTCTCTAATGAAGCGATGCCAACTACATTGATAATTTTTTGTTCCCAAAACAATTCCAAGTGCATGCTTTATTCAACATTGCTAGTTGATCCATGCTTTGTCAAATATGTTCCTTCACTTTAAAAGCTAAAAAGTTTGTGTTCGTTGAGGAACAAGTAATTGTTACGTGGCAGTGTAATATTGAATTAGTTAATGATAAATTACTTCACTAATTGACAATCCTATATAGTCTATTCTTCGCAGTTGACCTCTCCTATGTAGTAATGTTTGTTGAATTTGTAACCACATGGAACTTGGGGAGCAGCAGCTACTGGAATAATATATGTATGTACGTACGAATGTATAAGGGGCCAAAATACACTTTGGGCCCGACCTTCGGCCGAACTTGGGCTCTGGGCCGGACTTTGGGCCAAGGAGTAAGGGTAAGACTCTTGAGGCTGGAAGCAAATAGGCGAAGGCTAGGACGGGGGAGTCCTGGCCGGACGGGCGGATTCTATACCCGGCTGGGGTGAACTAGCCAAATATTGGATCTTACACGTGGCAGGAACCGATTAGCTGCATGTCCCGGAAAGAAGGGTGTGGCAAGAAGTAACCAACTCTAACACATTGTGGGGAAAGAGTTTGACTCTTTCAAGGTCTTCCACACTAATTACTTGGGGGACCTCCCTACAACTCCGTCGGGGATAAAGGGAAGATGAATGCGGAAATGTGCAAAGCACGCGACCATGGATGACTTGATGACCAAGATGACCTCACCTATAAATAGGGGTGCATCTAAGAGCTAGGGTACACATTCTAACCTCACAAAAAAGAGGTATTTAAGTTTGTCATGCCTCAACTAAATAGTAATGCTTTAGAATCATCTGAGAAGCACGAACACGGGTACAGGACACAGACACATGGACACACAAATACATAATATGTCTAAATTAGGTCACGGCTATGAAGCACGTGTACATACAGGTACGACTGGGGTATGTTTTAAAAAAAAAAATTATAATTTTTATTCATAAATCATATGTTATAATTAGATAACTAAATAAAAAAATAATTAATGATTTAGTTAATTAAGAATTCAAGCAATAAATCATAATTTAATGAAAAATTTAGGTACAATCAAAATTTATTGCCATCACCTTAAAGAACCTATACAATAAAGGTTAATATTATAAGCATGCTAAGCTAGAAAAAAAATCGCATCAAATAAATTTTATCTTTTATATGAAAGGAAGAACCATATTAGTTGGAGTACATATGAAGGGTATAGTGGGCACTTATTGGGTGTTGCAAAAATAAAGAAAAAAAATATTGGTACTGAAGGGAACAATTTCTTGCAACGGAAGCTATTTTTTTTTTAATTTTAATTTTTCTTTTTTAGATCTTCGGCCATGTAATCATACAGCGTTGATAAACAAAGGGTTCGATATACATTATTGCTGAAAATTTTAGCAGTTTATTACAGCATTTTTGGAGCAAATTTCAGCATCTTATTACTAAAAATTCCGGCACCTTATTACTAAAAATTTCAGCAACTTATTGTTACATTTCTAGAGCAAATTCCATCACCTTATTGATGCGTTTCTTCAGCAAATTTCAGTACTTTATTGCTGAAAATTCTAACACCTTATTACTTCATTTTTTGAGCAAATTTTAGTACCTTATTGCTGTATTTTTTCAGCAAATTTCAGCACTTTATTGTTAAAAATTTTAGCACCTTATTTTTTATAAAATCCTATTCTTAAACACTTTAGGATTTTGTTTTTCTAGTTTCCTAAACCCTTTGATCTTCTATCATTGTTTCATCAACCCTAATCAATCCTTCTAGAGTGTGTGCTCTCTAAGTTTTCTCCCAAAAATCTTATAAAGAATTCATCTTTTTTTAGATTGGCAGTCAATATATCATATATAGATAGAGAGAGACTATATTTCCTACTAGGGTAAGGATAAGGATCTTAGAGAGTCTTAGTTTGGCTTCAATTAAAATACTAAAGTCCTAGTTATCTCATAACTTAATTTAGTATTTTAATTAATCCAAATTAATTTCACTAAATAATTTGAATTGCATTCGAAATTGAAATGAATAAAATACCCTCATCTCTATTTAAATACCACAATTTTAACCACTCTACTTAAAAGATCATGACTCTTTTTTTGGAGTTATGCATTGCAAACTTGACTAGAATCTTATCTATATATGTAACTTGCGATAAACCTAACATTTTATTCCCAATGAGTAGAATATCATCTGCGTATAAAATTAAAAACATCACCACACTTCGCTCGCACTTCCTATACACATGGTTTATCAGTATTTTGTCAATAACAAAAGATTTGATCGCCTGATCAAAACAAATGTTCCAATTTCTGGAGACTTGTTTAAGTCCAAAAATGGACCTATGCAACTTGCATACCATATGCTCTGACCCTTAGCTATGAAACCGTATAGTTCCATCATATAGATGTCATCTTCAAATTTCATAGCACTTTGCCAATTTTTTAAATTTTTGTCAGAAATAGCCTCGTTGTAGCTACTAGAATCCAAATCATGTTTGTTAG
>BRYE01000016.1:18356997-18364497 GCA_030159115.1 Actinidia arguta var. hypoleuca | reverse complement strand
ATGACTTGCCAATATTGTCCCATGGCTGGGCAAATGTGTGCCATTGACATGCCAATGCTGCCCCATGGCTGGGCAAATGTGTGCGAATGACTTACCATGGCTGCCCATTACTTTTCTAGGCACATTGTGCCATCGACTTGCCATGGCTGCCCATTGCTGGGCAAATTGTGTGCCAACGACTTGCCAATGGTGCCCCATGGCTGGGAAAATGTGTGCCATCAACATGCCAATGTTGCCCCATGGTAAGGACAATGTGTGCCAAATACTTGCCAATGGTTGCTCATTGATGGGCAAATGCGTTCCATGGCTGCCCCTTTGCTAAGAAAATGTGTACCATTGAAATGCCATGGTTGCCCATTGCTAGGCAAATGTGTGCCATGGCTTCCCGATTGCTGAGGAAATATGTGCCATCAACATGCCAGGGCTGCCAATTGCTGGGCAAATGTGTCTTGGCTTCCAAATGCTGAGCAAATGTGTGCCATGATTGCAAAATTCCTGGCAAAATGTGTGCCATGGATGCTGAATTGCTGGGCAAATGTGTGCCATGGATGCCCCATTGTCGAGAAAATGTATGCCATGGATGCCCATTGCGGGGCAAATGTCTGCCATGGCTGGCTGTTGCTGAGCAAATGTGTGCCATGACTACCGAGTTGCTGGGAAATGTGTTCCGTGGCTGGGCATTGCCAAAAAAATGTGTGCCATGACTGCCCATTACTGGGCAAATGTGTTCCATGGCTTCCCCATTGCTGAGAAAATGTATACCATAGTTGTACATTCATGGGCAAATGTGTGCCATGGCTAGACATTGCTAAGAAAATGTATACCATGGCTATACATTGATGGGCAAATGTGTGCCATGGCTAGACATTGTTGAGAAAATATATACTATGGCTGCCCATTGCTGGGCAAATGTGTGCCATGGCTTCCCCATTACTGATAAAATGTATGCCATGGCTGCCCATTTTCTGGGCAAATGTGTGCCATGGCTAGCTATTGCCGAGGAAATGTATGCCATGGCTGCCCATTGCCCGGCAAATGTGCACCAATGATTTGCCATGGCAGCCCATGTCTTGGCAAATTATGCGAACGACTTGCCTTGGCATGCCATGGCTAGGCAAATTATGTGCCATTGACATGCAATTAACTTGCCATTGCTTGGAAATTGTGTGCCAATGACTTGCCAATGCTACTCCATGGATGGGAAAATGCGTGCCATCGACATGCAAATGCTGCCCCATGGTAGGGCAAATATGTGCCAATGACTTTCCATGGCTGCCCCTTGCTAGGCAATTGTGTGCCAACGACTTGCCAATGGCTGCACATTGCTGGGCAAATGTGTTCCATGGCTGGCCTTTTCTGAGAAAATGTATGCCATGGTTACCATTACTGGGCATATGTGTTCCATGGCTGGCCATTGCGGAGCAAATGTGTGCCAAAGCTGGACATTGCCAAGCAAATGTGTGCCATGGCTGCCCATTGCTGGGTCAATGTGTGACATGGCTCACATATTGTTGGGAAATATGTGCCACAGCTGGGCATTGCTGAGCAAATGTGTGCCATGGCTGTTGAATTGCTGGTAAATTATGTGCCATGGTTGGGCATTGCCAAGAAAATGTGTGCCATAGCTGAGAATTGCTGGGAAAATATGTGCCATGGGAAAATGTGTGCCATGGCTACCCATTGCAGAGAAAATGTATTTCATGGCTCCCCATTGCTGGGCAAATGTATGCCACGGCTAGCCATTGCTGAGGAAATGTAGGCCATGGCTGCCAATTGCTGGCAAGTGTGTGCCATGGCTGCCCCATTGCTGAGAAAATGTGTGCAATGAAAATGCCATGGCTGTCCATTGCTGGGCAAATGTGTGCCAAGGCTGCCTATTGCTGGGCAAATGTTTGCCATGTCTGCCCATGGCTGGGCATTGCCGAGAAAATGTGTACCATGTATGGGCAAATGTGTGCCATGGCTACGCATTGTACGGCAAATGTGTGCTATTGCTAAGCAAATGTGTGCCATGGCTGCCCCATTGCCAATAAAATGTATTCCATGGTTGCCCATTTCTGGGAAATGGGTGCCATGGCTGGCCATTGCCGAGAAAATGTATTCCATGGATGCCCATTACTAGGCTAGTGTGTGCCATGGCTGGCCATTGCCGAGAAAATGTATGCCATGGCTGCTGAATTCCTGGGAAAATACATTCCATGACTGGGCATTACCGAGCAAATGTGTGCCATGGCTGGCCATTGCCGAGCAAATATATTCCTTAGCTTCTGAATTGCTGGGAAAATACCCATTGCTTGGCAAATGTGTGCCATGGCTGTCCAATTGTTGTGAAAATGTATGCCATGGCTGCCCATTGCCAAGCAAATGTACGCCATAGCAGTCAAATTGCTGGGAAAATATATGCCATGATTGGGCATTACTGAGCATATGTGTGCCATGGCTGGCCATTGCCGCGAAATGTATGCCATTACTGCCCATTGCTGAGCAAATGTTTGCCATGGCTGCCCCATAGCTAAGAAAATGTATGCCACGGCTGCCCATAGCTAAGAAAATGTATGCCACGGCTGCCCATTGCTGGGAAAATGTGTGCCATGGCTGTCCCTTGCCAAGAAAACGTATTCCTCGCTGCCCATTGCTAGGCAAATGTGTGCCATGGCTGGGCATTGCCCAGCAAATGTATTCCATGGCTGCCAAATTTCTGGAAAAATACCATTGCTTGGCAAATGTGTGCCATGGCTGGGCATTGCCCAGCAAATGTATTCCATGGCTGCCAAATTTCTGGGAAAATACCATTGCTTGGCAAATGTGTGCCATGGCTGGCCATTGCCGAGCAAATGTATGCCATGGCTGCCCATTGCCGGGAAAAGGTGTGCCATGGGTACCCCATTGCCGACAAAATGTATGCCATGGCTTTCCATTGTTGGGCAAATGAGTTCCAAGGATGCTGAATAGCTGGGAAAATCTTTGCCATGGCTGGGCATTGCCAAGCAAATCTGTGCCATAGCTGGGCATTTTCAATAAAATGTGTGCCATGGCTGCGCATTGCAAGGCAAATGTGTGGTATTGCTAAGAAATTGTGTGCCATGGCTGTCCCATTGCCAATAAAATGTATTCCATGGCAGCCCATTTCTGGGAAATGGGTGCCATGGCTGGCCATTACCGAGAAAATGTATTCCATGGCTGGCCATTGCCGAGCAAATGTATGCCACGGCTGCCGAATTACTGGGAAAATATATGCCATGACTGGGCATTATTGAGCAAATGTGTGCTATGGCTAAGCAAATGTGTGCCACGGCTGCCCCATTGTCGAGAAAATGTATTCCACGGCTGCCCCATTGTCGAGAAAATGTATTCCACGGCTGCCCATTACTGCATGCCATGGCCGAGCAAATGTATGCCATGGCTGCCAAATTGCTGGGAAAATATATGCCATGACTGGGCATTACTGAGCAAATGTGTGCCATGGCTGGCCATTGCCGCGCAAATGTATGCCATGGTTGCCAAATTGCTGGGAAAATATATGCCATGGCTGCTTAATTGCTAGGAAAATATATGCCATGGTTGCCCCATAGCTGCGCAAATGTATGCCATGGCTGCCCATTGCTGGGCAAATGTGTGCCATGGCTGTCCCTTGCCGAGAAAATGTATTCCTCGCTGCCAATTGCTAGGCAAATGTGTGCCATGGCTGGGCATTGCTCAGCAAATGTATTCCATGGCTGCCAAATTTATGGGAAAATACCATTGCTTGGCAAATGTGTGCCATGGCTGTGCCATTGCTGAGAAAATGTATACCATGGCTACCCATTTGGTTGGCAAATGTGTTCCATGGATGTCCTATTGCCGAAAAAATGCATGTCATGGCTTCCCTTTTGTTGGGAAAATGAGTGCAATGGCTGGCCATTACCAAGCAAATGTATATTGCTGGGCAAACGTGTGCCATGGGTACCCCATTGCCGACAAAATGTATGCCATGGCTTCCCATTGTTGGGAAAATGAATTCCAAGGCAGCTGAATTGCTGGGAAAATATGTGCCATAGCTAGGCATTACAGAGCAAATGTGTGCCATGGTTACCCGTTGCTGGGCAAATATGTGCCATGGCTTCCGAATTGCTGGGAAAATATGTGTCATGGCTGGGCAACGCCAAGCAAATGTGCGCCATGGCTTCCCATTTGCTGGGCAAATGTGTGCCATGGTTGACAATTTTCTGGGAAAATATGTGCCATAGCTGGGCATTGCCAAACAAATGTGTACCATGGCAGCCTACAAAAATGTATGCTCCGCTGCCCATTGCTGGGCGAGTCTGTGCCATTGCTGGCCATTGCCGAGCATATTTGTGCCAATGCTGCCCCAAGGTTGGGCAAATGTGTGCAAATGACTTGCCTTGGCTTCCCATTACTTTGCAAGGCACATTTTTCCACTAACTTGCCATGGCTGCCCATTGCTGGGCAAATTGTGTGCCAATGACTTGCCAATGCTGCCCCATGTCTTGGAAAATGAATTCCATCGACATGCCAATGCTGCCCCATGGCTGCATAATTGTGTGCCAATGACATGCCATGGATGCCCATTGCTAGGCAATTGTGTGCCAACAACTTGTCAATGGCTCCTCATTGCTGGGTAAATGTGTGCCAGGGCTGCCCCATTGCTGATAAAATGTGTGCCATCAAAATGCCATGGTTGCCCATTGCTAGGCAAATGTGTACCATGGATGCCACATTGCTGAGGAAATGTGTGTCATTCACATGCCATGGCTTCCCATTGCTGGGTAAATGTGTGCCATGGCTGCCGAATTGATGGGAAAATGTTTTCCATGGACATGCCATGGTTTCCCTATGGCCGGGCAATTGTGTGCCAACAACATGCCATGGCTGCCCATTGCTGAGCAAATGTGTGCCATGGCTTCCGAATTGACTGGAAAATGTGTGCCATGGCTGGGCATTGCCAAGAAAATGTGTGCCATGGCTACTGAGTTGCTGGGAAAATGTGTGCCATGGCTGGCCATTTCTGAGCAAATGTGTGCCCTGGCTACCCATTCCTAGGCAAATGTGTTCCATTACTGGGCAAATGTGTGCCCTGGCTGCCCCATTGCCGAGAAAATGTATGCCATGGCTGCCCATTGCTGGGAAAATGTGTGTCATGGTTGGCCATTGCTGAGAAAATATATGCCATGGCTTCCCATTGTTGGGAAAATGTGTGCCATGGCTGGCCATTGCGAGCAAATGTGTGGAATGGCTACCGAATTGCTGGGAAAATGTGCGTCATGGCTAGGCATTGCCGAGAAAATGTGTGCCATGGCTGGGCATTTCCGAGAAAATGTGTACCATGGATGGGCAAATGTGCGCCATGGCTGCCCATTGTTGGGAAAATGTGTGCCATTGCCGAGAAAATGTCTGCCATGTCTGCCATTGCTGAGTAAATGTGCTCCATGGCTGGCCATTTCTGAAAAAATGTATGCCATGGCTGGCCATTGCTTGGCAAATGTGGGCCATTGCTCCCCCGTTGCCGAGAAAATGTATGCCATGGCTGCCCATTGCTGGGAAAATTATGTGCCAATGACTTGCCAATGCTTCCAAATTGCTTGGAAAATGCTTGCCATCGACATGCCAATGCTGCCCCATGGCTGGGCAATTGTGTGCCAACGACTTGCCATGGCTGCCCATTGCTAGGCAATTGTGTGCCAATGGCTGCTCATTGCTGGGTAAATGTGTGCCATGGCTGCCCCATTGCAGAGAAAATGTGTGCCATCAAAATGCCATGGCTTCCCATTTCTGGGCATATGTGTACCATGGCTGCCACATTGCTGAGGAAATGTGTGCCATCCACATGCCATGGCTGCCCATTGCTGGGCAAATGTGTGCCATGGATACCGAATTACTTGGAAAATGTTTTCCATGGTTGCCCCATTGTTGGGCAAATGTGTGCCATGGTTGCCGAATTGCCGGGAAAATGTGTGCCATGGCCGGGCATTGCCAAGAAAATGTGTTCCATAGCTGGCCATCGCTGGGCAAATGTGTGTCATGGCTTCCCCATTGCTGAGAAAATGTATGCCATGGCTGACCATTGCCAAGAAAATATATGCCATGGCGGCCCATTGCTGGGAAAATGTGTGATATGGTTGGCCATTGCCGAGCAAATATGTGCCATGGCTGCCGAGTTGCTGGATATGTGCCACAGTTGGGCATTTCCGAGCAAATGTGTGCCTTGGCTGCCCATTGCTGAACAAATGTGTCCCATGGCTGCTCCATTGTGAGAAAATGTATGCCATGGCTGCCCCATTACGAGAAAATGTATGCCATGACTGCCCATTCCTAGGCAAATGAATTCCATTACTGGGCAAATGTGTGCAATGGCTGCCCCATTTCCGAGAAAATGTATGCCATGACTCCCCATTCCTAGGCAAATGTGTTCCATTACTGGGCAAATATGTGCCATGGCTGCCCCACTGCCGAGAAAATGTATACCATGGCTGCCCATTACTGGGAAAAATGTGTGCCATGGCAGGCCATTGCAAGCAAATGTATGAAATGGCTGCCGAATTGCTGAGAAAATGTGTGCCATGGCTAGGCATTGCCGAGAAAATTTGTGCCACTGCTGGGCATTGCTGAGAAAATGTGTACCATGGATGGGCAAATGTTTGCCATTGCTGGGCAAATACTTTGCCATGGCTTCCCCATTGCCGAGAAAATGTATGCCATGGCTGCCCATTGCTGGGCAAATGTGTTTTATGGCTGGCCATTGCCGAAAAAATGTATGCCATTACTGGGTAAATGTGTGTCATGGCTTGCCATTGCCGAGCAAATGTGTGCCATGGCTGCCGAATTGCCTAAAAATTATGAGCCATGTTTGGGAAAATGTGTTTTATAGCTGGGCAAATATGTTCCATGGCAGCCCATTGCTGGGCAAATGTGTGCCATTGCTGCCCTATTGCCGAGAAAATGTATGCCATGGCTGTCCATTGCATGGCATATGTGTCCCATGGCTTGCCATTGCCAAGCAAATGTGTGGCATGGCTGCCGAATTGGTTGGAAAATGTGTGTTATGGCTGCCCATTACCGAGAAAATGTGTGCCATGGCTGGGAAAATGTTTGCCATGTCTGGCCATTGCTGAGCAAATGTGTGCCATGGCTGGGCATTGCCGAGAAAATGTGTACCATGGCTGCGCAAATGTGTGTTATGGCTTCCCATTACTGAGAAAATGTGTGCCACGGCTGCCCCATTGCCAAGAAATTGTATGCCATGGCTGCCCATTGCAGGGCAAATGTGTGCCATTGCTCCACCATTGCCGAGAAAATGTATCCAGGGCTGCCCATTGCTGGGCAAATGTGTGCCATGACTGGCCATTGCCAAGAAAATGTATGTCAGGGCTGCCCGTTATTGGGCAAATGTGTCACTTGGCTGGCCATTGCGGAGCAAATGTGTGTTATGATTGCCGAATTGCTAGGAAATTGTGTGCCATGGCTGGGCAAATGTGTGCCATGGCGTCCCCGTTGCCGAGAAAA
>BRYE01000016.1:18336997-18344497 GCA_030159115.1 Actinidia arguta var. hypoleuca | reverse complement strand
TTATCCTTTCTCAAAAGAGCCCATTATGACTCCTCAAGCATGGGCGATGTTTCCTCCTAGCATTTTGAGAAAATCTCATTTAGAATATATAAGGGGGGTGTATGCCCATGCCTCCCCTTACCTAGCGTGTGTCGACAATGCCACACGCGTGGGTCAAACCTGGGCAGGCATTTCTGCACGCGTTGGTTGGCAATGGGCAAGCATTGCTGTGCGCATGGGTTGGCAAGGACAAGGAATTGCCACACATGTGAGTCAGTAATAGGCAGGCATTGCCGAGTAAGATTGCCGAGAAGGAAGGCATTGCTGACAAAGCATTTCCAAGAAGGCAGTGTAGAGGGGGTTGGTTGGAAAATGGCTGGTATTGCCGAGAGCAGGCATTGTTGTGCTAGTTGGTTAGCAGTAGGCATGCATTGCCACACATGTTGATTGGAAATAGGAAAGCATTACCGAGCATGTTGGTTGGCAGTAGGCATGCATTGCTACGCATGTTGGTAGGAAATAAGTAGGTATTGACACGCATATTGATTGGAAATAAGTAGGCATTGACGAGCGCGTTGGTTGGCAGTAGGCAGGCCTTACCGTGTATGTTGGTTAGTAGTAGGCAGGCTTTGTCGTGTATGTTGGTTGGAAATAGGCAAGCATTGCCTAGTAGGAATTGTTGTTATGCAGGTTGGTTGGCAATAGGCGAGCATTGCCTAGCATGCATTGCTGCACAAGTTAGTTGGAAAAAGGCAGGTATTGTCAAGCAGGCATTGACAAGCGCGTTGGTTGGCAATGGGCAAGCATTGCCACGCACATGGCTGGGCATCCTTGCCAAGTGGGTCGACAATGGGCAGGCGATGTCGCATGCCTTGGTGTCTAGGATGGACTGCTTTGGGTCTTGTTAGGCATTCTTTGCAAGAGAAAGTTTGGACAACGGCCATGGGCAGCCAAGTTCAACATCGGTCTATCGATCGATGCATGGGTAGAGAATGGGCAGGAATGGGTTGGTGGCAAGGGATGTTGTGGAGCTGCCTTTAGGCTTATTAGGCATTCTTTGCAAGGCTTTCTCGTGCATGCACGTGCCTAGAGAATGCTTGGACAACAACCATGGGCAACCCCACTACCTCTCTGACTACCCCATGCCTAGGTTGACAATGGTCAATTGGGATGCATTTTTATAGTCTATCAAGTGTACTTGCTTGTATGTTCAAGCATGCAAATGGGCTTCTCAAATATGGTAGATGTCCTTACCATGCTAGAAAATTATGTGGAATGACTTTGGACATGCTAACACTTGCCTATCGTTTGCCTATGCAACCAGTAGGGGTGGCAATGTCATGGGCTTGTGTGATATGCCTTGATGCTGCTTGGTCATGCTTGTACGCTACTATTGCTTGACAATGGCTTTGCAATGCTCGTGGCTACTACACAACACATTGTCCTGACTTGTCCCTTGAATATTGAGATGCGTTGCTGAAATCATGTGTTGCCTTAGGTTGGCTGGGCATTCCCTGCAAGCGTTAAATGTGCAGAGCTAATGGCTATTGTATTGCCAAAATGCAAAGCACATGCCTAGGGGATATGCATTGCCAATAAAAGGCTCATGCATGGCAAGTTAGGATGCATTGCCATGGTCTAGCAATGGTGCTTGCTGGCATGTTCAAGCATGCATATGGGTTTCTCAAATGTGGTTGATGTCCTCTCCATGCTAGAAAATTATATGGAATGACTTTGGGCATGGTAACGCTCCCCCATCGTCTGCCTATGCAACCAGTAGTGGGTGGCAATGTCATGGGCTCGTGTGACATGCCTTGATGCTACTTGCTCATGGCTGTTGCACAACACATTGTCCTGACCTGTCCCTCGAATATTGAGATGCATTATTGAAATCATGTGCTGCCTTGGATTGGTTGGGCATTCCTCTCAAGCGTTAAATGTGCGGAGCTAACGGTTATCATACGATGCATAAATGCAAAGCACGTGCCTATGAGATACGCCTTGCTAGCATAAGGCTTGTGCATGGCTAGTTGGTATGCATTGCCATGGTCTAGCAAGGGTGCTTCTTCAAGCGTGCAAATAGGTTTTTCAAACATGGTCAATGTCCTCCTCATGCTAGAAAATTATGTATAAAGATTTTGGGCATGCTAACGCTCGCCTATTGTTTGCCTATGCAGCTAGTAAGGGGTGGTTATGTCATGGGCTTGTGCGAGACATGACTTGATGCTGGTTGGTTATGCTTGTTTGCTACTACTGCCTAACAATGGCTTTGCATCGCTCGTTGACGTTGCACAACACATTGTCTGAATAGGAAAAATGTCAAATCTTGTTCCTTGAATTTTTGTGACTATCAGTGCTTGTTTTTTCTCTTCTTTATGTAATTGCATTATTGTCGATCAATATGTTGATTGACGGGGTGTGATTCAATTGGGGGAGTTGGTGCATAGTGTACATAGTAATGCGTGGGTGGTGTTTTGCTTGTTTAAGTTTGATGTTTCCTTGCTTCGTGCAACAAATTCATCTTATGGATTCCTCTTCAATTATGCTTCGAGAGTAATAATAACTACCTTGAGCGTCCCATGGGTTCCTGTATTACATACCTCTGATGCAATGGAATTTACTTTATAAAGACTCTATTTCACTTTGCGCCACTCTGTCGTGCAAGTGAACCTCAAAGTATCACTCATGTCTCATGTGTGCCTCGCGATGCATGGCTTATGGGTGCTCTCGGATGAGGAAATCTCTTGAGGGAAATTGGTCTTCTAACCATTTTACCCATAAAGCATTCGCCCCTCAATTAGAAAGACTGTTATGCCCGTCTTGACCTATCTATTACTTGGCTAGGCTCATGCGGTGACAATGTCGCAAAGGAATGCTACGAATGGCTCATTAAATAATTTATAATTTTCTTGATGGTATTTTCTACTCAGATAATTGTAGTAATTCTAGAGCTAATACGTGCAATGAACGCCGATTTCTAAAAAGGATGCATTTGTTAGATAAAAGGTCAACGCGGGATTTGCCTGTTGCTTTGATAATTCATGATAACTCGATGGATCGCATGGCCTTCGTACCGGCCATGCATCATTCAAATTTTTGCCCTATCAACTTTTGATGGTAGGATAGTGGCCTACTATGGTGGTTATGGGTGACGAATAATTAAGGTCCGATTCCCAATAGGGAGCTTGAGAAATGGCTACCACATTCAAAGAAGGCAGAAGGCGCGCAAAGTACCCAACCCTAACACAGGGAGATAGTGACAATAAATAACAATACCGAGCTCATTGAGTATGGTAATTGGAATGAATACAATCTAAATCCCTTAATGAGGATCCATTGGAGGGCAAATTTGGTACCAGCAGCCGTAGTAATTCCAGCTCCAATAGCGTATATTTAAGTTGTTGCAGTTAAAAAGCTCGTAGTTGGATTTTGGGTTGGATTGATTGGTCCGCCTTCAGATGTGCACCGGTCGTCTCGTCCCTTCTGCAGTGATGCACTCCTGGCCTTAATTATCTAGGTTATGCCTCTAGTGATGTTACTTTGAAGAAATTAGAGTGCTCAAAGCAAGCCTACACTCTGGATACTTTAGCATGGGATAACATCATAGGATTTTGACCCTATTCTATTGGCCTTTGAGATTGGAGTAATGGTTAATAGGGACAGTCAGGGGCATTTGTATTTTGTAACAAGAAGTGAAATTCTTGGATTTATAAAAGATGAATAACTTTGGAAGCATTTGCCAAAGATGTTTTCATTAATCAAGAATGAATGTTGGGAGCTCAAAGACGATCAGATATTGTCCTAATCTTAACCATAACTGATGCCGACTAGGGATCAGCGGATGTTACTTTTAGGACTCCGTTGGCACCTTATGAAAAATCAAAGTTTTTTTTTATTCTGGGGGGAGTATGGTCACAAGCCTAAAACTTAAAGGAATTGACAAAAGGGCACCACCATGAGTGGAGCCTGTAGCTTAATTTAACTCAACACGGGGAAACTTACCAGGTCCAGACATAGTAACGATTGAAAGACTAAGAGCTATTTCTTGATTCTATGGGTGGTGGTTCATGGCCGTTCTTAGTTGGTGGAGTGATTTGCTTGGTTAATTCCATTAATGAATGAGACCTCACCCTGCTAACTAGCTATGTGAAGGTGACCCTCCACAGCTAGCCTTGGCCGATAGACCTAGGTAATCCTTGAAATTTCATGAACCATTGAGTTTTTGAACGCAAGTTGTGCTTAAAGCCATTAGGCTGAGGGGATAGGTCATTTTCAATTGTTGGTCTTCAACGAGGAATTCCTAGTACACACTACGTCCCTGCCCTTTGTACACACTACCCTTTGTACACACTAGTTGAACCTGCCAAAGGATCATTATCAAAATCTGCCTAGCAAAATGACACGCAAACTTGTTTTATACTCTTGGGGAAGCAAAAGGTTGGTTTTTATAGCCTCTTTCTCTTTCCCTTTGCCAGATGTGCACATGTTTCCCTTTGGGTGATACTCTCATTCCCTGTTTGAACAACGAACCCCGACGCAAAACGCGTCAAGGAACTTGAACAAGAATGCAACATTCTTGCCCCGTTTCTGGGTGCTTGTGGTGCTTTCTCTCTCGTGACCAAAATGACTCTCGACAAAGGATATCTAGGTTGTCACATCAATAAAGAACATAGAAAAATGCAATACTTGATGTGAATTGCAAAATCCCATGAACCATTGAGTTTTTTGAACGCAAGTTGCACTTGAAGCCAATAGGCTAAGAGCACGTCTGCCTAGGCGTCACGCATTGTGTCGCCTACTTGACTTGAGCCTTACCAAAGGCTAGGTATGGGTGGGTGAATATTGGCACCCCATGCACATTAGTAAACGGTTGGTCTAAAAACAAAGTCTTTGGCAATGGATGTCATGATAAGTGGTGGTTGACAAATTGTTGTGTCCTTTTGTGCTTGCCCCCATTACTAAGGGTTTGCTCTTTGACCCTATTTTGCCATTGCCATGGCTTTGATCGTGACCCCAGGTCAGGCAGGATTACCCACTGAGTTTAAGTGTCACGCCCTGTAACCCGGCCTATGCAGATCGAAGGCACATGACCGACTGGCAGCCTAGCTACCTGAGGTCGACTTATATTAAACCGGTTGAACACCTATCCATAATCATCTATAATGATACGTAATTGCGGAAACGTCATACACATGTGCATAATCATATACAATGATACTTAATTGCGGAAACGTCATAATAACTGGAAATTATAAAGTGTAGATTACAAACAGAGTTGTGCCTAAGTTCTTTTTCTTTTATACATAATATGGCCAACTTAAGGATATATATCAAAGGATCTAGCCCATCAACAAACTACATAATGCTCTTGGGCCACAAAACTAAAGTCTGCATCGTCACTTACTTCTATGACTTCTCAGATTGGCTTCCTGAAAAATTTATTTTTGAAAACATAAGTTAAATGCTTAGTGAATAACAATAATACATGAACGTGAAAATACCATGGATCATTATCATAACATGCATATCTCATTTGAAACTATCATGTAAGCATAGCATAGCGTTTCTCTAAAACTTGAAACTTTCATGACTGTAACGTGGCGTAGCTTGAAATCTTTCATAATCATAAACATAGCATAGCTTAAAATCTTTCATAGCTGTAAACTTAGCATAGCTTGAAATCTTTCATAATCCTAAATGTAGCATAGCTTGAAATCTTTCTTAACTGTAAAGATGTAAGTACTATAAGTACAAAAAATACAACAACTTGGCATAGTAAACTTTTGGTCACGCAACATAGTAACCGTATAGGTCATGTTGGGGCTCTTTAGGCTAGGGACGTCTCCCAACATAGATAGTTTATTTTACGTCCCCTATCGTAGGACTATCGGGCTAGATTAAGGTCTTGGCATGAGAAGAGCCCGAGTTGACACCATACATTGAATATACCCCTTCTTTCATGTAAACGCATCAATCCATAATTTTCGTTTCATAATATACTAACATTAACATGCGTTTAGAAGACATGGTAGTTATAACACAATATATTCATTTATGCATGGAAAACATTGCATATAAATGGTTCATATTGAAAACATTTCGAAAATACATAGATTTTGTTCATGCCATCATGTTACTCACATCATTTCCCTTGAATAGGTGCTAAGTAACGTGTTCCTACATGTAAGGTACAAAAATGTCAATTATATACTCAACAATACGAGAATAAAAGAATTAAAACTACTACGGAACTCCCGACTTGACCCAAGGTACACTCGCTCTAGGACAACATCCTTAGGAATAGGTCTGAGGGTTCCAAACTAACCATTCATCAATAAAGACAACATTTGGCTAAGGTAGGAACACATACGATAACTCCATGAAATCCCAATGAGAGTGCAATAATTTATGCAAAATAGGCTTAGGCATTCAAACGGCTTCCCTGTCATTCGAACGTCTAGAGACAATCTATGCGTCACAGGCCTGGTGTTTGCATGTCCACCCCTAGCACTCGAACGCTGAGCTTTCGAACGTTTAAAGACTTATCTGATGCAAAATAGGTCTTGGCATTTGAACGTCCACCCTTCGCGTTCGAACATCTAGAGACTTAACTTACCATTCGAACGGCCCTGGATAGCGTTTGGACATCGGGCATTTGAACATCCACTTTTGGCGTTCGAAAGTCTAGAACTTTCCTTGGCTCTCCCAGTTCAAGCTCTCCAACCCCAAACCATCATCAAACTTCACCAAAATTTTTAGAGTTCAAATATATACTCAGGGAACAACAATAACTCAAAATGGAGAGAAAATAAGCAATGGAACAAGAGGGATCTAAGCTTTACTCTAAAAAGCCCTAACATTTTCAAATTTGGAGATTTTCATCTCAACTCTCCAATCTTTCAATGTGGAGCTTCAAGTTCCACGATTTAACCAATTGGGACTCAAAGGAGTCCTCCAACACAAATCTAAACTCTTCTATGTGCATAAAAAACAAAAGCCCCAAACTTTTCCCAATGTATACATACAACATATATATATATATACAAAGCTAAGTTTCTCACCTGTCCTTAAGCTTGATGGAGCTTCTAATGGCTTCCTTTAGCTTGGGTTTGAGCTCTCAAGGCTTTCTTCTTCTTCTCTTTTTCTTCTTCTTCTTCTTCTTCTCTCTCTCTTCGTGTGTGTGTTTGTGGTGTGTAGTGTATGTGTGTATAACTTGAGATACACATGAAAAATAATCTCATGTGCCCTCTTCCTAGAATTTTAGTTACAACCTAACTTTTGATTGGTCACTTTGACCCTAAAATAATAATAACTTACATTAAAATAAAAATAAATAAAATAAGATCATAAGTTACCTAAATAAGGAAAATTTATAGGTTTGGGGTATTACATTAAGCATATCAATAAGTAGAGGAAAATAAACTTACAATGATTCCCCTAGAAATGGCGAGCGAACCGCGAGTAGCCCAGCTTGAAAATCAAGCAATCACACTATCCAAATTGTAGTCTAGAGAAGCATCC
>BRYE01000016.1:18321997-18326997 GCA_030159115.1 Actinidia arguta var. hypoleuca | reverse complement strand
GAGCTCATTCCAAAGGCACACTTGGCTACATTTATTCTCAGCTTATGTTCTTTAAGGATTGCGCACACCTCGCCAAGGTCCTTTAGGTGATCCAATTCTATTTTGCTCGTAATTGCCATGTTATCGATGTAGGCATCCATGGTTTTACCCAACGGAGGTGCGAGCATCTTGGTGATCATTCTTTGGCATGTTACTCCAACATTTTTTAGCTCAAAGGACATGACCTCTTAGCAAAAATAGTCATGAGGGTGATTATGTTGGATTTTTATGTCTGACTCATGCATTGCAATTTGGTGATAGCCTCAGTAAGTGTCCAAGAAACTCATCCTTATGTGGCTAGACATTAGGTCCACCAGTTGATCAATTTTTGGCAAGTAAAAGTAGTCCTTCTGACAAGTTCGATTGAGACTTGTGATTTTGACGCACACTCTCCACTTGTTACTTTTCTTCTTGACCATAATTGTGTTGGATAGCCAACTTGGATAGAGAACCTCTATTAAAGCACTTACCTCCTTCAGATTCTTAACTTCCTTTATCATGCATTATCATGCTTAGTTGTAGACCTCCTTTCCTGCTGCTTTATCGGAAGAGCCTTAGGCATGACGTTGAGCTCATGTTTGATGAAGCTTGGGTCAATTTCGAGCATCTCGTATGGAGTTCATGAAAAGACCTCGATATTTGTTCTTAAGAACTCAATGAGCTCAATTCTATCCCATTCCTCACGTTTGAAACAACAAGGAAGAAACGGTCTGAGCTTGGCTCGTTAAGCTCATAGCGAATTAGGTCTTCTACAACTTTGGCTTAAGGTCCTATCAATATCCTTCAAGATTTCCTTTTCCTCTTTGACCAGTTGCACCTCTTTCATGGCTGCCTTAGTAAAGATTGTGGTAAGGTAGCATTGTTTGGCTGGCACTTGGTAACCATAGGTAGCAAATTTGATGGCCTAGTACGACATGGAAACAACTCATTCTATCCTGTTTAACCAATCTCGGCTATTGATTGCGTTATATGGGAGGGAATTATTGGGATTTGTATGCCAACATGTCCAAATATTTGACTATTATTTGGAATTAGAATTCGTTTTTATCATGTATTGGATGTTGTTGAAGGATCGTATCCCAACTCGGATAGAGAACCTCTATTGAAACACTTGCCTCCTTCAAATTCTTAACTTCCTTTATCATGCATTAACATGCTTAGTTGTAGACCTCCTTCCCAACTACTTTATCAGAAAAGCCTTAGGCATGACGTTGAGCTCATGTTTGATGAAGCTTGGGTCAATTTCGAGCATCTCCTATGGAGTTCATGAAAAGACCTCGATATTTGTTGTTAGGAACTCAATGAGCTCGATTATATCCCATTCCTCATGTTTGAAACAACAAGGAAGAAACGGTCTGAACTTGGCTCATTGAGCTCATAGCGAATCAAGTCTTCTACAACTTTGGTTTAAGGTCCTATCAACATCCTTCAAGACTTCTTTTTCCTCTTCGACTAGTTGCACCTCTTTCATGGTTGCCTTAGTGAAGACTGTGGTAAGGTAGCATTGTTTGGCTGCCACTTGGTGACCATAGGTGGGAAATTTGATGGCCTAGTACAGCATGGAAGCAACTCCCTTTATGCTGTAGAATGAATCTCGACTATCAATTGCATTATATGGGAGGGAATTGTTCAGATTTGTATGCCAACATGTCCAAATATTTGACTATTATTTGGAATTATAATTCGTTTTTATCATGTATTGGATGTTGTTGAAGGATCGTATCCCAACTCGGATAGAGAACCTCTATTGAAACACTTGCCTCCTTCAAATTCTTAACTTCCTTTATCATGCATTAACATGCTTAGTTGTAGACCTCCTTCCCAACTACTTTATCAGAAAAGCCTTAGGCATGACGTTGAGCTCATGTTTGATGAAGCTTGGGTCAATTTCGAGCATCTCCTATGGAGTTCATGAAAAGACCTCGATATTTGTTGTTAGGAACTCAATGAGCTCGATTATATCCCATTCCTCATGTTTGAAACAACAAGGAAGAAATGGTCTGAACTTGGCACATTGAGCTCATAGCGAATCAAGTCTTCTACAACTTTGGTTTAAGGTCCTATCAACATCCTTCAAGACTTCCTTTTCCTCTTCGACTAGTTGCACCTCTTTCATGGCTGCCTTAGTGAAGACTTTGGTAAGGTAGCATTGTTTGGTTGCCACTTGGTGACCATAGGTGGCAAATTTGATGGCCTAGTACAGCATGGAAGCAACTCCCTTTATGCTGTAGAACGAATCTCGGCTATCAATTGCATTATATGGGAGGGAATTGTTCAGATTTGTATGCCAACATGTCCAAATATTTGACTATTATTTGGAATTAGAATTCGTTTTTATCATGTATTGGATGTTGTTGAAGGATCGTATTCCAACTCGGATAGAGAACCTCTATTAAAACACTTGCCTCCTTCAGATTCTTAACTTCCTTTATCATGCATTAACATGCTTAGTAGTAGACCACCTTCCCAACTACTTTATCAAAAAAGCCTTAGGCATGACGTTGAGCTCATGTTCGATGAAGCTTGGGTCAATTTCGAGCATCTCCTATGGAGTTCATGAAAAGACCTCGATATTTGTTGTTAGGAACTCAATGAGCTCAATTATATCCCATTCCTCATGTTTGAAACAACAAGGAAGAAACGGTCTGAGCTTGTCTCATTGAGCTCATAGCGAATCAAGTCTTCTACAACTTTGGCTTAAGGTCTTGTCAACATCCTTCAAGACTTCCTTTCCCTCTTCGAACAGTTGCACCTCTTTCATGGCTGCCTCAGTGAAGACTGCGGTAAGGTAGCATTGTTTGGCTACCACTTGGTAACCATAGGTGGCAAATTTGATGGCCTAGTACAGCATGGAAGCAACTCCCGTTATCCTGTAGAACCAATATCGGCTATCGATTGCATTATATGGGAGGGAATTGTTCGAATTTGTATGCCAACATGTCCAAATATTTGACTATTCTTTGGAATTAGAATTCATTTTTATCATGTATTGGATGTTGTTGAAGGATCGTATCCCATCTCGGATAGAGAACCTCTATTAAAACACTTGCCTCCTTCAGATTCTTAACTTCCTTTATCATGCATTAACATGCTTAATAGTAGACCACCTTCCCAACTACTTTATCAGAAAAGCCTTAGGCATGACGTTGAGCTCATGTTCGATGAAGCTTGGGTCAATTTCGAGCATCTCCTATGGAGTTCATGAAAAGACCTCGATATTTGTTGTTAGGAACTCAATGAGCTCAATTATATCCCATTCCTCATGTTTGAAACAACAAGGAAGAAACGGTCTGAGCTTGGCTCATTGAGCTCATAGCGAATCAAGTCTTCTACAACTTTGGCTTAAGGTCCTGTCAACATCCTTCAAGACTTCTTTTTCCTCTTCGAACAGTTGCACCTCTTTCATGGTTGCCTTAGTGAAGACTGCGGTAAGGTAGCATTGTTTGGCTGCTAACCATAGGTGGCAAATTTGATGGCCTAGTACAGCATGGAAGCAACTCCCGTTATCCTGTAGAACCAATAACGGCTATCGATTGCATTATATGGGAGGGAATTGTTCGAATTTGTATGCCAACATGTCCAAATATTTGACTATTCTTTGGAATTAGAATTCATTTTTATCATGTATTGGATGTTGTTGAAGGATCGTATCCCACAGTGAAAGCATAATTAAATTTTTTTTTAGGATCTTAAAGCCATGTAAAACATACAACATCGATAAAGAGGGTGTTAAATATTTATTAATTTGCACGAGATTGAATCAAGGATGAACTCTAAATGCCTTTGTCGTGCTTGCGAGTTCCCGTCGCTACTGCCTTGCTGCGCCTATGGGTTCCTACAGTTGCTGCTTTGTTGTGTCTGCGGTTCTGCAGTTATTGCCTTGTAGTGTTCATGTTCGACTGGTTGAAGAAAAGTTAAATCGGTTGAATGTCAATAGATTGCTGTGCAGATTTTTCTCATAACTTTTTTTTGATCAAACCTTAACCCTAAACACTTTAGGATTATTTTTCTAGTTTCCTAGAACCCATGATCTTCTCTCCTTTTTTCCTCAACCCTAACAAATCTTTCTGGAGCATGGGTTCTAAGATTTTTTCTCTCAAAAAATTCTGTAGAGAATTAATCATTAGAATTGGGAACCCACATATCATATATATAGGTTAATTGAAGTCCTAGTTTGACTTCAATTAAACTACTAAAGGTCCAAGTTATCTCATATCCAAATTAATTCTACTAAATAATTTAAATTGCACTTTAAAAAAATGACTAAAATACCCTCATTGCTATTTTAATATTGTCGAATAGGTAAATTCTAGGGGAATAAACTTGCTTTGGCAAGTAGCTTCGCTTGCAAATCTTTGTCCCAATTTCTTTTTGTATTGAGGTATTCACATAGGTCCAAGCCAAAATAGGTTCGGCTCGGTGATGCCCGATGTTTACTCGATGCCACGTATTTGCTATCATTTCAGCTTTTTGCCTAAGTGTTGGATTATGCTTGTTTTCCTTTCTTGTCACCCCGAGGTAAGTCCTCTCTTGTTTTGGACCTCACCTCGAACAACCTTTCTTCAGCCTCTAGGGCTGGCATCAATTTTTCTTTGTCACCATGATCTATGTCAACTCGGCCAACTCATTGGCAAATTAAAATGAGCAATGTCAAGAACTTGAGTTCACTATTCTCTCAAGATTAAAAGCCAATTATAAATAATGAATGTAATATTTTTATCATAAAATGACAGCTTTATATGATATATTTCTTACTACTTTGATGGTTAAGATAAATCATCATATCATATATAGCTTAAGAGTATTATTGTCTTCACAGATTAGACGTCCAAACTCATCACCGACTACAAACTAAATAAAGTTACTAGGACTAACTATTTATATCTCTTGTATGTAAATCTCATCTTCACACATATGTCGTATCTCTAAATAATTTAAAGATATATCATCTCAAGATATAA
>BRYE01000016.1:18304497-18311997 GCA_030159115.1 Actinidia arguta var. hypoleuca | reverse complement strand
AAGTTTTTTCCCTCCAATCCTTTCCTTCTTATCTCTCTTTTCTTCTTCTTCTTCTTTCTTTTGCTTTTTATCTCTTCTCCTCTCTCACAATGAAGCTCAAGCACCTCTTTTCTCTCACCCCTCTCCTGGTAACCTCCCTCTTTTTGTAGTCCTATAGATACATATTTGTAACAATCTTTCTTACATGGAACACACACACACTTACACATACTCATATACTCCCACACACTTCACACACTCACACACAAGACTTACACAAGCACCTCACTAATCACTCATTAACATAGTTAATCCTATTTAAGCTAATTAATCATGCTTAAATTAATCTAAGCATGATGAGTAATGAGGCTAATTAATCTTGAATTAAGCATAGATTAGTCATGGATTAAGCTAATTAATCACACACTAATCATGCTTAAAAATATTAAAATCTCACCATATCTCATACTCAGTAGACTATGCTAGTTAAGCACCTCAATTAGTCAAAACTCCTTATATGTATGCATGAAAGTAAGCTAATTATGAGATTTAGAGAATTAGGGTCTCACAACTCTCCCCGCCTTAAAGAATTTCATCCTGAAATTCTCATACTTTGTGGTAGGAACAAGTATGGACATTGTCCCTGCATAGACTCTTCACTTTCCCACGTAGCTTCCTCTACTGTTTGACTTCTCCAAAGAACTTTTACTAATGGTATCACCTTGTTTCGAAGGGCTTGCTCTCTTCGATCTAGAATTCGAACTGGTTCCTCAACATAACTCAAATCTTCTAGTTCCACCGGTTGTTGCACCAATACATGTGATGGATCTACTACATACTTCTATAAAATGGACACATGAAACATATTGTGTAGCTTGGACATCGTTGATAGTAAGTCCAATCTATAAGCTGTTGCGCCAACTCTTTTCATTATGGTATATGGACCAATGTCCCTTGGATTCAGTTTGCCTTTCCTCCCAAATCGCACCCCCCCTTTCCATGGAGAAACTTTTAAGAATACTTGACCTCCCACCTCAAATTCAAGTTCACATCGGTGATTATCAGCATAGCTTTTATGTCTACTCTGTGCAACCTTCAAATGTTCATGGACTATCTTGAATTAGTTCTGGACCCAACAACGGTCTTTCACCCACTTTAGTCCAACATATTGAAGTTCAACATCTTCTACCATACAGAGCATCTAATGGAGCCATTCCAATACTAGTTTGATAACTGTTATTATAAGCAAATTCTATCAAAGCAATGTAACCATTCCAGTTACCTTTGAAGTCTAGCATACAAACCCTCAACATATCCTCCAAAGTTTGAATAGTCCTCTTAAACTGTCCATCTATTTGTGGATGAAATGCTATACTAAATTTCAATGTTGTGCCTATAGCTTATTGAAGACTTGGCCAAAATCTAGAAGGAAACCTTATATCCCTATCTGAAATGATAGACACTGGTGCTCCATGCAATCGCATAATCTCGTTCACATATAGTATTGCATATCTATCAAGTGTATAAGTCATCTTCATAGGAAGAAAATGAGCTAATTTGGTCAATCTATCAATAATCACCCAAATAGAATTAAAACCAGTAGAAGTTTTTGGAAGTCCCACCACAAAATCCATAGTTATATGCTTCCATTTCCACTGTGGAATTGGAAGAGGTTGCAAAAACCCACTGGTTTTTTATGTTCAACTTTTACCTGTTAACAAGTTAAGCATCTTGTCACAAATTTTGCAATGTATACAATGACTGATGTGCTTTTTCCAAAATATCATAGTATACAATGACTGATGTGCTTTTTCCAAAATTAAGCATCTTCATACCTGGTCTTTGTACTCTCTAGATGCATAGTATACAATGACTGATGTGCTTTTTCCAAAATATCAGTTTTTAACAATGGCTCACTCGGTATACAAAATTGACTCTCAAACATCAAAGTACCATCATCAAGTGTTGAAAACTCAGTGCTCACTTTATCCTCCACTTGTTGTCTAAGCTTTGTCAATTGATCATTTTGCATTTGAAGTTCCCGTATGCGATCGAGTAACAAAGATCTCACTTGAAAGTGAGCTAACATGATATCCACATCTCTTTGACAAAACATAATACAAGCTAGTCTTTTTGCAGACTTTCTACTCAAAGCGTCGGCCACCACATTGGCTCTTCCCGAATGATAATGGAATACACATTCATAGTCTTTGATTAGTTCCATCCATCTTATCTATCTAGCATTCAAATCTCGTTATGTAAACAAGTATTTCAAACTTTGATGATCCTTGAATACTTCAAAAGATTCTCCATACAAATCTCCACATCTTCAATGCAAACACCACTTACAGCCAACTCCAAATCATGTATAAGATAATTCTTTCATGTGGCTTCAACTGTCTTGACGCATACGCAACCACTTGCCCTTGTTGCATTAACACACATCCCAAGCCTTGGTGTGACACATCGCTATATACTACAAAATCCCCTTTCCCTGAAGGAATTGTCAATATTGGTGCTATAGTCAATTTAGTCTTCAACTCCTGAAAACTATGCTCACAATCATCTGTCCATTCAAACTTGACATTATTGCGTGTCAACCGCATCAAAGGAATAACAATAGAAGAAAAGCCCTAGATAAATCTACGATAGTATCTTGCTAAACCCAAAAAACTTCTGATTTCTGATACATTCTTCGGTTGTTCCCAGTTCATGACCGCTTCTATCTTCTTTGGATCCACATGAATTCTTTCTACAGATATTACATGCCCCAAGAATGCTACTCTATCTAGCCAAAATTCACATTTACTAAACTTGGCTATAACTACTTATCTCGCAAAGTTTGTAACACATGTCTTAAATGCTTTTCATGTTCTTCTTGACTCCGAAAGTAGATCAATATACCATCTGTAAACACAATGACAAAGGAATCAAGAAAATGTCAGAATGCCTTGGTCATCAAATCCATGAAGATAGTAGGCGCATTTGTCACTCTAAAAGGCATCACCAAGAACTCATAATGAGCATATCGAGTACAAAATATAGTGTTTGACACATCACTATCTTTCACTTTCAACTGATGATACCCAAATCTCAAATCAATTTTTGAAAAAACACAAGCACCTTGTAGTTGATCAAACAAGTCATCTATCCGAGGTAAAGGATACTTATTCTTCACTGTAACTTAATTCAATTATCGATAATCTATACACAATCTCATAGTACCATCCTTCTTCTTTACCAACAAAACCGATGCCCCCCACTATGAAACACTCTCTTGAATAAAACCCTTTTCAAGTAAATCTTGCAATTGAACTTTCAACTCTCATAATTCAGATGGTGCCATTCTATATGGTACAATAGAAATGAGTGTAGTTCTCGGCAATAACTCAATAGAAAATTCTACCTCTCTATCAGGTATCATCCTTAGAAGTTCATCTAAAAAGTCTCAAACTACAACAAGATTAGATAACTTTAAGTCTATTTTAGTTGTATCAATAATATGTGCAAGATATCCCTCACATCCTTTTTGTAACAATTTTCTTGCTTTCACAATCAAAATCAAATAAGTCAAAACTATATCCTGCTTACCTTGAAATTTAAATTCTGATTCATTCGGCATTCTGAAAATCAATTCCTTCTTGAAAAATCAATAGAAGCATGATATAAATCTAACCAATTCATCCCCAAAATCAAATCAAAATCATGGATAGTCAATGGCATCAAATCAACTATCAATTCCTTATCACCAATTTCCAAGACACAATCCTTATAGACCTCTTCCACTATTATTACATCTCCCACCGGGGTAGACACAAGGAAAGGTTAGGGCAATGAACTACATGGTCTATCTAGATGCATACAAAATACAGTAGCAACAAAGGAATGTGTAGCACCCAAATCTATCAACATATATGCTTTCTCTTTATTTTCTAATAACGTACCTGTTACTACATTAGGAGTGGCTTGACCATCTTTTTGCGTCATGGAATAAGCTTGAGCTTGAGCACGTAATTTTGGAGTAGTTGTCTATCCTTGCCGTGCACTTCCAGTTGCTCCTTTACTCCCACCAATTGCATTGCCTACTGATGAGGTTGTTGTAGGCCCTTGGGCATAATTCTTTACTATATGCCTTGACTAACCACCCTAATAACATTTATCTACCCATGGCATTGGACAATCTCTAACTATATGCCCCTCAACTCCGCACCGATAGAAGACAATTCCTCCTATATTGCCAAATCTTGCAGTAGTAGGTCTAGTTGGTGGCCTCCATGATCTTCCGCTTCTAGAACCTTCCATGCCCCTTGAAGTACTTGGCTTTGCACCTCCCACACTAGTCTGTGCTCAACTTTGTTCCAATGTTGTAGTAGCTTTTGGAACTTTTTGTCATGATGTCCCAACTCTTGAATCAAACCTCTTCTTCTTAAATTGTTCCCATCTACCAAAAATTCTTTCATGTCACATTCCATAATTTTGGATTTGTTGACCAATTCTGCATATCTAGTAATTTCAAATGCAAACACACAGGACCGGATTGACAAGTCTAAGCCCTATTCAAATTGCTCTTCATACTCCACTATTGACATTCTTCCTTGCTTCAATGTAAGTCTTGTTCTTTCTGAGTACGATAAATACAAGGAAAGTATTAATCATTGAAGATCTTTACAAATCGTGGCCATGTAATTGGAACTCCTCCAAGTTGAGCATTCAGCATTCTTCTCATAGCTTTCCACCAATTCCATGCTTCTCCCTTCAACATGAATATAGCCAAAGATAATTTCTGTTCTTCAGTCACTTCCATCACTTCAAAGATATCGTCTAGTTTCTTTAACCACTCCTCAGCCACCAATGGATCAATTGCTCCCATAAATTCAGGTGAATTCAGCTTTATAAGTTATTCATGCAATGTTGTACCTTGTGTTGGTCTTGCTATCTGATATTCCATATATTGTGCCATCAGATCAACCAATCTATTTGTTGCATCAAGTTGATTTTGAACACATGGTTCATGCACCCCTTCATCCACTCCTCTAGCTGAATTTGATGACTCCTTATTTTCCATTCTTTCTTTCTTTTTACATCAAATCAGGATTAGTACACCAATATATAATTTCACACATGCCCTTACCAACCTAATCGACTTCAACAATACCTGACAACATCTTATGGTTCACTGCGATCCTAGACACCAACACTACACTATAGACTCAGTTATATACTTTGGCTTTAAACCACAACTCTGATACCAAGCTATTATACCCCCAACCTAATTAAATATAATTAATGCTAATTAGATGGGATGTGATTGCACATGTCACCATACCTGCAAACGATTCCTGATATCCACCATATTTCCCAAATCATAAGATTAGAAAAACTCCCATGTACTAATAATTTAAAACTTCAAACTATAAGATAAACACATCATGAACAAAAATATAAACAACTCTCTTTAAAACATAAGGCATTTATACAATCAACACAAAACTGTATAAAGGCGAGATTTGTCCCTAGTTCTGCCAATGACATCCCAAGCCAACCAAGAAGGTCACCACATCTAGGATCATGACCACAGTGAACCAGGTAGCTATCCATATTTCTTCTCTTGCCAAACTAATTTGTGTGGGTGTGAGCTACTAATCAACATACTCATAATAGATAATCAAACTCATAAGGAATAATATAGATACACCATTGATCATAAACATTCAGAAATAAAGTGCAACGATGCAATAATACAACATCCACATGAACGCGCAAGTTTAGACAACGTTGACTCAAATCTCAATGGCTCGTTATCAAGGAATGCCCACCGTGGCACCCCTAGGCTAGTCTTCCATGACTAAGCCTTGGTTAACCCATTCATTAACCTTCACCAGTGCAATGTAAAGCATACAATATAAATGTTATACATTGCCACATCACCTCATTTATAATCACCATAATCACCTCATATATATTCACCTTATAGATATAATGAGCACCACCAATCATATAAGAGACAAGCAATTAAATAAGATTATTATATATTTTATTCCCACCTATCACTGCACTCACACCGCATTAAAATTACGCTTTAGGTTGCCCCGATGGCACTTCTCCTTCCTTAGCTCCTGTCATTCACAATTTTATCAGTGCACGAATACAATGTATAAATTGATGTGGGTAAAATAATCACTTATCTACAATTAGCCAAGAACGACGCCGCAACATCGATATAGTCCTTGTCGCCCATCGCGTTATCGCCAAGGGATCACTTCATCGATATGTGTACAAGCCTTTCTTTAGCTCACCATCAGGCGAGGTCATCTACGTCGCCAAACCATAGACCATCTCCAAAAGGGCTTTATCTTCACAAGGACTCCACCTACTCAAGATTCCTTCTTGGTCACTCCACCTGATCAGAGTCCGCTTTCATGAGAATTTTTCCTATATCAAAAAATAGTATCCATCATAATTCCTATGATTGCGGGATGCTCTTCGTATGGCAATCTTTTATTATATCTCCTTTATTTCAAGGATATTTTCCAAACATGGCTATTAAAAAATCTCTCCTGATTATCCTAACACAGATCTCAAACCTCTACCTATATAATGGCTGCTTCCCTATAAAAAAAAAGGTATGCTCAATAGTTAATATTTCACTTGTACATTTTTATAAAGGTTTGTTGTTAGATTTCCCCACATTATTTGCCTTGGTCTGATATTCACACCAGAGAGATTTTGAGTGGCCTCACCCCAGTTGATCACGTTTGTTCATTGCTGCACAGGTTGCCCAAGTTGTGCCGAGGTTCAGAGTCGAGGTATAAGAGCAATATTGACTATTGAATTGCTTGCCCCAAATTTTCACTACAACAGTTTGGCGTCGTCTTTGGGAACGATAGTTCTCGATTTTCTATGCACCTACGCAATCGTTTGATACCTAGACCAAGTGCCAGTAGCCCTTTAGATTATAGAACGCATCCAATGGTTAATACAAGCCAAGCTCCTGATCTAGAGGGACTCCATCATGAGATACATGGTATGGCCAAATAGATGAGAATCGTGAACGAGAATAACGCCCGCTTGAAATAGCATCTTGCCGTAGCCAATCCAACACCTCCTACCGCACCTCCCATTTTGGATATTCAATGATCTCGCCGATCAGGCGATGACAATTTGCAAAACAACCGTAGTACTAGTCGAGCATGAAATAGGTGACATTGACCTCCAAGTCTTAGTCCCTGTGTAAAATCTCAAACTTTTAAGATATTTAAATTCTCTTTAAAAAAAAAGAGAAAGTAAATATTTGTATATATATATATAACATGATATACACAAAGTAGGTAAAATATATATCATTTATGTAAAATAATGCATGTTATGTTCCAATTATTAATTATGATTTTTTTTATTTTTCTGAGAATTTTATGAAAATTTAAATCTGTACACGAAAAGACTTTCTATTAAAGGGTAATAGACAAATGAACACGTATACTATATGTTGCCCCATGTTGACCAATGGGGATCACCTAGTAG
>BRYE01000016.1:18279497-18289497 GCA_030159115.1 Actinidia arguta var. hypoleuca | reverse complement strand
AATACGGGGGGCAACGTACCAAAGACCGGTGAACAAAATATTCAAAGAGTTGATCGGGAAGACTATGGAAGTATACATAGATGATATGCTCGTCAAGAGCCTCAAGACTGCAGATCACATCACCCATCTTGAAGAAGCATTTGGCATCCTGCGAAAGCACCAAATGATGCTTAATCCTTCAACGTGCATTTTTGGTGTCTCCTCGAGTAAGTTCCTCGGATTTTTTGTGACCAAGTGAGGGATTAAAGCCAATCCAGACCAGATTCATGCCTTGCTTTCCATGAGCTCGCCAAGGAACCTCCATAAAGTGCAATAATTCACTAGGCGAGTAGTCATCCTTAACAGGTTCGTCTCCAAGTCAGTTGATAAATGTCTCCCACTCTTCAAGATCTTAAGAAAGAATTAGACTTTCTAGTAGAATGGGCAATCCAAATTAGCATTTCAACAATTGAAGGACTATCTCAGTTTACCTCCCCTACTTATGATTCCAGTTACGGGCGAATAACTTATCATATATCTGTCTATCTCGCCAATGACGGTAAGTGCGGTGCTGATTAGATAAGAGGACAAAATTCAGAAATCAGTATATTATGTCAGTAAAGTTCTCATGTGAGCCAAAATTAGATACTTAAAAATTGAGAAGCTCGCCTACGCTCTCCTTATCGTCGCTAGGAAGCTTTGCCATTATTTTTAGGCACACCTTATTGCTATATTGACTGACCAACACTTGAAGCAAATTGTCCAATGACCGACACTTTGGGGAGGCTCCTTAAATGGTTCATTAAACTGAGCAAATTCCATATTAATTTTATATCGAGAATGGCAATCAAGGGTTAGGCCTTGGCTGATTTCATGGCTAAATTTACATATGACATTGCCTTGGAGTTTGATGAAGGCCTGCTTGAGATAGAAACTCCAAAGCAACCTGACTCAAATGAAGATCTCGCCAAATGGCAACTGTTCATAAATGGATCATGAAACCAACACAGTTGTGGTGTAGGGCTGATTCTCCAAACTCCTTCAGGCGAGTAGATGGAGTACACCATCCATATAGGATTCAAAGCCACCAATAACGAAGCCGAGTATGAAGCTCTTCTTGCCGGGCTACGAGTTGCAACAAAAATAGGAGTAGATTCATTGGATGCCTTCAGTGATTCACAGCTAGTGGTGAATCAAGTCCAAATAGACTACCTCGCCAAAGACACTAGGATGGTGGCCTATTTGTATGAAGTAAAAACCATGTCCAAGAAAATCAAAGATTTTAGAATTCGCTAGATCCTTAGAGAAGAGAACAAAAAGGCTGATGCTCTGGCTAACCTTGCCTCAACCTTTGATTTCATCTTAAATAGAAGTATGCCTTTGGAATTCTTAGAAAATCCAAGTATCGAGGTCACCAAATCAGTCTTTCAGGCAGAGACAAGCCCGACATGGATGGATGACATTATTGCATATCTCCAAAATGGAACATTGCCACCGGACAAGCTTCAAGCTCGTCGGGTCTAATACAAATTTACAAAGTTTTGCATGCTCCATAGAATCTTGTATAGGAAATCTTTTCAGGACCTCTCCTTAGGTGTCTCCGACCTAAAGAAAGGGAAATATGTGCTAAAGGAAATTCATGAAGGTATCTGTGAAAATCATTTAGGGGTAAGGTCACTCATCAGGAAAGCAATTCACCAAGGTTATTTTTAGCCATAAATGGAGCGAGATGCGGCGACATACACGAGAAATTGTGATAAATGTCAATGGTTTGCTCTAGTTAGTCATCTTTCTCCCACCAAGATGGTCCCAATGGCCAGCCCATGCCTATTTGCTCAGTGGGGCATGGACATACTTGGACCTTTACCCCAAGCTCCATTACAAACAAAATTGTTGATCATCGCCATTGATTACTTCACCAAGTGGATAGAAGTGGAACCTCTTGCCAAAATCACAAAAGAAAAACCAGAAATTTCATATGGAAAAACATCATCTATTGATTCGGGATTCCCAAGGTTATTATCTTGGACAATGCCAAGCAATTCGACAATGATGAATTCAGACAGTTCTGTGAGGACCTCGTCATCGCCCACCATTTCTCTTTGCCTGGCCACCCTCAAGCAAATGAACAGGTCGAGGTCATCAACAGGACGATATTGAGAAATTTGAAGACAAGGTTGGAAAAGTCTAAAAGCAAACGGGTAAAAGACTTGCTAAGCATACTTTTGGTGTACCATACAATGAGCAAAATTCCTACCGGCGAGATGCCGTCCTCTATGATGTATGGGACAGAATTAGTTATACTAGGGAAAATTAGAATGCCAAGCTTTAGAATCTCAAATTTTGACAAGAAAAACAATGAGATTGAGCTAATACTCAACCTTGACCTACTTGATGAAAAGACTGAGCGAACTAAAATATGCCAAGCATCTTATAAGCATCAGGTCGCCAAATACTACAATCAAAGAATCAAGCACAAATCTTTCTTGCTAGGCAACCTAGTCCTCAGAAAAGTTATTTTGGCCATAAAGGAACCAAATGCAGGGAAGTTCGGTCCTACTTGGGAAGACCCCTACAAAGTTGTCAAAGTATCCAAACCAAGAATTTATTGGCTGGAAGACATGGACGGAAAAGCTCTTCCTCGCCCTTGGAACGCCGAACACTTGAAGAAATATTACCAGTAATGCATCTGGTCGCCATGAGAACAAGATAGCCTTACCAATATGACGTCGTCAAATGCTCCATTTGTATTGTTTATTATTATGTCATGAATGCCTATCTTTATGATTATTTAATAAAATTTCTCTATTGAATTTCTCATTAGAAATAATATTGCCATTATCAAGGACGCCCATTCATTATGATATGATAATGCATCTTGATAGCCATTGTGGACGTCGCCAATATCAAGAACGCTTATTCATTACAATATGATAAGGCGTCTTGATCGCCATTGTGGATGTCGCCAATATCAAGAATGCCCATTCATTATGATATGATAAGGCATTGTGATTGTCATTAAAAGGATCGCCAGTGCCAAGGATGCTAGTTTTATCTACAATGAGCCGAGCACATCGCCGCAACACTAATATAGTCCTGGTCGCCCATTGCGTTATGACCAAGGGATCACTTTGCTGATATGTCTACAAGCCTTTCTTCAGCTCGCCATTAGGCAAGGTCATCTACGTCACCATACCATAGACCATCTCTAGGAGGGCTCTATCTCTACAAGGACTTCACCTACTCAAGAGTCCTTCTTAGTCACTCCACCTGATCAGAGTCCCACTCCACGAGAATTTTGCCTCTACTAAAAAATAGTATCCATCAAAATTCCTAGGATTACGGGCTGCTCTCCATATGACAATCTCCTATTATCTCTCTTATATTTCAGGGATATACTTCCCAAACATGGCAATCCAAAAATCTCTCCAGATTATTCTCACACGGATTTCCAACCTCCACCTATATAATGGCCGCTCCCCCATAACAAAAGGTATGTTCAATAGTTAATATTCCACTTGTACATTTTCATAAAGCTCTGCTGTTATTTTTCACCACATTATTTGCCTTGGTCTGATATCCACGCAGGAGGGGTTTTGAGTGGCCTCACCCCGGCTGATCATGTTTGTTCATTGTTGCGCAAGCTGCTTGAGTTGTGCTGAGATTCAAAGCCGAGGTATAAGAGCAATATTGACTATTGGATTGCTCGCCCTAGATTTTCACTACAACATAAATCATTAATGATAACAATATGCACCATCCACACACATTATATGAAGCTTACCTAAGCTTAAATGGACTTAACTAGTACTTACCAATGCAATACCCTCTCCCAATGTAATGCATCAATGTGATGCATCAAAGTGATACACCATAGGCCTAGGCATGCACAAGTTGCTAAGCCAACACAATAACCCCTCTCAAGCTCCCATGCTCCCATGCAATACATTAATGTGATGCCTTAAGCCCCCATGTGATGCATCAAAGTATACAAACTAGGCCTAGGCATTTGAAGGTTCTAAGAGCAAAATTGCCCCAAAAATAGGCTAGCGTTCGAACGCAACGTTCGAATGCCTAGAAGTCCAAAATCCTTCAACTTAACCTAGAGTTCGAATGGTGTACAAAAGCGTTCAAATGCTAACCTTCATTGGCTTGGCGTTCGAACGTTACCCACCTAGCTTGGCGTTCGAATGCCCAGAAGTCAATTTTTCTCGATTTGGCCTAGCGTTTGAACGCTCAGTACAAGCGTTCAAACGGTCAAAATTTCCCCTAGTTCAAAAATGGTTTCTCCTATGCTAGGTCATTCAACCCCAAATCACTTCAACACACTCCCACATGAAGTCTAATGATGTAAAATGATAGGGGGAAAGCTATGAACAAGAAACTAGTAAACTAAAACACACAAAACATGCATGAATTAGATCTCCACCATGGAAACCCTCATATCTTTCCTCCTTCTTCCTCCTTCCTCCATTTCCATGGCTAAACAACACACGAAACATGGTAAATTAACTAGAATTATCATAGAACAAAATGAATTCTACCTTTTGTGATGAAAACTAGATGAAAACAAGCTTTTCCCTCTAATCCTCTCATTCTTCTTCTTTTTCTTCTTCTTCTTCTTCTTCTTCTTCTTCTTCTTCTTCTTCTTCTTCTTTCTTCTCTCTTATCCTCTCACAATGAAGCTCAAGCACTTCCTTTCTCTCTCCCCTCTCTTGGTAGCCTCCCTCTTTTGGTAGTCCTATAGATACATGTTTGTATCCATCTTTCTTACATGGCACACACACACTTACACACACTCATGTACTCCCACACACTTCACACACTCACACACAAGACTCACACAAGCACCTCACTAATCACTCATTAACATAATTAATCCTATTTAAGCTAATTAATCATTCTTAAATTAATCTAAACATGATGAGTAATGAGGCTAATTAATCTTGAATTAAGTTTAGATCATTCATGGATTAAGCTAATTAATCACACACTAATCATGCCTAAAAATATTAAAATCTCACCATATCTCATACTCAGTAGACTATGCTACTTAAGCACCATAATTAGTCAAAACTCCTTATATGTATGCATGAAAGTAAGTTAATTATGAGATTTAGGGAATTACGGTCTCACAAAGAGTCAATTGCAAATAGCAAATGTAAGATTTCATCATAAAGCGATAATTTTATATGATTAACTTTCTTACGATTATCTAGTTCGATATATTCCCAATATACCAATACTTTAACCTAGAGTTATCTACTCTGATAATTGAGATAAATCATCCTATCATATAGAGATTAATAGTATTATAGTCTTCACATATGAGACATCCAATCTCATCACCGACTACGAACAAATTTAAAATTATCAGAATAATTGATTAATATCTCATGTGTGAAAATCTTATTTTCATACATATATCGTATCTCTTGATAATTTAGGGACATATCTGATATATAATAATATTTATACCATCTCATGATATAATAAGATAACATCCAATTGTATGATTAAATGAATTCTCATTCCAAATAATAATTAAATATTTAGACACGTGGACATATAATTCCCAACAAGTAGGTGTCATGATCCTTGGATGAATGAACCATGGTACTTTGCCTCTTGACCTCAGTAACAACAAATTTTGTGTTCTAGAGCTCAGGAGTTCCAATTAGAATAAGGGTTTCGGCCAAAGTTCTTTCTCTGCCCCTCCCATTTTCTCCTTCTAGAAGGGCCCTTTGCGGTTTGCTTCCCCTTTCATTTTTTAAGGAGAGGGAGGATGGTAAACTCGGTTGATCCTTGGTGGGATCAAAAAAGGCTAGAATTGGAAAAGGAGCTTAGATTACAAGGGGATCTATTAGTTTAGCTTTTTTCTGGCCAAAGGCCCTTGGCTTTAGAGCCATCGCAACCTCTTCCGAGTTGGTATCAACACTACCACCTTCAATAATGGAGTGATCAACTTCCTCCCTAAATGTAGGCAAAATAAGGAGAAAACTGAGGTCATTCACAGTTTCTAAATTCAATTTAACCACTAGCACGGTGGTAACTATAGCTGGAACAAATGCAACTACCACGGCAGGAGCTAGAATTTCACCTTGATTAACTTCCTCTCTGTCTTGAACCTCCTCCTTACTACTCGAGATCACAAATGAACTTGATAAACTTGAAGCACTAGAGGTACTTAGAGTGGCTGCCTGGTCGACTACTTCAAGAGCTCGAGTGAGCACAGCATTCTCATCAAGTTCTTCGTTCAAGTCCTACGAACTGGATCTCTGACATCTAGGAACTCACTCTTGCATGTGCAGAGGAGGAAGTATGATTAACCCGAGTTGCTCAGCTCGGTGTGGGATGATGTGGCAGTAGATTGACTCATATTGAAGAAGAGTCTTCACATCCCTAAGCCTACCATAATTATTAACTTTTTGGATTGCCTTAATTCACTAATCAAACCTCACAGAGAATTGGTGTTTTAATCCTGAAATAGGTTAAACTAGATGAAAAGGGTTAGATCAGTAACATTATAGATTTATACAAGTATGACAAGATCAATGCAATCAAAGTTGAGAAAAAGACTCACTATCAACAAAATGCCTATTACGATTGGGGAAGGCATACATGCCATCACCCCCAACTCGGAACTCTAGGCCCCCTGGAGATCTAAACAAGTTCATTAAGATACATGTCCTTATCAAGGATCTCAGTTACAAACCTTGTGTGAGGTTACTGAGGATTCCAAAGCCAGAGATAGTGGTTATTGGTGTACAGATAGGTATTGGGTCCCTTCTTAGGCGATCCACACTGTACACGTTCAGTATGTTTGATGTGTTAAAAGAAAGATTTCTTTTTGCCTCAATGTATCGACCACAAGCACAATCCGAATGAAATTCACCAAAACATACATGAAGGTCAATCGACATCGAGCCATAACTTCATTTAGACAAGGACCAATGGGGAAATGAAGTCCTACTGTGTGGATCAACCAAGTGCACACTAGAATACAATTCTCATTCCCCTCTACTACTTTGGCATCTTCGGTCAATCTCAATATTTCTATCCTTACATCATCAAGTATGTCATGAGCGTGCCTAAAACAATCCAGTGAGTTATCATTGTAAACTAGGACTTGATCTTAATTCAAATCCATGTTTTGAAAGAAATAAAATAGTGAGAACAAGGTCAAATCTAGACAATTACAATGTACATTTGAGTACAAAGTTAGTTGAGTTCCCTACGAAATCCGAGCTATGCACCAAGAGGATTAACACTTAGACACAGAGTTATCCAAGCTCAATGCAGGCTCTGAGCTTTGTTCCACGAGGTACATCTATATTTTATTAAGAGGCAATTCTTAAACCCTTCTCCTATCTCAAATCTATCTCGATAGTAGAAGGGCTTGAGGGGGGAAAATCCTAACTCTAGAAGATGGATTTTTCAAGACAAATTTTCAAATAAGTCATCAAAAACTACAAGGAGAGCTCGGACCCATTCCATCATGGGAAACGGGTTAGGAGAAACCCGAGTCTCAAAAACTAGAAAACTTCAGTCACCCATCAATGGCAGATGGGCAATCACAGATACCAATAGACAAATAGCATGCACAAAAGCAAAATAATAAGGAATACATAAAATACTACAAATCAGTTGTATCAAATGCAAAACTCGTAGTATCAAGAGTACAGACGCATCAAGCACATAGACAAACTAGGAAAATCTCAGAAAAAACTTCATGAAAACTTAGAGAGATGATCAGAAGATGTTCATAAAGAAGGGACAAAGTCGGAAGAACAAGGGGAACAATTGTCAGTAGTAAAAACAGCACCAAAGATGATGGTCGGACGACAATAGGTCGCTGGCATCCAGTTTCTCTCACTAAAACTCTTAGAACTCTAGATGAATAGTGCCAAGAAAGATGAATGGCCATTTATAAGAAGCACAGAAAAGGCAAGAAAGATTCACCAAACACTCCCTTAAGGCGCGTTGTCTAGTGGGCCAAAATTTTATTACAAACCAAGTAGAAATGAACACGTGGCATCTCGCTGATCATGCATCCAAGCCAAACAAGCCTTAAGGGTGTTGAGCACTCTAACATTCATGCCCAAAACGATCTTGGAGCAAATTAGACCTCGACGCATGGTATCATGTCACAACAAAGTGACAGATTCGTACAAGGAAGGGACATCTTATAAGCACTAACACACCTACCCTACTGAGCTTCAACTTCAAATTTCATAGACATCCAGCTCATATGACCTTGAGGTGTCCGAACTCACTATTTTTGTGTTCTAGTTTGAATGCAGCACAATCAGCCTCTTCCTCTAACAACTAATTTTCAATCGTAGGTGTCTATCTTTGATTTTCTCTCTTTCATTCCTTAAATACTCATAGCCCATAATAACATTCTATATGTCAGATAGTGAATGGATGTTATTTTTCTTATGAGGCATTTCTCATTACATCTATGTTTTTTCTTAAGTAAGAGGGTATAAAAATATAAGAGAATAAAAAGTGGGAACAAACAAGGTTCAAAACATAGACAATGAAAGACATAGGATGGACACCATTTAGAGAAAATAGATCATGGGAGCCATACTAGCAAAAAACACCTCAATAATGAGTTCAGGCAATTTTGGCTGAGCTAGGGCAGGGACCACCATCAGGCTATTGCTATAAAACAAGCTCAATGGGGAATATTTGCTTGAGCTCGATCGAAGACATTACTGGACATTAGCTATGTATAAGCTAGGGCAAGCACCGCTATTGAGATATCGCTCTATAGTAAGCTTAACAAGGTCACAACGTCGGAGCTTGGTCAAAGAGCAATGGTCGGCGACGATCTTGAGGCACCCCAAAGATAACTTGCTTAACAAGGATTCCCCATGCTTGGATTGAGACATCGATAGTATGATGGCTAGCTACTAACCACGCCTTAGGGGCACGGATGGTTTAGCTACCTACTCACTAACAAAGCAGTCAACGCTTTTAGATATGCGCCAAGCTACAATCTATCTAATGAAATGAGAGTTGGCGCGTCTAGGTATGCACCAAATTATGCAATATAAGGCCAACCCTTATTCACTTAAAGATACATATATTTATCCTATCTCAGCTATTTGCTTATACTTTCTCTCATACTTTCTTGACCGTTGGATAGCCATTTTCCAAAAATAGCTCTAGCGGCTAAACTCACTACTTCTGCCTTGCAAAAAATAAGTGAAGCTCTAATAGCTACTGTTAATCATCACTCAACTATCATAGGTTTCTATTTTCAATTTCTTTTCTTTATTCTTCAAACACTCACACCCCATAATTGGCATCATCTATGAAAATTGACCATAGACCGATAGTCTATAAATTGATATAATGGCATCTAAAAGCATAAATGATAGCACTAGTAGTTAATCCACCCAACGGGAGCAACCCCTCATGCCTAGAACTCTAGGCAAAAGGGGGAAAACTACAAGACGATGCTCAAAGGGCGACCAAGGGCCACTCCAGGCAACGCTTAGGTCAGTTTCTCCTCGAAAGAGGAGAAGACAACCAAGCTGCCACCATTCAGTAACTAACCAAACATAGCCGGGATGAGGGCAACTTGTGGGCCAAGTTTTGTGCCAAAATAACTTTGGCTACCAAAGTCAAATCCCTAGTCAAATCTCATGCTAGGATTGCTAGGTCCGAGTAGCCACTACAGTTCTAAAGGTATCAAACCCTATTCACAACTGAGATTGAGGGAATGTATCCTCCAAAAAAGTTTAGTCCACCAAAGTTTATCCTCTATGATGAGAAATCAAATTCGAGGTCCCACATCAGCCACTTCAAGCAAATGATGGCAATTTGAAACCACCTTGACGCACTAATGTGCAGGGTATTTCCATTGAGTCTTGGAGACCTTGGGCTGCAGTGGTTCGATAAACTTTCCACCGGATCCATAGGAAGCTTGTACCAACTCTCCAAATCATTCATAGCTCGGTTTGCTATCAACACAAAAGCACCAAAGGGTGTCAGCTCTGTAATACCC
>BRYE01000016.1:18261997-18266997 GCA_030159115.1 Actinidia arguta var. hypoleuca | reverse complement strand
ATAGTGCATACATATAATACAAAAAAGTCAAATCTAACTAGCAGAGACTAATCTACATGATCAAAATCATATCTTCATTGATTCCGAATGTGTCAGCTGCTCGATCACAGCCTTAAATCTTCTATTGTATTTCTCACACATGCCTTACTCCAGAGAGAGTGGGCTCATGGCTGTTAGGGTTTCTATTCTCTTACTAAAATGTGAATCTTAGAATATATCCTATAACCCTAGCTACTAATAGAGTGCGTATATATAGGCTACAATAGGGATCAAAGAATAAGTATGATTAGGCTTCCTACACAAACAAGGATTCCTAATCTAACCAGAATTAATCATTATTTATGTAAATTATAATTAATGTCACTAAATATTTATAGTTGCACTCCTTATCATACTAGAATTATACTTCAAACTTTATTTTATTAAATGTTTATTTATCTCCCCACGTTAAGATGACATGTAACACCCCAAATCCGTTAAATTCATTAAATACATTAAATCATGATCCGTACGTCGATTAATGAGGTTAAGTATTAAGTTAGATGAATAAAATCTAAGTTAGAAGAATCCTTAAAGCTAAAATTTTATTTTCGCCCAGTTTTGTTCTTAGGGTTCAAACGCTAGGAGAGACGTTCGAACGCTAAATCCAGAATCCTTCTTATAGTTCAAACGTTAAAGAGAGAGTTCGAACTCTACCGCCTGTGGCAGATTTTATATTCTCAGTATCTCCAACTCACGTTTTCTTCTTAGAGTTCGAATGCTAAGAAAGGCATTTGAACGCCAACAGTATTAAATAAAAAATAAAAAAGGAACACCAGATTAAAAATAGGCGAGTCATATGGGATTATTTCCCATGTGTCTCAACAAATATACCTACACACACACATTCAGAGAGAGAATAAAGAGAAAAGAGAAAGAGAAAAAAGAAAGGAAGAAGGAGAAGGAAAGAAAGGAAAGATTTTAGAAGCTCAACTACATGCCATTAGAGGCTTAAGCTCGAGATTGAAGAAAGGTAACCACTCTAAATAGTATAAATATATATATATATATATATATGTATGTTAGGGTTTTGGTTTTGGTTTAAAATTAGATCTACCATGTTAGGGTTAAAATAAAGGCTTGATTTTGAGATATTGTAGTACTAGTAGGTCACTCATAGTATCCCGTAAGTCTCAAAAAGATTTAATTAGATTTGGGTTGAGTTTTGGGCAAAATATTCAGGACCAGCTACTGTTCTTGCAACCCCACGCAGGTGACGTTCGAACGCCCATGAACAGAGTTCGAACGGTCTAGACTTTTAACCTCAACGTTCGAACGCCACTTTTAGAACACTTTTAACGTTCGGACGGTAGTTACTTTTAGCTTTAGCGTTCGAACGCCAAGCCCAGCATTCAAACGCCAAGACCATTTAGTCATAGCATTCGAAAGCCTTTGTGCATCGTTCGAACGGACAGAAAGTCAAAATCAGACATTTAGTTTCAGAGTTCGAACGCCTCTGTGCAGCATTCGAATGCCAAAACCAGAGTTCGAACGCCAAGACCAATTTCAGACAGCTATGGACTCTTTTCTTTTAAAATACTATAATCATAGCCATAGTATGTTAAGCCCTTCAACTACCTAATAGAGGACTTAGGTTTGCGTTTAAGGGTTTTTGACTTAGAACAAGAGTGTCTAAGGTAAACGGAGAGTAATATTACTTTAAGTCAATTAATGACGTATTACTATACCTAGCAATTGATATTTCTACCCCTTACATGTAGGGACACACGACGTAGCATCTAGCCGAAGAAACCCAGGTGAGTAACATGATGCCATGAACAAAATTATGTATTTTTAAAATGTTTTCAACACATATTATGCATATTCAAATGCTTTCCATGTTTTAATGCATTAAATGAATATGTTATGATATGAACAACATGTCTTCTAATTATATGCAAATGTTGTTATGCTATGTATTGCAAACCCATGGATGAATGATTTGAAATGACTTAGCATGAATTTATGTGAAAAGCAAAGTATGCTCAAAGTATGTATGCATGATGACACTCGTGGTCCTCTCGTGGTAGGACCTTAACCAAGCCCGATAGTCCTAATGGTAGAGTGGGGGACGTGAAATAAGTCCACTATACAATCGAGATATCTCAGGCCTAAAGAGTCAACCATAACCTATATGGTTAGTACGCATGACCCAAGGGTCATTAGCCAAGTCGTTACACCTTATGATATGTTCATGATTTCAAGAAGTCATGATATGTTGAATGCTCATGGTATGTTTTTCAGATATGTTATGCCATGTTTACGTGAGCTTCAATTTTATGAAGTTTTAATCACGTGCTTTCCCCTTATTATGCTATGTACGCTAAGAAATGATCCATGGTATTTTATGTTTATGCATTATTGTTATTCACAAAGCTTTTAGCTTACGTTTTCGAAAACCTTTTCAAGAAGCCAGTCCAAAGAGCCTTAAGATGGAGTTAGCAAGCAGAATATAGTTTTGTGGCCTGTGAGCCTTATTATGTAACTTTGATTATGGGCTAGGCCCTAGATGATGTAATTAAAGTTGGCCTCAACATGTAAGTAAACAGTTTAAGAACTTAGGCACAGCTCTATGTATTTGTGTGCACGTCACACCTTTACATTTTATATAGTATGATGTTTCCGTGCAAGAGAAAATTTTATCATTTTAAATGAGTATGCACAGGTGATCAACCGTATGAAGGTAGTAGGCCTTGGTGGGCCAGCCACCGGCCATCACATGCCTACGATCCGCATAGACCGGGTTACGGGGCGTGACATGACAGATACCCGTCTATTAAATTAAATTATTGATAATTAAATTTCATAGACTTATTTAATTCCCTGAGACCTTTCACTTAACTTATTTGATATGTTGAATTCATAATCCACCTATAGAGTTTGATATAATTAAAACTTATAAGCTTTCTTAAGGGGGTATCATCAATCCCTATACCGAAATGTAGATTCCATCAATAATTAATATTTACTATATGTGTAGTGTTATGATTCGTGTCAACTATGTACGTTTGTAGATGATCCCAAGTGAAGGTCGACGAAGTAGTATAACTCAGAGTGCGAGGTCGTACTACAGGGAGTTATATGCACAAGAACAAAAAGACTAGAACATGCCTCTCAATCGCTCACAAATCTCGAACCAACCGCTTCCAAAATAAAAATGTAAAATTGCTTGTTTGAGGAATAGTTTGTTATCTAAATTAGCTAATAAGCTAAATGAAGGAAGTTGGACTAAATTGACTGTAAATTGATGAGAAAAAGTCTCAGGGTTGATCATTCCAACTAATTTCGGTTCTCAAAATTCTAAAGGAAGTGAATTTATAACTCAAATCCTTTGACTTTGTCAATAGTCTCGGATTCAGAAAATTAAACAATAAAAACACCTATTCTTTCAAGAACTTCAATTTCTAGGTTAAAACTTATTTTAGATTCGAGAAGGAGTACCACTGATTCATGCAAAGCCTATACTGAATGACAATTCATGCATAAACGTTACCAAACATGGGAAACCTTCAAGCTTTCAATGATATCTAAAACAAAGAATTAAAAGAAAGCTAGAAATGAATATTTTCACTTTAAAATTAAAATATCACCTCATTTGTTCATCCAAGACCATCAATCGGTCTTTACAACTAACCCCAAGATGAGGAAAGTTAGCTACTCATCTTCATTAATAAAGAACTCAATAATAAAATATGAAAATAAACTAACCTTTCCGAAATGAAGCAAATAAGAACACCAAAAATTTGAATGAAACCAAGAACTTGTATTGAAAAGAGAAATTAAGTGATTACAACAACAATATAGCAACCGGAATTGAAAACTAAGATGTTCTAGGTTAAGAAATATGAAAACCCTAAATTGGCACCTCCCTAAAAGCTTTATACCCTAAAAAATGAAATAAAGGTTGTAATTTATAGACCCATGGTTCGAAACATAAATTTTTGCCTAGGAAAAACCCAGCCGTTCGAACGGCTACGAAGGGCATTCGAACGCCTGTAAAGAAAAGTCTTCGCCATTCGAACGGTAGCCCTAGGCGTTCGAATGCCTAGGCCAATTTTTTCCTTGCATGGCTACTATCCAATCAAACTCCTACCGACGGCCCGTTGGAACGGCTAGACATTTTTTTGCCTCATCTGCTTTTGAATGATTTGAAGCCCCTAAAGTTAGAATTTGGCTTTGCTCATCAAATGGGACATGTGTATCTTGAGAATAAATTTCCAATGGTGTATCATTCATCCCATTCTGATCTTCAAGTGGAAAGTTGCACATTTTTCAAGACAACCCCGACAACATTTCTCTACCATACATGTCTGCATGCCAACTCACTTCTTTGACTCTAATTCCATTCATTTAGCCTCAAATACCTACAATAAGATCGAGGGCGAAGTTAAATACAAAATTGATAAAGGAAGCACAATTAATACCAAACTACGACTATCCAAGGGTCGTTTAGAGGCGAACAGACCATATTTTCATGGTTTAATCATGTTACTGTCCAACTCACTGAATTTATTGACCCACAAAAATCTCACTCTTTTGTGAATAAAAATAATAAATATTAAATTCACGTGTCTAATTATTATATTAGGATTAAGAGTATAAGCACTCATAATAAATATAAGCTATTGATTATTTTATATAGTCAGTATAAAAAATAATTATCTCAATACGGTTCTATTTAATACACATAAAGTATACTAGTGCAAAGAGTTAGAACTATAGTCAAGACAGACCTATCAAAACCTTGCCCTATAGTCTTACTAATAGTGTGTCTAGTTCTATCTAAGATTATCAACAATAAGTTTATATTCCATAAGAACTTATAATCTAATCTTCTACGTATAAGTCATACTCTATACACCAAATCATCTACTCTATAGAATAAGAGACACACATGCACAATCATTAAATAAACAATACAATGCAAATATTGCTCACACAGATTCTCATTAAAATAGAAT
>BRYE01000016.1:18254497-18256997 GCA_030159115.1 Actinidia arguta var. hypoleuca | reverse complement strand
ACCTTAGACTAAATTTCCCCATAACAAATAACAAAGTTGAGTATGACGCCTTTATTGCGAGACTTTGGTTTGCCAACAAGCTAAAGGTTCCCGAGCTCCACATTTTCAGTGATTCAAGACTGGTGATCAACCAAATCATATGAAAATTTGAATCTCGAGGAGTCAAGACAGCCAAATACTAAGCAATTGCGAAGACCCTTAAGAGCAATCAAGATCAAGTAGGTGGGGAGGGATTTAAATGCTCATACAGATGCATTAGGAGGCTTGGCATTAGTTTTTAAAGGAGAAACTGGATGGATCATCACAGTGGATCTGATCTCGATTCCCATCCATGAAGTTTGTCAAGAACTTATCCTTGTCAACACTGAGCTTGGACTGAGCTGGATGAATCAAGTACATCTTTTGCGTCATGACAAGATGCTTAAAAAGAAGAGGGAAGCACACAAGCTCCGAGTAAAGGAAACGCAATTTTGGATCTCCCCTACAAGAGATTTGTACAAAAGATATTACTTGGGGCCCTACCTGTTGTGTGTCCACCCGAGCTTAGTAGAAGACGTAATGTTCAAAATTCATAAATGCATGTGTGGCCTACACTCAATGGGAATATCATTAGCCTATCGAGCCCTAACTCAAGGATATTGGTGGCCTTACATGCGAAAAGATTCCCTAGTATACATCCTCAAATGCACCAAGTGTTAGTTGTTATCCCCTCTCATTCATTAGCCAGCTTGGGATCTAACTCCTCTCACCATCCCATGGCCCTTTGCTCAATCGGGAATTGATATTCTGGGCATCTTGGCCCAAGCTATAGGTAACAAGAAATATTTGTTGACAACCATAGATTATTTTACCAAGTGGGTGAAAGTTAAACTTTTGGCCCAAATCAAAGAAGCAGATGTAATCAGCTTCATCCACAAAAATATTCTCTTAAGGTTTAGCATCGCCAGAGCATTCGTATCAAATAATGGGGTACAATTCGTAGTGGAAAAAGTCAAGAACTTGTTGGAACAATTGAAAATAGAATTTTACAATTCAACGCTGAGCTACTCACAAGGCAATGAGCAAGTTTAAGCGACCAACAAGACCATAATGAAATGCCAAATATTTTGTGGGCTTATCGGACCATACCACAAAAAGAAACAAATAAAAGGCCTTATTCTTTGGCTTTCAAAGAATAAGTCAGTTTGCCCATAATACAAATTGAGACTTATGACAAAATCAATAACTCTAAAGTCCTAGCTTGGGATCTCGACCTTGCAAATTAGTGAAGAGAAAATGCACTAGTATAGAAATATCAAGGACCCGGCAGGCGGGAAGCTCGATCCCAATTGAGAGGGTCCTTGCAAGATAACTAAGCCAGTTAACATGGTTTCTTATCATCTTAAGGACTTCGAAGGCAAGCAAGTCCTAAGACCTTAGAATTTCAACTACTTAAGGAAATATTACCAATAAATATAAACTTCTCTGAACCGAGCTTGTATTTATTAAAAGTTGTACATTGAATTTCTTGTTCCAAAACTCTCTACTTGCCACACTTGATGAACAAATTATAAATATTTTAATTTATGCAAACAGTCTAATCATTTCATGAGTTTTGACTTATAATTTCATAAAATACTTTTAAAAGGTACATAGCTTGGACGAAGTTTTACATTTTTAGTTTGCAAAATTTTTCCTAACGACATGATTTTTCATAAAGAGTTTAAACCGAGATGCATTCCTCATTTGCCTAAGCATGAGCTAAGGCAATCCTAACGAAAAGCGTGAGACTCATCACTGAGCTGACCAAGTGCAATCTTGAGATCTTGAAAGCAACCATGACTAATTGCCACCTTGCTCAAGAATAAGCTTGATATGTCTTAAAATAAGCGTGAGACTTGTTGTCGCAAAGCTGCTCAAATACGAGCGAAACAATGCAACTAATCATCAAAACTGCTCAAGCATGAGCTTGAGATGTCCTAAAGTGATCAAATTCTAAAGAAAATTAGATCTACATTATTGCATGCACAAAAGTTGTCTCGCTTAGGTATGCACAAAACTTATAGACAAGCTGTCTGAGAACCGAGGCCAGGATCATTCGAATGAAAACGTGCAAAACAATATATATTTGCCAAAGCATATGCTTGTTCAATTGAGCCATGACATGTCAAACGAATAGCTACATCTATGCTACAAGCATCCAAACAGTAAAATATTTTCTAACGCATGACATGACTTGGTCTCCGATACGCATGACTCCCAAGCTCAAGACGACCCAAACAGAGAAATAATGTAGAAAGTAGGTATTTGCTAAGGCATTGACAGATTATCCTGACATCGAGTTCAAAAATCATCAAACATTCAACATTCAACATTCAGAAGTAGAAACAAGCTAAAGAAGAAATAAGGGTACAAATTGAAGGGATCGCATACCTACAGCGGAAGCTAAGTTTTTAATTTTTTTAATTGTATATTAGAATACATGTGATTCATGTTGAGAAATGATGACGATATGTACTCG
>BRYE01000016.1:18239497-18241997 GCA_030159115.1 Actinidia arguta var. hypoleuca | reverse complement strand
GAATTCTGGCTTGGTAGTGTGATATTTATGGGGCATATTATCAACATAGATGTGATCTCGATTGAGACACAGAAGATAATGGCAATCGTAGATTGGCCACAACCAAAAATAATGTTTGAAGTTCAGTGCTTTTGGGGGCTTGCAAGTCACTACAAAAGGTTTGTTAAGAATTTTTTGAAATTACGGTACCATTAACAAAGTTGACACGCAAATGAGAACTGTTTGTTTGGGCAGAGAAACGTGAATAAGGTTTTTAAGAGCTGAAAAAGAGGCTTATGACAGCACCGATACTTGCACTATCGGATGGCACTGAAGGGTTCTCCATTTATAGCAATGCGTCAAATCAAGAGCTGGGATGTATTTTGATGCAAAATGGGAGCCACACGAGAAAAACTACCCTACTCACGACTTAGAGTTAGCGATAGTTATCTTCACTTTGAAAATTTGGCAGCATTACTTGTACGGGGTGAGATGTGAGATCTACACCGATCACAAGAGTTTGAAGTATATTTATACATAGAAGGAGTTGAATCTTAGGCAATGGAGATGGTTAAAACTTATGAAAAATTACGACCTTGACATTTTAGAGTTGAAAGTGGTCACTCGGGAAATAGAGGGTCTATGTGCGGCGATCATTGTAGAGCCAACAATCTTAGAGGAAATCAAACTCAAGCAAATGGAGGATCCCAAACTCAAAAAGATTCACAACAACCTTGCAACAAAACCAAATTTGGAGTTCAAAATGATCGATGGTGTTTTTAAATTTTGGAATAAAATATGGTGCCTAACATTTCTAATCTCAAGTAGCAGATAATGGATGAGGGACACAAGACAAAATGGGCAATTCATCTGAGAATGATGAAGATGTATCAGGATTTGAAAGAGATGTACTGGTGGATGGGTATGAAGCAAGACATTAGGGAGTATGTCAATAGATGCTTACAATGTCAGCGGATTAAGGCGGTACACCAGAAGTCAGCGGGACTACTTCAACCATTATGTGTATCAAAGTGGAAATAGGAGGATATCACAATGGACTATGTGGTAGGTTTTCCTCGTACGGTGAAGGGTAACCATTCGATTTGGGGTATAGTCGATTGTTTGACCAAGATGTCATATTTTTTTTTCAATCAAGAATATGCACACTATGGATCAAATGACGGCTACCTACATGAACAAAATCGTGCAGCTGCGTAGAGCTCCAGTACCAATTACGTCAAATTAGGATCCAAGATTTTGGCAATTATTATGAAGGGCAATGAGGATGAAGCTAAATTTGAGCATACCTTTTCATCCACAGACGGACAGACAATCAGAAAGGATGATACAGACGTTAGAGGATTTGCTAAGGGTATGTACGATGGAATTTCAAGGAAGTTAGGAAGAACATCTAGCTTTGGCGGAGTTCACTTACAATAATAGCTATCAGGCAAGTATCGGCATGGCACCTTTCAAGGCGCTATACAGCAGGAAGTGTAGGTCACCGTCTTATTGGATGGAGGTTGGAGAGACATAAATTACTAGACCAGATATCATGCTGGAAACCATGGAAAAAATCAAAGTAATTCAAGATCGATTGAAGATTAAACAAGATCGGCAAAAGAATAATGCAGACGCAAATAAAAGAGAGATGGATTTTCAATAAAGCAATAGGGTATTCTTGAAAATCCATCCAATGAATGGAGTTGTGAGATTTCGAAAGAGGGGAGAGTTAAATCCACGTTATATGGGACCATTTGAAATTCTAGAGAAGATAGAACAGGTGGCATATCAGCTTGCCTTGACCCCATAATTTATAGATGTTCATAACGTGTTCCACATATAAGCTTAAGAAATATGTTGCAGATCCAACTCACGTGTTGGAACAACCACCGATACACTTAGAAAAGAACTTGCAATATGAAGAACTGCTAGTACGAATTATGGACACCTGAGTAAAACAACTGAGGAGCAAAATCACTCCGTTGGTCAAAGTCTAATGGGAGAACAAGTCGACGCAAGAATCCACATGGAGAAAGAAAGTGACATGCGACAGAAATACCCGCACCTTTTTGAACAAAGTAATACTTTAATTTATGCCTTGTTATTATGATATTATTAGAATTATTAAAATAGATCAAGTTGAGCCATGGATATAGTAAATGATATAGATACGACGTAGACAAGTTTGGAGGACTAAATTTCATAAGTTGGGGAGAATGTAATATCCCAACCCATAAATTAATTTTACTTTATTGTAGTAAAGGTAAATAGATAAATACACCGATATCATTTTAAAAATTTTTGGATTTTTTACAATAACAAAAATTATACACAAGCAAGATTTTTTGATAAAATAAAAATAGATATTCCAAATTGGGACATGTGTCAAGCTAGTAGGACGAGACCATGTGGTTCCATGAGGGCCATATGGTGGTGTAACGCACCACTATAAGTCACCACAAGCCATAAATGTCTTGGGTGACTCACACCATGACTCACTCCCCATGGCTCCAAAGTC
>BRYE01000016.1:18226997-18229497 GCA_030159115.1 Actinidia arguta var. hypoleuca | reverse complement strand
CAATCTCTCAATGTGGAACTTCAAGCTCTAAGATTTAACCAATTGGAACTCAAAGGAATCCTCCAATATAAATCTAAATTCTTCTGGTGCTTTAAAAATAAAAAGCTCAAAAATCTCCAAACTTATACACACAACATATTTATATAAATATATATAGTTAATTTCTCACCTTTCTTCAAGTTTTATGGTGTCTTCCAATGGCTTCTCTTGGCTTGGGTTGAGGATCTCTAAGCTTGTTCTGCCTCCAATCTTCTCTTTCTTCCTCCTTTTCTTCTCTCTCTCTCTCTCTTTGTCTACATATGGGTGTGGGTGGATTGTGTAGGTGTGGGAGTGTAATGGCTAAGACACACATGGGAAATAATTCCATGTGCTCCCCTCCAAGGATTTTAGTTACAACTAAATCCTCAATTGGTCACTTTGACCTTAAAATAATAAAAATCAACATTAAAATATAAATGAAGAAAATTAATAGTTTTGGGATATTACACCAATACTTTAACCTAGAGTCATTTACTCCTATGGTTAAGATAAACTATCCTATCACATAGAGGTTAACAGTATTATAATCTTCGCAGATGAGACGTCTAATCTTATCACCGACTACGAACTAATTTAAAATTACCAGAATTAACGATTAATATCTTTTGTCTAAAAATTTCATTTCTACACATATCGTATCTCTCGATAACTTAGGGATATATGAACTCATGATATAATAAAATAACATTCAATTGTGTGATTAAATAAATTCTCATTCTAAATTATAATTAAATATTTGAACATGTGGGCGTACAATTCCCAATATTAGGGATATATCATCTCATGATATAATAGAACAACATCCAATGTATGATAAAAATGAATTCTTATTCTAAATAATAATTAAATATTAAGATGTGGCCATACAATTACCGACATCAAGAATGGTGAAAGGACCATCCGAGGTAAGGGTGACCCAACACGAAAACACACCTCGAGGTGGCCCCAAAGAAAAACAAGCAGAATCTTACTATATTGTGGCCAAAAGCCAAAATGATAGTAAAACTATGGCATCAAATAAATGAAGGGTACCACTGAGCCAAGCCACCTCCAGCATGGACCTTCGTTAGACCCTCAATGCCAAGCAAGACCAAGAAGATGGGGATTTGTAAGCAAAGGTAGTTACGAGGGCAATATTGGTTACAATAACCATCATTCTGGCAAGGTCAGAAACCAGGATTACACAGTCCTTACCAAAAGATCTCCTCCCAAGGTACCATACCCCTTTCACTCTTGAGATTGAGGGAATTGAACCCTCGGAGGTGTTCAATCCCCCTAAATTCATAATGCATGATGAAAATTCAGATCTAAGGTTGCACATCAGCCATTACAAGTAGATGATGGCATTTTGGAATCACCTTGACACACTCACGTGTTACGTGTTTCCATCGAGCTTGGGTAACCTTAGGCTGAAGTCGTTTGACAAGCTCCCACCAGGGTCAATCAAAAGCTTCCTTCGACTTTCCAAGTCATTCATGGCTTGGTTTGTTATTAACACCAAGGCACCGAAAGGTGTAAGCTCTTTTCTTATGCTCTGCCAGGGAAAAAATGAGACACTCTGCAATTACAACAAAATGTATTAGGAGCTCTATAACAAGATTAAGGAGTGCTTAAAAGAACTCCGCAATTACAACAAAATGTATTGGGAGCTCTATAACAAGATTAAGGAGTGCTTAAAAGAGCTTGCCCTAGTCAGCAGCGAGAAATGGTGGGATGATCTAACGTTTAACCCTCCAGTTGATCTTCGAGACCTCATGATGCGGGTGGAGATGTTTACTCGTCTTGAGGATGACGTCAAGCAAGCAGAATGAGGTTTAGGGTCTTCTTCTTAGGGTGAAGGCTCATTCAATAAACGGAAGGAGAGTACGGTGGATTGTGAAGATCGGGTAAGATAGGGTATCAATGTGGCTTTTAAGGAACCAATTTACAAACTCCTCACTCGGTGAAAATGTGCCTTCCACGAGGAGAAGGGCCACAAAATTGAGAATTGTAGAGCCTTGAAGACTTTTCTCTATTAACTCGTTCAAGCTAGACACCTGAAGAAGTATGTTAATCGGGCAAAGACTAAGGCAGAGGAAATCGAGGTCATACCTAACTTTAGGTTTAACTGAGATAGGAAAGAGAATGATGATGCCTTGGAGGAAGACCTCCCTCAAGGAACTATTCACATAATTAGGGGCCCAAGTCACCCCGATCTTAAGAATAGGATCTGGGGGAGATCCACATTGTCAAACAAATGCATAAGGTTCTCTCGATCCAACCAGTGATGAAGAAGCTAAGGCAGGGCTTGTTCGAGCCAGGAAGCATCACATTCACCAAGGCTGATCTTGAGCGTGTTCAACATTCTCACAGCGATCTCTTGGTCATCCAACTGTGAGTCAACAACTATGATGTCAAAAGAATTCTAGTGGATACTAGTAGTTTGGTTGAGGTGATGTATTATAACCATTTTAAATAGCTT
>BRYE01000016.1:18211997-18214497 GCA_030159115.1 Actinidia arguta var. hypoleuca | reverse complement strand
GGTCGAGCTTTCCTTCGACCGATTGAACGAAGTAGCATGATGATTCTGATGAAGTTCAATCGGTACAACTTTTTTCTCAACCGATTGAACTTGCAGAAGGTTAAACATGGGCAGTGAGATTTTATTTTATGCATGTGATATATAATATGATCCTCCTTTTATAAAATTGAGTGAGAGAGAGATTTTATAAAAAATTCCACTATCCTCCATCATCGATCCAAAGTAAGATTGGACTATCCTCGAGTTATCTCTGGTGTGGCCTCCATAGAGAGGTTGTTAATTCTTGTTGGTTACAAGATTGGACTTCTTAGGATAGAATGGTGGGAAATGGTGGGAAAATTGATTTTTTCATGGAAACTCTATTCACAACGGTTGTCTTTTGATTTTAGATGATGGTATTCACTCAATCAAAAGGGAATGATATTCTTCCCACAGAGTTTGATCATTAACTTTTGAAGGCTAAGAAAGATTGGGTATTATGATATTATTTGACATGAGATATATAAATGGTAAAATTATAATGGATATGATAGTTCTCCTAATCAAATAGATAACATTGACTTCTCTAAGGAGGCATGTTATTTATTTAGTTGAGTTCCCAATGCATTTATATTATAGTGAAGCGAGGATACCACTATATTAATAAAAAACCAAGAGTTTAATTTATTTTCATCCATGCTTAAGTATGATTTATTTATGATTCTCATATGTCATTTAATTTTAATTTACTTGTAATTATCCTAAATTAAAATAAGTTGATTGAACCTAATTATGTGGACTTGAAGAGAAATCTAGACATTGTCCTCAATACAGAAGGGAACAAGTATGTTTTAACTATGGAACATCCAAATCTTCTCATTTCCAGTGAACTTAGACCGAAAAATAGAAAGATATAAAAATGAGTTAAAGATGATGAGATATTATGTTGCTATACTTTATGTAATACCCCAAAATCATTAATTTTCTTCATTTATATTTTAATGTTGATTTTTATCATTTTAAGGTCAAAGTGACAAATTAAGAAGTAAGTTGTAACTAAAAGCCTAGGAGGAGGGCACATGGGATTATTTCCCATGTGAGCCTTAGTGTATACACTCCCACATATACACTTTCACACACACGCATACGTAAAGAGAGAGGGGGAGAGAAAAGAGAAAAGTAAGAAGAAGAAAGGGAAGAAGGAAAGAAAGAGCTTGGAGAGTTCAATCCCAAGCTATAAGAAGCCATTGGAAGCCCATCAAGCTTAAAGACAGGTGAAAAATTAGCTTTATATATATATGTATATGTTGTATGTATAGGTTTAGAGATTTTGGGGCCTTTTGATTTGATACACCTAGGAGGGTTTGAGTTTATGTTGGAGGACTCCTTTGAGTCCCAATTGGTTAAATCTAGGAGCTTGAAGCTCCACATTGAGAGATTGGAGAGTTGGGATAAAAATCCTCAAATTTGAGAAAGTTAGGGCTTGTGAGAATCAATATTAGATTCCTTGTGTTCTAATGGTTCTTTCTCTCCATTTAGAGTTATTGTTGTTCCTTGAGCACATATTTGAACCCTAAAAAATTTGGTGAAGTTTGGTATTGGTTGGAGTTGGAACATTTGAATTGGGAGAAACCATTTTTTGAACCAATAAAAGTTCTTAACGTTTGAACGCTGCAAAGGCTGTTTGAACGGTAAATTAAGTCTTCTGACGTTCGAATGCCAAGGATGGACGTTTGAATGCCAAGCCCTATTAGCATCAGTTAAGTCTGTGGACATTCTAACACCACGTTCAAATGCCAACGCATGTTGTGCACCAGTCTAATCTCTGCTTGTTCAAAAGCCTAGGGTTGTGGTGCGACGTTCGAACACTAGGGAAGCCATTAGAACTCCTATGCCTATTTCGTATAAATTGGTTCATTTTCATTGGGATTAAGGGGGTTTATCGCATGTGTTCCTACCTTAGCCAAGTGTGGTCTTTGACCATGAATAGTCAAATAAGGACCGTCGAACCTAGTCCTAGAGGTATCGTCCTAGAGTGAGAGTACTTTGGGTCAAGTCGGGAGTTTGTATTAATTTGATTCATTTACACTCGTATTATTGGACATAGTACTGATGTTTTCGTACCTTACATGTAGGGACACATTGCGTAACACCTATTCAAAGGAATTGAGGTGAGTAACATGATTCCATGAACAAAACATATGTATTTTCTAAATGTTTTCAATACAAACTACTTACATGCAATGTTTTCCATATTTTCGATGCATAAATGTATATCTTGTGTTATAACTGTCATGCCTTCTAAACGTATATTCAATGTATATCATGAACCAAAAACTCATGGATGAATGCTTTTATATGAAAGAAAAAGTATGTTCAATGTATAACATTAACTCGGGGTCTTCTAGTGGCAAGACCTTAATCCACCCCGTTAGTCCTATGATAGAGAACCAAAAATAAACTATCTATGTTGGGAGACGTCCCTAGCCTAAAAAGCCCCAGTATAACCTATATGGTTAGC
>BRYE01000016.1:18196997-18201997 GCA_030159115.1 Actinidia arguta var. hypoleuca | reverse complement strand
CTCCTTTAAGAAAAGTTTCAATCTGAAATTTTCATTTCCTCATTAGTGGTACAATGGTGTATTTATATACATTCTATCAGAATCAAGAACTTCCTAATTGTTATAACTACTTTTCCCTCCATTACTGTAACAGATTCTTTAATCTTCTAATTAATTCTTTAACCAGCTAACTATTAACTAATTTTTTAACAAACTAACTGTTAATAAGCTAATTACTTTCCTTTAGCTTCGCTTCGTCTCTATATCACATAATCCTTCATTTAGTTTGGCTTTTTTTTAATCCTCTTCATACTGCCCATTCCTATATTACCAGTTCTATTTTTGCTGCTATTCTCCACATCTTCCTCAGTAGTAGCTGTAACATCTTCCTTTGCAGCAGCTTGCTTTGTAATAGCTATAGTATCTTCCTCTACAATATTTCTTCCTTCTACTGTAGCAACTTGCTCGGTAACAAAGGACACCAAAATCATCCTCATGTAGATGATGTGGGATAATTGGATAAGTACTCAAAGGCTCACATATTTTACAAGGAAAGGAGAGGCTTAGCATTCTATCTTCAAATCTATGGAATACTGTAGAATCGCACACTGTACAAAAGAAAACAACATCATATCAAGAAGTGTTATCTATCTAACATCTATTAGTTAGCACACTCAATGCCTATGAAGAAGCCTATACATTGTATTCAAGGACAAGGGCCAAACAAGAGATATTTGATGACTAAACCAAGCACGCAGCATCAGCTAAGCTACTTGCATTTTCGAGCCAACCTGAGCGGAGCTTGCGATTTATTTAATTCTAACGAGTCAAACTTGAGTTTGGTGACCACCAGTCAAGAAAAAAAGGTGACCGTACAATCTTATTCATCTTAAACAACTTGATGACCACCAATCAAGAAAAAAAGGTGACCATTTTGGACTATTCTGATGGAAGAGCTAGATATTACATGTGTTAGGTAGCTTGACATACATTGACATGCCGATTTCATAATAGTTTAAGCTTTGGGGACACCAGTGATCTAAATTGGTCAAGAAAACTTTGGTTTGGGAGGGTTTCTCTTTGTTTGCATTTGTTCCTTGTTTTTGCTTCTCCCTTTTGCATATTGTTTCCCTCTATGTGTACAAGATGGGCTTGAATGTGAGGAAAGGTGTTGGATAGCTTGATATGCATTATTGGGTCCATTTCTTAATTGCTTAAGCTTTGGGGACAATCCAACAACTAACAAAACAAGTGCATCACATATCTCTACATTCTTCAAAAAAAAGTTTTACTATAGTATTTAAGATATTTAATAAAAAAATCTTACGATTTGAAATCATATCTAATTTGTAAAAACTCAACAAATCCCACCACATAAGGTCTAAGTGCCTTCAAAACCATGAGAGATTATCTATAGAGCTAAAAATTGGACAAACAGTCTATTCAAGTTCCTTCTACACAAAAATTATAAGAAAAAAATGTTATATTTCTAGGATTCCAATGTCATCCTTTATGTTCGAACGAGTTATATAATAGGAAAAAAACTACATCCAAGGGAAAAGGAAAAAAGGAAAAAAAAAATTATATTAGATGTCAGTAATACCAAAATACAAAAAAATTATTTGTAGTTCTCACATTCCCTATCGTCATCCTCTTCCTCTAGTGTACTAAAATATTCCAATCCCACATCTTCTACTGTGTTACTTTTACCTTCTTCTTCTCTTTGTCTACGTATATGTTGGTTTGATATTATTGGATCAATGAAGTCTGGAAATCAGGAATTATTATAAAAGAAAAAAATCAAGAAAATTAAAACATGTGACTTGATAATTTATATTACATAGAATTCATTTTTGTATGTTGTACATATATTATAGTAGATTTACTAATAATTGATAAGGATATTATTTATAATAATGATTTTTTAAGCTTGAAGGAGATTCATATGAGTGAGAAAATTTTGTCCCATATTGATAAGCTAAATTTTTAGTGGGAGAGACTCTCTATATAAGAGATATTTGTCCCATATTTATTAGGAAAGCTTTTAGTGGGAGTGACTCTCTCTATATAAGAGAAGTTTATTCCACATTTTTAAAGTAAGCTCTTTGTGGGAGTGATTCTCTTTTTATGAGAGAATATTTATCCCACATTGCTTATAGCTAAATGATTGAGTTGGAAAGACTCTCCTATAAGTAGTAAAAGTCTTATTATTTTTTGCTCAAGCTTTAAGATTTCTCCTTTGAGGAAACTCATAGTTTGCTTTTCGTATATATATATAAAAAGAGAAGAAAAAGAGAGATTTTAGTTTAAAATTTAAATTATCCATAATAATTGTTATTTTAATTAATAATCATTTTAATTATTGTTTAATATAGTATGTTACATCAATTTCATTAGCTAGCAACACCATGCTGCACTTTGAAAATAACTTTTGTAGAGCAAAGAATCACCTTCTTTATAAAGATTTGCAAACGATTCTTTACTGAGCAGCCTCTTTAACACATTATCATATGTCGTTGGCTCTTTATAAGCAATTCCTACTGTTGTTATTGCCTCTTCTTTAGCTGCATTAGTGGATTGTTCCTCAGATGATCCCACTGTACCCATTAAATCAACTAATTATATAAACTATAGTCTATAGCCATTCAGTAAAGTTAAAATTGTAAAGAAAATAAAATCACAAGTAGGATTTCCTAAGGGATTGATATTGAGACCAGATTATTTGTCATGAATAGGCTTGAAAGGGAGTGTGTGCGAGTTGGTTTATATGAAAAATGTAACCATAAGTAGACTGCTTTTAGATATGCCATTGGGTTAGACCTGACGTAGATACAAAGAGATAAATACCTCAGGCTAGCTATGTCGTAGCAATTTGATCTTCGCTACCGCAAACCACTGCTGCTCGTAGGATCTGTTCACACTTTAAATCTACTTGCCTTCCCCGATTGTCATCCCTGTCGCTTGTCCCCATCGCTCGTCACCATCCACGATGAATCCCCCTACACTCTTCTCTCTATTTCTCCCCTCTCCCTCCTGCTTCTCTTTCTCTATTTTTTTTCTAGCAGCTAACTCTATATAGTGTATACAAAGTGTTCTTTTTCTTTTTCTTTTTTTGTTATCTTCTTTTTCTTTTCCCTCCAATATAATTTTTTCTACTGATCATTTTTTTTTTGTTTTGCCTCTAGTCAAATAATTTCAATTCCCTAACAAAAATTACTTATCTGAAAACCGATGAAGTGGCTACCATATAGTCAAGTGTGATTAAAAATAAAAGAAAGAGAAAAATGACGTGGTTATTATATGTCTTCAAGAAAGTGTCTTACTAAAAAAGTACCATTTAAAAAATGCCACAAAATTATCAAATGAAAAATATCATTTTTCATAGTGAAATTGTATTTCGATAAAGAGGTTTTCTAAACCTGATAGAGCCCAAAATTTATGAGAATGATACAATTGACAAGCACAAAAACATTAACGTTTTTTTATCGTCATGATTGTGTCACAGTCTTGTGACTTTTATATTGTCAATTACAGCACAAGACTTAATTTATAGACATGTAGGTTGAACATATGGAACTAAAAGGCAATTGTAGAGCTAATTTTTATAATGCTGGAACCAAAATGTTAGGATTTCACGCCTCACCAAAATTGAAGATTATCATATATCGGCGCTTGTGTGATCATATCACCTTTAATGTATCCAAATGCATTAAAGACATATAGTGGATCACTCAAGAACTACTTGAGTTCTTTTGGGGTGATCGGAATTGTCTATATATTACAGAGTATAAAGTACATCAATTGTAATCAAAACAAAGTTGATCATATATCAATAGACATTTAAGCGGATAAAAAATATCACTCAAATGACAAATTTTGTCCAATCAAGAAGCATTCTAAACTCAATCAAGCCAAAATTTTACGAGAACGAACTAATTAAATACCACAACAAAATAAACGATCTCGATCATCATGATTGTGTCGTGGTTGCATAACTGTTGTATATTTAGATACAATACAGGACTTAGTTTGTTATCAATTCGATTGAACGATTTGGATTTCATGTCTCGGTAATTTCATCAATTACCAAAAATGAAGATCATCGAATGTTGGTGTCTATGTGATCGAATGAATTTTAATGCATTCCGAAGCATTAAAATCTTATATTGGACAATCTTACCCTTACTTGAATTTTATTTCGATGATAGAAATTGTCTATCTTTTACATATTATGGAGTTCACCATTTGTAGCAAAAATAAAATTGATCGCATATTGGTAGATATTTAATCGGAAAAAATATTATTCAAATAATAGCCCAAATATCTCGATCAAAGAGTTTTAATTCTAAACTTGATCAACCTCAATCTATAAAAAAAAATTATGAGAATGATTTAATATTGAAGGATAACAAATCAACGGCCTCGATTGTAAAATAGTTTGCATTTTCGGTAAGACCCGACACCCCAGCCCGCCAAACTTAAATAAATTGCGTGATGAAATAACTTTTCTACCCAAATACTTGCTTTTTGTGACGAAATTTTTCGTCACCTACTTTTTCCAAATAATTTGGGTAACAAATCAAGTTTTGTCATCAAAAAGTAATAAATAGGGTGACGAAACAACGTTCCTTAAGTAATCATTTTTCTTTTGTAATGAATTTTTTTCATCACCTATTAATTTAAGATGAATTAGGTGATGAAATAGTTTTCTCATGCAAAATGAATACATTGGGTGACGAAACAACTTTCCTCAATAAAATACTTACCTTTTGTGAGAATTTTTTTTTGTCATCTAGTCATTTTAAATAATTTGGGTGATGAAACAAGTTTTCTCATGGAAAATGAATACATTAACTTTTGTGAGGAAAAATCTTCGTCATCTATTCATTTTAAATATTTTGGGTGATGAAACAAGTTTTCTCATGCAAAATGAGTACATTAACTTTTGTGAGAAAAAAATTTCGTCACCTATTTGTTTAATTTGGGTGACGAAATAATTTCTCACGCAAAATGAATACATT
>BRYE01000016.1:18164497-18166997 GCA_030159115.1 Actinidia arguta var. hypoleuca | reverse complement strand
TTGTGTTATGGAATTATATTTATTCCATTCTGATAACCTACTAAGTTATGAATCTACTAGAGCGCTTTGAACAATCACACTTACAGTATTCTTGACAATTCTCATCAATAATTGGTTTCCAAAATACACTAATCAGAATAAAGAAAAAAAAAATAGTATGCATATCATGCACGTGTGTGTTCTTGGAATTCATTCCTAATAGAATTTATTAAAATTCCTAATTATGTTCATAACCTTCTCGATCAGCATCAGCAGATTTGAGTGTACAAATTGGTTCCATAAACGTATTGGATGTTTCGGTAATGACAAAGTGTTTTAACCATAGTTACCAAGAGACCAAGTTTTGAGAAGTGAAGCTTGCTTCTATTACAGAACTCCAACCGGAGGGAAACTTCTAGAAAATGTTTTTGATACGTTTCTGAAAACTCTAGCATATTTTTTTCTCGAAAAAAGTATCAAAATTTCCTTTGAAACTATAAAAAATTCATAAAAACTCACAACTCATAGTTTGTACTATATTTTCATACTCCCAAATTATTTTTAGAACTTTAACATTTTATCATTTATTATCTTTTAATGTATTTTGTTTAACATAAGTTTTTCAATTCTGATGTAAATTATTCTAATATTGTTTATTCTTATTCTTAAGGTACTTAATAAATTCTCTTATAAATATCATATTTTAGTTTCATTTCAACTAGCATGGTAATCAATGTCTTCATTAGAGAAAACCTTTAAGGGCTGACTTCACACTCGAGGTGACTTTTTTTGAATTTCTACTCTGCAACTTCAGAGAGAAATGATTCTCATTGATGGTAAAAGATGTATAGTCAACATGTGTAGCATATCATGCCTTCTATATATGACACTGTAGTTGTAATATTTCTCCCCAGTCCACATGAATATCCATTTGTAAGCTTCCTTCTCATATTACTTTGACAACCTGTAAACACACTCTTCCATTGTCAATGGGGAATTTGAAGAATTTCCTTAGGCTACTTTTGGATACATGTGGATTTCCAATCAAGAGATTTAGTGTTTATTTTTAACAAATTTATAATAGATGTAGTTATATATATGTGGCTTGTAAAATTATAGTGGAATGAAGATTAGAGTAGAAGAGATGTATTTTTTGCATCACTACAAATTCTTAAGGATTTTAAATCACTCCAATTAAATAGTCATTTCAAATCTAATTATGTCAAATGACTCAAATCCCTTGATTTGAAATCCATGTCTATCCAAAAGTAGCCTAATCTTGCAATGAAAATTTCATTGTTACTTAATTGCTTCCACATTTATGTCTACAGTCCTAACAATTGATTGAGTAATTCTCCTGCCTACGGAATTCTAGTTGGCCGCTGCAGTTTCTTTGGTCCGTAGTATAGAATCAATAGGATCTCTCCAGAAGCTAGTCCTTTTTTGAGGATTTCAGCTTTGGAGTAATTCTTTTGATTATTGAAGGCTTGTACATGTGCGTTTTCCTAATCCTTTTGAAGACGCCACATTTGGTAGAATTCAGATGAAACTTCAACACTTGGCTGAATGGAAGCTTTTTAATTTTCATTCCTGCAATAATTTTTCCTTATTGTTTTTTTTGATAAGTAAGATTATCAGTAATGGAATGTTAAATTATACTTTGCTTACTGTGATCAGGGAGGAGAGCCTCAATCTGAAAGGATGGAAAATGGCACAGATGACAGTACATGTTCAAGAAAGATGGCCATTATCAGCAAAGTATCCTCCAGTTCAGGCCCAGCAACTATAGATACGATACCTTTGGTTTAAGAAGATCAACTGTACTAGGGGTCTGAAAAACCCATTACTGAGATCAAAGAAGTCTAAAACATGAATAGTGTCCAGTAAAAATCAAAAAAATAAAAGGGAAGAAGAGACACCACACCAGCAGGTTTTGGATCTTGCTTTTCTTTGATTTGCACTATATATTCTCATGGGATTGAAAGTATTTCAATGGTACCTAAACTGTTTCAAGATTGATTGATGAAGGGGGGAAAATGGAATGCCATTAGGTGTCCACAGATCATGTGTGGATGAAATTATCCTTGTTCATTCTCTACAATGGCTACTTTCTCATAATATTGAACTCTGTTGTCCCAGTTCTGTTAATTTCTGTCATCTATATTTTTTGTTATGAAGTGTTGTGATTCTCTCCTTCAACTTGTACTTGTGAGAAATTGGAAAATCCATATAGATTGTCTCAAGTTGAGAGCAGTTGTAGTGAAGGATGCAGGTAGATAACTTTGCAGTGTGGAGAAGTTGCAAACTCCAAAGTTGATAGTTTCTGATTGGAATGGGAAGAATACTTGATGGAGATATTGATGAGAAAAATGGTAAGAGAGTAGCATCTTAAAGGAGGAGGTATATGTAGATGGATCCTAACGCTTCCACAACATTTGCAAGTAAACATATATCTTAATGGACTTCTCTTATACGTTCAAAATGGAAAAGTACTTTTTAAGGTATTTACATTATGAAGTGA
>BRYE01000016.1:18136997-18139497 GCA_030159115.1 Actinidia arguta var. hypoleuca | reverse complement strand
AATATCATAATAACTGAAAATTATAAAGTGTCAAGTACATTCAAAATTGTGCCTAAGTTAAACTTTTTATATACATAATATGGCCAACTTCTTACATACATTACAGGGCCAACCATGTCATAGCATTACTACAAAATATGGGTCTATCCCATCGATAACTATATAAGGCCCTTGAGTCACAACTCTGTCACTTCCTTCTAATGCTCCTCGGATTGGCTTCCTGAAAAATTATTTTCGAAAACTTAAGCTACACGCTTAGTGAATAACAATAATGCATGAACGTAAAAATACCATGGATCATTAGCATAACATGGATATCTCGCATGAAACCCTAATGTAAACATAGCATAGATTGAAACTTTCATAATAGTAAACATAGCATAGCTTGAAATCTTAAACTTGAACTTTAATAGCTGTAAACATAACATAGTTTTCTTGAAACTTAAAATATTTCATAACTATAAATCTGTAGGTGTAAAAGGTGTAACCACTCGACATAATCATAGGATCTTTTGGTCACGCAACATAGTAACCATATAGGTCGCGCATGGGCTCTTTAGGAAAAAAACATCTCCCACATAGATAATTTATTTCTAGTCCCCTATCGTAGGACTAGATAGTTTATTTCTATTCCCGTATCATAGGACTAGATAGTTTATCTCACGTCCCCTATCGTTGGACTGTCGTGCTAAACTAAGGTCTTGCCACGAGAAGACCCTAGTTGGCGCTATACATTGAAAATCTTTTACTTGCTATGCATTGAAATTCTATCATTCTTTCATGTAAAAGCATTCATCCATGGGTTTTTCATTCATAACATACAATTATTAGCATGCGTTTAAAAGAGATGATAGTTATAGCGAAACATAATCGTTTATGCATTGAAAACATGTAAAACATTTGCATGTATAATAGTTCACATAGAAAATATTTGAAACGTATATAGATTTTGTTCATGGTATCATGTTACTCACCTAGATCCCTTTGAATAGGTGCTAAGCAATGTATTCCTATATGTAATACACATAAGGTACAAAATTGTCAATAATATGATCGATTAACACCGAAATAGAATATCAAAACTAATATGGAAGTCCCGACTCAACCTAGGTTACACTCGCTCTAGGTCAAAACCTCATGAAAATGGACTTACATCTCTAAATAGTTATGTCAAGGATTCCAACATACTTCGGACAAAAATAAAGTGTCTTAAGGTAAAAAGGCCACATAGTCGAAAACTTGGGCTGGCATTCGAACGCTGAAATCTGGCATTCGAATGCTAGGCTATTGAACAATCATCGTTCGAACGCTAAGGCAAAATGGCTAAGTTTCCCACTTTGTCCATTCGAACGCTAAGTGTTAAATAGTCTCCGTTCGGACTCTGGGTCTGGTGTTCGAACGCTAAGGCATAGGTTTTGTACTATTCGAATGCTGGCTGTATGCCACAGCAGAAATGGTCACTTAATTTCATCAAACCTTCTCCAAGCTCATCCCACTTCTTTCAAGGTTCCCAAGGCTTAAAGACTAACTCAATTTGGCTACAATAACTCAAACTCAACTCTCAAAAGCAACCTTAGCATGCTAGATCTAAAATTTAAAACTTTGAAAACCCTAACATGATATAAATTGGGGGGTTTGCAAACCCACCCCAAAATCACCCAAATCAAACTTTAATACATGTCATCCGACCCAAAGGAGACTCAAATGAGTCTCTAAAACTAACCTACATCCCATATATACATATATACATAAGTTGGGTTTGACTTACCAAGGTTTCAAGATCAACAATGGCTTCACCTAACTTGAGGTGAGCTCTCCAAGTTCTTTCTCTCTATCTCTCTCTCTTTTTCTTCTTCCTCTCTTCTTCTCCTTTTTTTTTCTTTTCTTCTCTTTCTCTCTCTCTCTTTCTCTCTTTATGTGTGTGTGTGTGAGTTTATGGTGTAGTGTATGGGTGTGTGTAAGTTAACACACACACACACACACTCACACATGGAGAAATAATCCCATGTGCTCCCCCTTATGGTTGGTCCTTTATCCTTTTCTCTTTTTTTTTAAGAGTTTTAACTCAATTTTTGATTTCTTTGATCTATAACCACTAATAACTCACATCAACTAATATATTAGCCATAACTTACATAATTAAAGGGATTTAATAGATTTGGGGTATTACACAATTTGCACAAACAACACCCTTATTTTTAGTGTTTAACCAAATATGGCTTTGGACCTTCAACCATCTCTTGTTTCTACTATTTAGCCAAACATGGCCTAAGGCTCTCCCCTCCCTCTCTCTCTCTCTCTCTCAAACCAAACATGGCTTTGGGCCTTCAACCTCCGAGTCTCTCTCTATCATTTCCTTTTATAAATTTTGCTGAATAAATAATTCATAAAAAAAATCAATTTAATTGAGCAATAATATGGAAGCTTAACTTTTTGAAAATATGTAAGACACTCAAGGGCTCAAATTGACTTTCCTATAAACAAAAGGTTAGGATTAGAT
>BRYE01000016.1:18029497-18071997 GCA_030159115.1 Actinidia arguta var. hypoleuca | reverse complement strand
GGACTTCTCGCGACATCACCGGCAACGAACCACCCATATCGCCGCAATCTGAACACTTCACCGGACCATTCAATCAATAGGAGCGACGGGCTATGCGTACAAAGGGCAGGGACGTAGTCAACGCGAGTTAATGACTCGCACTTACTAGGAATTCCTCATTGAAGACCAACAATTGCAATGATCTATCCCCATCACGATGAATTTCAAAGATTACCCGTGCCTGTCGGCCAAGGTTATAAACTCGTTGAATACATCAGTGTAGCGCGCGTGCAGCCCCGAACATCTAAGGGCATCACAGACCATTATTGCCTCAAACTTCCATGGCCTTGCCAATGTGTGCTACTGCTGGGCATTGCCGAGAAAAATTGAGCCATGGCCGAGGAAAAGTGTGCCATTGCTGGTCATTGCCGAGAAAATTGAGCCATGGCAGGGCAATTGCGTCCCATGGCTGCCCGTTGCCGAGGAATTTGAACCATGGCCGAGCAAAAGTGTGCCATTGCTGGTCATTGCCAAGAAAATTGAGCCATGGCTGGGTAATTGGGTGCCATGGCTTCCCATTGCCGAGGAATTTGAGCCATGGCCTTGCCAATGTGTGCCTTTGCTGGGCATTGCCGAGAAAATTGAGCCATGGCCGAGGAAAAGTGTGCCATTGCTGGTCATTGCCGAGAAAATTGAGCCATGGCAGGGCAATTGCGTCCCATGGCTGCCCGTTGCCGAGGAATTTGAGCCATGGCCGAGCAAAAGTGTGCCATTGCTGGTCATTGCCAAGAAAATTGAGCCATGGCTGGGTAATTGGGTGCCATGGCTTCCCATTGCCGAGAAATTTGAGTCATGGCCTTGCCAATGTGTGCCATTGCTGGTCATTGCCGAGAAAAATTGAGCCATGGCCGAGGAAAAGTGTGCCATTGCTGGTCATTACCGAGAAAATTGAGCAATGGCTGGGCAATTGCGTGCCATGGCTGCCCATTGACGAGAAATTTGAGCCATGGCGTTGCCAATGTGTGCCATTGCTGGGAATTGCCGAGAAAAATTGAGCCATGGCCAAGCAAAAGTGTGCCATTGCTGGACATTGCCAAGAAAATTGAGCCATGGCTTGGCAATTACGTGCCAAGGCTGCCCATTGCTGAGAAATTTGAGCCATGGCCTTGCCAATGTGTGCCATTTTTGGGCATTGCCGAGAAAAATTGAGCCATGGCCGAGGAAAAGTGTGCCATTGCTGGTCATTGCCGAGAAAATTGAGCCATGGCAGGGCAATTGTGTCCCATGGCTGCCCATTGCCGAGGAATTTGAGCCATGGCCGAGCAAAAGTGTGCCATTGCTGGACATTGCCGAGAAAATTGAGCCATGGCTAGGAAATTAGGTGCCATGGCTTCCCATTGCCGAGGAATTTGTGCCATGGCCTTGCCAATGTGTGCCATTGCTGGGCATTGCCGAGAAAAATTGAGCCATGGCCGAGCAAAAGTGTACCATTGCCGGTCAATGCCGAGAAAATTCAGCCATGGATGGGCAATTGCGTGCCATGGCTTCCCATTTCCGAGAAATATGAGCCATGGCCTTGCCAATGTGTGCCATTGCTGGGCATTGCCGAGAAAAATTTAGCCATGGCCGAGCAAAAGTGTGCCATTGCTGGACATTGCCGAGAAAATTGAGCCTTGGCTTAGCTATTACGTGCCATGGCTTCCCATTGCCGAGAAATTTGAGCCATGGCCTTGCCAATGTGTCACATTGCTGGTCATTGCCGAGAAAAATTGAGCCATGGCCGAGCCAGAGCGTGCCATCGCTGGACATTGGCGAGAAATTGAGCCATGGCTGGGCAATTGCGTGCCATGGCTGCCCATTGCCGAGAAATTTGAGCCATGGCCTTGCCAATGTGTTCCATTGCTGGGCATTTCCGTGAAAAATTGAGCCATGGCCGAGCAAGACTGTGCCATTGCTGGACATTGTCGAGAAATTGAGCCATGGTTGGGCAATTGCATGCCATGGCTGCCTGTTTCGGAGAAATTTGAGCCATGGCCTTGCCAATGTGGGCTATTGCTGGGCATTGCCGAGAAAAATTGAGCCATGGCCGAGCAAGACTGTGCTATTGCTGGACATTGTCTAGAAATTGAGCCATGGCTGGGCAATTGCATGCCATGGCTGCCCGTTGCCGAGAAATTTGAGCAATGGCCTTGGCAATTTGTGCCATTGCTGGGAATTGCCGAGAAAAATTGAGCCATGGCCGAGCAAAAGTGTGCCATTGCTGGACATTGCCGAGAAATTTAGCCATGGCTAGGCAATTGCGTGCCATTGCTGCCCACTGCAGAGAAATTTGAGCCATGGCCTTGCCAATGTGTGCCATTTCTGGGCATTGCCGAGAAAAATTGAGCCATGGCCGAGCAAGAATGTGCCATTGCTGGACATTGCCGAGAAATTGAGCCATGGCTGGGCAATTGCATGCCATGGCTTCCTGTTTCGGAGAAATTTGAGCCATGGCCGAGCAAAAGTGTGCCATTGCTGGTCATTGGCAAGAAAATTAAGCCATGGCTGGGTAATTGGGTGCCATGGCTGCCCATTGCCGAGAAATTTGAGCCATGGACTTGCCAATTTGTGCTATTGCTGGGACTTGCCGAGAAAAATTGAGCCATGGCCGAGCAAAAGTGTGCCATTGCTGGACATTGCCACGAAATTGAGCCATGGCTAGGCAATTGCGTGCCATTGCTGCCCACTGCAGAGAAATTTGAGCCATGGCCTTGCCAATGTGTGCCACTGCTGGGCATTGCCGAGAAAAATTGAGCCATGGCCGAGCAAGAATGTGCCATTGCTGGACATTGCCGAGAAATTGAGCCATGGCTGGGCAATTGCATGCCATGGCTTCCTGTTTCGGAGAAATTTGAGCCATGGCCGAGCAAAAGTGTGCCATTGCTCGTCATTGGCAAGAAAATTAAGCCATGGCTGGGTAATTGGGTGCCATGGCTGCCCATTGCCGAGAAATTTGAGCCATGGCCTTGCCAATGTGTGCCACTGCTGGGAATTGCCGAGAAAAATTGAGCCATGGCCGAGCAAGAATGTGCCATTGCTGGACATTGCCGAGAAATTGAGCCATGGCTGGGCAATTGCATGCCATGGCTTCCTGTTTCGGAGAAATTTGAGCCATGGCCGAGCAAAAGTGTGCCATTGCTGGTCATTGGCAAGAAAATTAAGCCATGGCTGGGTAATTGGGTGCCATGGCTGCCCATTGCCGAGAAATTTGAGCCATGGACTTGCCAATTTGTGCTATTGCTGGGAATTGCCGAGAAAAATTGAGCCATGGCCGAGCAAAAGTGTGCCATTGCTGGACATTGCCAAGAAATTGAGCCATGGCTAGGCAATTGCGTGCCATTGCTGCCCACTGCAGAGAAATTTGAGCCATGGCCTTGCCAATGTGTGCCACTGCTGGGCATTGCCGAGAAAAATTGAGCCATGGCCGAGGAAAAGTGTGCCATTGCTGCTCATTGCCGAGAAAATTGAGCCATGGCAGGGCAATTGCGTACCATGGCTGCCCATTGCCGAGGAATTTGAGCCATGGCCGAGCAAAAGTGTGCCATTTCTGGTCATTGCCAAGAAAATTGACCTATGGCTGGGTAATTGGGTGCCATGGCTTCCCATTGCCGAGAAATTTGAGCCATGGCCTTGCCAATGTGTGCCATTGCTGGTCATTGCCGAGAAAATTGAGCAATGGCTGGGCAATTGCGTGCCATGGCTGCCCATTGCCGAGAAATATGAGCCATGGCGTTGCCAATGTGTGCCATTGCTGGGCATTGCCGAGAAAAATTGTGCCATGGCCGAGCAAAAGTGTACCATTGCTGGACATTGCCGAGAAAATTGAGCCATGTCTTGGCAATTACGTGCCAAGGCTGCCCATTTCTGAGAAATTTGAGCCTTGGCCTTGCCAATGTGTGCCATTGCTGGGCATTGCCGAGAAAAATTGAGCCATGGCCGAGGAAAAGTGTGCCATTGCTGGTCATTGCCGAGAAAATTAAGCCATGGCAGGGCAATTGCGTCCCATGGCTGCCCATTGCCCAGGAATTTGAGCCATGGCCGAGCAAAAGTGTGCCATTGCTGGACATTGCCGAGAAAATTGAGCCATGGCTGGGAAATTTGGTGCCATGGCTTCCCATTGCCGAGGAATTTGTGCCATGGCCTTGCCAATGTGTGCCATTGCTGGGCATTGCCGAGAAAAATTGAGCCATGGCCGAGGAAAAGTGTGCCATTGCTGCTCATTGCCGAGAAAATTGAGCCATGGCAGGGCAATTGCGTACCATGGCTGCCCATTGCCGAGGAAAATTGAGCCACGGCCGAGGAAAAGTGTGCCATTACTGGTCATTGCCGAGAAAATTAAGCCATGGCAGGGCAATTGCGTCCCATGGCTGCCCATTGCTGAGGAATTTGAGCCATGGACTTGCCAATTTGTGCTATTGCTGGGAATTGCCGAGAAAAATTGAGCCATGGCCGAGCAAAAGTGTGCCATTGCTGGACATTGCCAAGAAATTGAGCCATGGCTAGGCAATTGCGTGCCATTGCTGCCCACTGCAGAGAAATTTGAGCCATGGCCTTGCCAATGTGTGCCACTGCTGGGCATTGCCGAGAAAAATTGAGCCATGGCCGAGGAAAAGTGTGCCATTGCTGCTCATTGCCAAGAAAATTGAGCCATGGCAGGGCAATTGCGTACCATGGCTGCCCATTGCCGAGGAATTTGAGCCATGGCCGAGCAAAAGTGTGCCATTTCTGGTCATTGCCAAGAAAATTGACCTATGGCTAGGTAATTGGGTGCCATGGCTTCCCATTGCCGAGAAATTTGATTCATGGCCTTGCCAAAGTGTGCCATTGCTGGTCATTGCCGAGAAAATTGAGCAATGGCTGGGCAATTGCGTGCCATGGCTGCCCATTGCCGAGAAATATGAGCCATGGCGTTGCCAATGTGTGCCATTGCTGGGCATTGCCGAGAAAAATTGAGCCATGGCCGAGGAAAAGTGTGCCATTGCTGGTCATTGCCGAGAAAATTAAGCCATGGCAGGGCAATTGCGTCCCATGGCTGCCCATTGCCGAGGAATTTGAGCCATGGCCGAGCAAAAGTGTGCCATTGCTGGACATTGCCGAGAAAATTGAGCCATGGCTGGGAAATTTGGTGCCATGGCTTCCCATTGCCGAGGAATTTGTGCCATGGCCTTGCCAACGTGTGCCATTGCTGGGCATTGCCGAGAAAATTGAGCCATGGCCGAGGAAAAGTGTTCCATTGCTGGTCATTGCCGAGAAAATTAAGCCATGGCAGGGCAATTGCGTCCCATGGCTGCCCATTGCTGAGGAATTTGAGCCATGGACTTGCCAATTTGTGCTATTGCTGGGAATTGCCGAGAAAAATTGAGCCATGGCCGAGCAAAAGTGTGCCATTGCTGGACATTGCCAAGAAATTGAGCCATGGCTAGGCAATTGCGTGCCATTGCTGCCCACTGCAGAGAAATTTGAGCCATGGCCTTGCCAATGTGTGCCACTGCTGGGCATTGCCGAGAAAAATTGAGCCATGGCCGAGGAAAAGTGTGCCATTGCTGCTCATTGCCGAGAAAATTGAGCCATGGCAGGGCAATTGCGTACCATGGCTGCCCATTGCCGAGGAATTTGAGCCATGGCCGAGCAAAAGTGTGCCATTTCTGGTCATTGCCAAGAAAATTGACCTATGGCTGGGTAATTGGGTGCCATGGCTTCCCATTGCCGAGAAATTTGATTCATGGCCTTGCCAAAGTGTGCCATTGCTGGTCATTGCCGAGAAAATTGAGCAATGGCTGGGCAATTGCGTGCCATGGCTGCCCATTGCCGAGAAATATGAGCCATGGCGTTGCCAATGTGTGCCATTGCTGGGCATTGCCGAGAAAAATTGTGCCATGGCCGAGCAAAAGTGTACCATTGCTGGACATTGCCGAGAAAATTGAGCCATGTCTTGGCAATTACGTGCCAAGGCTGCCCATTTCTGAGAAATTTGAGCCTTGGCCTTGCCAATGTGTGCCATTGCTGGGCATTGCCGAGAAAAATTGAGCCATGGCCGAGGAAAAGTGTGCCATTGCTGGTCATTGCCGAGAAAATTAAGCCATGGCAGGGCAATTGCGTCCCATGGCTGCCCATTGCCGAGGAATTTGAGCCATGGCCGAGCAAAAGTGTGCCATTGCTGGACATTGCGGAGAAAATTGAGCCATGGCTGGGAAATTTGGTGCCATGGCTTCCCATTGCCGAGGAATTTGTGCCATGGCCTTGCCAATGTGTGCCATTGCTGGGCATTGCCGAGACAAATTGAGCAATGGCCGAGGAAAAGTGTGCCATTGCTGCTCATTGCCGAGAAAATTGAGCCATGGCAGGGCAATTGCGTACCATGGCTGCCCATTGCCGAGGAATTTGAGCCATGGCCGAGCAAAAGTGTGCCATTTCTGGTCATTGCCAAGAAAATTGACCTATGGCTGGGTAATTGGGTGCCATGGCTTCCCATTGCCGAGAAATTTGATTCATGGCCTTGCCAAAGTGTGCCATTGCTGGTCATTGCCGAGAAAATTGAGCAATGGCTGGGCAATTGCGTGCCATGGCTGCCCATTGCCGAGAAATATGAGCCATGGCTTTGCCAATGTGTGCCATTGCTGGGCATTGCCGGGAAAAATTGTGCCATGGCCGAGCAAAAGTGTACCATTGCTGGACATTGCCGAGAAAATTGAGCCATGTCTTGGCAATTACGTGCCAAGGCTGCCCATTTCTGAGAAATTTGATCCTTGGCCTTGCCAATGTGTGCCATTGCTGGGCATTGCCGAGAAAAATTGAGCCATGGCCGAGGAAACGTGTGCCATTGCTGGTCATTGCCGAGAAAATTAAGCCATGGCAGGGCAATTGCGTCCCATGGCTGCCCATTGCCGAGGAATTTGAGCCATGGCCGAGCAAAAGTGTGCCATTGCTGGACATTGCCGAGAAAATTGAGCCATGGCTGGGAAATTTGGTGCCATGGCTTCCCATTGCCGAGGAATTTGTGCCATGGCCTTGCCAATGTGTGCCATTGCTGGGCATTGCCGAGACAAATTGAGCCATGGCCGAGGAAAAGTGTGCCATTGCTGGTCATTGCCGAGAAAATTAAGCCATGGCAGGGCAATTGCGTCCCATGGCTGCCCATTGCTGAGGAATTTGAGCCATGGCCGAGCAAAAGTGTGCCATTGCTGGACATTACCGAGAAAATTGAGCCATGGCTGGGAAATTAGGTGCCATGGCTTCCCATTGCCGAGGAATTTGTACCATGGCCTTGTCAATGTGTGCCATTGCTGGGTATTGCCGAGAAAAATTGAGCCATGGCCGAGCAAAAGTGTGCCATTACCGGTCATTGCCGAGAAAATTCAGCCATGGCTGGGCAATTGCGTGCCATGGCTGCCTATTGCCGAGAAATATGAGCCATGGCCTTGCCAATGTGTGCCATTGCTGGGCATTGCCGAGAAAAATTGAGCCATGGCCGAGCAAAAGTGTGCCATTGCTAGACGTTGCCGAGAAAATTGAGCCTTGGCTTAACAATTACGTGCCATGGCTGCCCATTGCCGAGAAATTTGAGCCATGGCCTTGCCAATGTGTGCCATTTTTGGGCATTGCCGAGAAAATTGACCTATGGCTGGGTAATTGGGTGCCATGGCTTCCCATTGCCGAGAAATTTGATTCATGGCCTTGCCAAAGTGTGCCATTGCTGGTCATTGCCGAGAAAATTGAGCAATGGCTGGGCAATTGCGTGCCATGGCTGCCCATTGCCGAGAAATATGAGCCATGGCGTTGCCAATGTGTGCCATTGCTGGGCATTGCCGAGAAAAATTGTGCCATGGCCGAGCAAAAGTGTACCATTGCTGGACATTGCCGAGAAAATTGAGCCATGTCTTGGCAATTACGTGCCAAGGCTGCCCATTTCTGAGAAATTTGAGCCTTGGCCTTGCCAATGTGTGCCATTGCTGGGCATTGCCGAGAAAAATTGAGCCATGGCCGAGGAAAAGTGTGCCATTGCTGGTCATTGCCGAGAAAATTAAGCCATGGCAGGGCAATTGCGTCCCATGGCTGCCCATTGCCGAGGAATTTGAGCCATGGCCGAGCAAAAGTGTGCCATTGCTGGACATTGCCGAGAAAATTGAGCCATGGCTGGGAAATTTGGTGCCATGGCTTCCCATTGCCGAGGAATTTGTGCCATGGCCTTGCCAATGTGTGCCATTGCTGGGCATTGCCGAGACAAATTGAGCCATGGCCGAGGAAAAGTGTGCCATTGCTGCTCATTGCCGAGAAAATTGAGCCATGGCAGGGCAATTGCGTACCATGGCTGCCCATTGCCGAGGAATTTGAGCCATGGCCGAGCAAAAGTGTGCCATTTCTGGTCATTGCCAAGAAAATTGACCTATGGCTGGGTAATTGGGTGCCATGGCTTCCCATTGCCGAGAAGTTTGATTCATGGCCTTGCCAAAGTGTGCCATTGCTGGTCATTGCCGAGAAAATTGAGCAATGGCTGGGCAATTGCGTGCCATGGCTGCCCATTGCCGAGAAATATGAGCCATGGCGTTGCCAATGTGTGCCATTGCTGGGCATTGCCGAGAAAAATTGAGCCATGGCAGAGGAAAAGTGTGCCATTGCTGGTCATTGCCGAGAAAATTAAGCCATGGCAGGGCAATTGCGTCCCATGGCTGCCCATTGCCGAGGAATTTGAGCCATGGCCGAGCAAAAGTGTGCCATTGCTGGACATTGCCGAGAAAATTGAGCCATGGCTGGGAAATTTGGTGCCATGGCTTCCCATTGCCGAGGAATTTGTGCCATGGCCTTGCCAATGTGTGCCATTGCTGGGCATTGCCGAGACAAATTGAGCCATGGCCGAGGAAAAGTGTGCCATTGCTGGTCATTGCCGGGAAAATTAAGCCATGGCAGGGCAATTGCGTCCCATGGCTGCCCATTGCTGAGGAATTTGAGCCATGGCCGAGCAAAAGTGTGCCATTGCTGGACATTACCGAGAAAATTGAGCCATGGCTGGGAAATTAGGTGCCATGGCTTCCCATTGCCGAGGAATTTGTACCATGGCCTTGCCATTGTGTGCCATTGGTGGGCATTGCCGAGAAAAATTGAGCCATGGCCGAGCAAAAGTGTGCCATTGCTAGACGTTGCCGAGAAAATTGAGCCTTGGCTTAGCAATTACGTGCCATGGCTGCCCATTGCCGAGAAATTTGAGCCATGGCCTTGCCAATGTGTGCCATTGCTGGGCATTGCCGAGAAAAATTGAGCCATGGCCGAGCAAAAGTGTGCCATTGCTAGACGTTGCCGAGAAAATTGAGCCTTGGCTTAGCAATTACGTGCCATGGCTGCCCATTGCCGAGAAATTTGAGCCATGGCCTTGCCAATGTGTGCCATTGCTGGGCATTGCCGAGAAAAATTGAGCCCTGGCCGAGCAAGACTGTGCCATTGCTGGACATTGCCGAGAAATTGAGCCATGGATGGGCAATTGCGTGCCATGGCTGGGCAAATTCGTGCCATGGCTTCCCATTGCCGAGGAATTTGAGCCATGGCCTTGCCAATGTGTGCCTTTGCTGGGCATTGCCGAGAAAATTGAGCCATGGCCGAGTAAAAGTGTGCCATTGCTGGACATTGCCGAGAAATTGAGCCATGGATGGGCAATTGCGTGCCATGGCTGGGCAAATTCGTGCCATGGCTTCCCATTGCCGAGGAATTTGAGCCATGGCCTTGCCAATGTGCGCCTTTGCTGGGCATTGCCGAGAAAATTGAGCCATGGCCGAGGAAAAGTGTGCCATTGCTGGTCATTGCCGAGAAAATTAAGCCATGGCAGGGCAATTGCGTCCCATGGCTGCCCATTGCCGAGGAATTTGAGCCATGGCCGAGCAAAAGTGTGCCATTGCGGGACATTGCCGAGAAAATTGAGCCATGGCTGGGAAATTTGGTGCCATGGCTTCCCATTGCCGAGGAATTTGTGCCATGGCCTTGCCAATGTGTGCCATTGCTGGGTATTGCCGAGAAAAATTGAGCCATGGCCGAGCAAAAGTGTGCCATTGCCGGTCATTGCCGAGAAAATTCAGCCATGGCTGGGCAATTGCGTGCCATGGCTGCCTATTGCCGAGAAATATGAGCCATGGCCTTGCCAATGTGTGCCATTGCTGGGCATTGCCGAGAAAAATTGAGCCATGGCCGAGCAAAAGTGTGCCATTGCTAGACGTTGCCGAGAAAATTGAGCCTTGGCTTAGCAATTACGTGCCATGGCTGCCCATTGCCGAGAAATTTGAGCCATGGCCTTGCCAATGTGTGCCATTGCTGGGCATTGCCGAGAAAAATTGAGCCCTGGGCGAGCAAGACTGTGCCATTGCTGGACATTGCCGAGAAATTGAGCCATGGCTGGGCAATTGCATGCCATGGCCGCCCATTGCCGAGAAATTTGAGCCATGGCCTTGCCAATGTGTGCATTTGCTGGGCATTGCCGAGAAAAATTGAGCCATGGCCGAGCATGACTGTGCCATTGCTGGACATTGCCGAGAAATTGAGCCATGGCTGGGCAATTGCGTGCCATGGCTGGGCAAATTCGTGCCATGGCTTCCCATTGCCGAGGAATTTGAGCCATGGCCTTGCCAATGTGTGCCTTTGCTGGGCATTGCCGAGAAAATTGAGCCATGGCCGAGGAAAAGTATGCCATTGCTGGTCATTGCCGAGAAAATTGAGCCATGGCTGGGAATTGCATGCCATGGCTGCCCATTGCCGAGGAATTTGAGCCATGGCCGAGAAAAAGTGTGCCATTGCTGGTCATTGCCGAAAAAATAGAGCCATGGCAGGGTAATTGCGTGCCATGGCTGCCCATTGCCGAGAAATTTGAGCCATGGCGTTGCCAATGTGTGCCATTTCTGGGCATTGCCGAGAAAAATTGTGCCATGGCCGAGCAAAAGTGTGCCATTGCTGGACATTGCCGAGAAAATTGAGCCATGTCTTGGCAATTATGTGCCAAGGCTGCCCATTGCTGAGAAATTTGAGCCTTGGCCTTGCCAATGTGTGCCATTGCTGGGCATTGCCGAGAAAAATTGAGCCATGGCCGAGGAAAAGTGTGCCATTGCTGGTCTTTGCCGAGAAAATTAAGCCATGGCAGGGCAATTGCGTCCCATGGCTGCCCATTGCCGAGGAATTTGAGCCATGGCCGAGCAAAAGTGTGCCATTGCTGGACATTGCCGAGAAAATTGAGCCATGGCTGGGAAATTTGGTGCCATGGCTTCCCATTGCCGAGGAATTTGTGCCATGGCCTTGCCAATGTGTGCCATTGCTGGGCATTGCCGAGACAAATTGAGCCATGGCCGAGGAAAAGTGTGCCATTGCTGGTCATTGCCGGGAAAATTAAGCCATGGCAGGGCAATTGCGTCCCATGGCTGCCCATTGCTGAGGAATTTGAGCCATGGCCGAGCAAAAGTGTGCCATTGCTGGACATTACCGAGAAAATTGAGCCATGGCTGGGAAATTAGGTGCCATGGCTTCCCATTGCCGAGGAATTTGTACCATGGCCTTGCCATTGTGTGCCATTGGTGGGCATTGCCGAGAAAAATTGAGCCATGGCCGAGCAAAAGTGTGCCATTGCTAGACGTTGCCGAGAAAATTGAGCCTTGGCTTAGCAATTACGTGCCATGGCTGCCCATTGCCGAGAAATTTGAGCCATGGCCTTGCCAATGTGTGCCATTGCTGGGCATTGCCGAGAAAAATTGAGCCATGGCCGAGCAAAAGTGTGCCATTGCTAGACGTTGCCGAGAAAATTGAGCCTTGGCTTAGCAATTACGTGCCATGGCTGCCCATTGCCGAGAAATTTGAGCCATGGCCTTGCCAATGTGTGCCATTGCTGGGCATTGCCGAGAAAAATTGAGCCCTGGCCGAGCAAGACTGTGCCATTGCTGGACATTGCCGAGAAATTGAGCCATGGCTGGGCAATTGCATGCCATGGCCGCCCATTGCCGAGAAATTTGAGCCATGGCCTTGCCAATGTGTGCATTTGCTGGGCATTGCCGAGAAAAATTGAGCCATGGCCGAGCATGACTGTGCCATTGCTGGACATTGCCGAGAAATTGAGCCATGGCTGGGCAATTGCGTGCCATGGCTGGGCAAATTCGTGCCATGGCTTCCCATTGCCGAGGAATTTGAGCCATGGCCTTGCCAATGTGTGCCTTTGCTGGGCATTGCCGAGAAAATTGAGCCATGGCCGAGTAAAAGTGTGCCATTGCTGGACATTGCCGAGAAATTGAGCCATGGATGGGCAATTGCGTGCCATGGCTGGGCAAATTCGTGCCATGGCTTCCCATTGCCGAGGAATTTGAGCCATGGCCTTGCCAATGTGCGCCTTTGCTGGGCATTGCCGAGAAAATTGAGCCATGGCCGAGGAAAAGTGTGCCATTGCTGGTCATTGCCGAGAAAATTAAGCCATGGCAGGGCAATTGCGTCCCATGGCTGCCCATTGCCGAGGAATTTGAGCCATGGCCGAGCAAAAGTGTGCCATTGCGGGACATTGCCGAGAAAATTGAGCCATGGCTGGGAAATTTGGTGCCATGGCTTCCCATTGCCGAGGAATTTGTGCCATGGCCTTGCCAATGTGTGCCATTGCTGGGCATTGCCGAGACAAATTGAGCCATGGCCGAGGAAAAGTTTGCCATTGCGGGTCATTGCCGGGAAAATTAAGCCATGGCAGGGCAATTGCGTCCCATGGCTGCCCATTGCTGAGGAATTTGAGCCATGGCCGAGCAAAAGTGTGCCATTGCTGGACATTGCCAAGAAATTGAGCCATGGCTAGGCAATTCCGTGCCATTGCTGCCCACTGCAGAGAAATTTGAGCCATGGCCTTGCCAATGTGTGCCACTGCTGGGCATTGCCGAGAAAAATTGAGCCATGGCCGAGCAAGAATGTGCCATTGCTGGACATTGCCGAGAAATTGAGCCATGGCTGGGCAATTGCATGCCATGGCTTCCTGTTTCGGAGAAATTTGAGCCATGGCCGAGCAAAAGTGTGCCATTGCTGGTCATTGGCAAGAAAATTAAGCCATGGCTGGGTAATTGGGTGCCATGGCCGCCCATTGCCGAGAAATTTGAGCCATGGACTTGCCAATTTGTGCTATTGCTGGGAATTGCCGAGAAAAATTGAGCCATGGCCGAGCAAAAGTGTGCCATTGCTGGACATTGCCAAGAAATTGAGCCATGGCTAGGCAATTGCGTGCCATTGCTGCCCACTGCAGAGAAATTTGAGCCATGGCCTTGCCAATGTGTGTCATTGCTGGGCATTGCCGAGACAAATTGAGCCATGGCCGAGGAAAAGTTTGCCATTGCGGGTCATTGCCGAGAAAATTAAGCCATGGCAGGGCAATTGCGTCCCATGGCTGCCCATTGCTGAGGAATTTGAGCCATGGCCGAGCAAAAGTGTGCCATTGCTGGACATTGCCAAGAAATTGAGCCATGGCTAGGCAATTGCGTGCCATTGCTGCCCACTGCAGAGAAATTTGAGCCATGGCCTTGCCAATGTGTGCCACTGCTGGGCATTGCCGAGAAAAATTGAGCCATGGCCGAGCAAGAATGTGCCATTGCTGGACATTGCCGAGAAATTGAGCCATGGCTGGGCAATTGCATGCCGTGGCTTCCTGTTTCGGAGAAATTTGAGCCATGGCCGAGCAAAAGTGTGCCATTGCTGGTCATTGGCAAGAAAATTAAGCCATGGCTGGGTAATTGGGTGCCATGGCTGCCCATTGCCGAGAAATTTGAGCCATGGACTTGCCAATTTGTGCTATTGCTGGGAATTGCCGAGAAAAATTGAGCCATGGCCGAGCAAAAGTGTGCCATTGCTGGACATTGCCGAGAAATTTAGCCATGGCTAGGCAATTGCGTGCCATTGCTGCCCACTGCAGAGAAATTTGAGCCATGGCCATACCAATGTGTGCCATTTCTGGGCATTGCCGAGAAAAATTGAGCCACGGCCGAGCAAGAATGTGCCATTGCTGGACATTGCCGAGAAATTGAGCCATGGCTGGGCAATTGCATGCCATGACTTCCTGTTTCGGAGAAATTTGAGCCATGGCCGAGCAAAAGTGTGCCATTGCTGGTCATTGGCAAGAAAATTAAGCCATGGCTGGGTAATTGGGTGCCATGGCTGCCCATTGCCGAGAAATTTGAGCCATGGACTTGCCAATTTGTGCTATTGCTGGGAATTGCCGAGAAAAATTGAGCCATGGCCGAGCAAAAGTGTGCCATTGCTGGACATTGCCAAGAAATTGAGCCATGGCTAGGCAATTGCGTGCCATTGCTGCCCACTGCAGAGAAATTTGAGCCATGGCCTTGCCAATGTGTGCCACTGCTGGGCATTGCCGAGAAAAATTGAGCCATGGCCGAGGAAAAGTGTGCCATTGCTGCTCATTGCCGAGAAAATTGAGCCATGGCAGGGCAATTGCGTACCATGGCTGCCCATTGCCGAGGAATTTGAGCCATGGCCGAGCAAAAGTGTGCCATTTCTGGTCATTGCCAAGAAAATTGACCTATGGCTGGGTAATTGGGTGCCATGGCTTCCCATTGCCGAGAAATTTGAGCCATGGCCTTGCCAATGTGTGCCATTGCTGGTCATTGCCTAGAAAATTGAGCAATGGCTGGGCAATTGCGTGCCATGGCTGCCCATTGCCGAGAAATATGAGCCATGGCGTTGCCAATGTGTGCCATTGCTGGGCATTGCTGAGAAAAATTGTGCCATGGCCGAGCAAAAGTGTACCATTGCTGGACATTGCCGAAAAAATTGAGCCATGTCTTGGCAATTACGTGCCAAGGCTGCCCATTTCTGAGAAATTTGAGCCTTGGCCTTGCCAATGTGTGCCATTGCTGGGCATTGCCGAGAATAATTGAGCCATGGCCGAGGAAAAGTGTGCCATTGCTGGTCATTGCCGAGAAAATTAAGCCATGGCAGGGAAATTGCGTCCCATGGCTGCCCATTGCCGAGGAATTTGAGCCATGGCCGAGGAAAAGTGTGCCATTGCTGGACATTGCGGAGAAAATTGAGCCGTGGCTGGGAAATTTGGTGCCATGGCTTCCCATTGCCGAGGAATTTGTGTCATGGCCTTGCCAATGTGTGCCATTGCTGGGCATTGCCGAGACAAATTGAGCCATGGCCGAGGAAAAGTGTGCCATTGCTGGTCATTGCCGAGAAAATTAAGCCATGGCAGGGCAATTGCGTCCCATGGCTGCCCATTGCTGAGGAATTTGAGCCATGGCCGAGCAAAAGTGTGCCATTGCTGGACATTACCGAGAAAATTGAGCCATGGCTGGGAAATTAGGTGCCATGGCTTCCCATTGCCGAGGAATTTGTACCATGGCCTTGCCAATGTGTGCCATTGCTGGGCATTGCCGAGAAAAATTGAGCCATGGCCGAGCAAAAGTGTGCCATTGCTAGACGTTGCCGAGAAAATTGAGCCTTGGCTTAGCAATTACGTGCCATGGCTGCCCATTGCCGAGAAATTTGAGCCATGGCCTTGCCAATGTGTGCCATTGCTGGTCATTGCCTAGAAAATTGAGCAATGGCTGGGCAATTGCGTGCCATGGCTGCCCATTGCCGAGAAATATGAGCCATGGCGTTGCCAATGTGTGCCATTGCTGGGCATTGCTGAGAAAAATTGTGCCATGGCCGAGCAAAAGTGTACCATTGCTGGACATTGCCGAAAAAATTGAGCCATGTCTTGGCAATTACGTGCCAAGGCTGCCCATTTCTGAGAAATTTGAGCCTTGGCCTTGCCAATGTGTGCCATTGCTGGGCATTGCCGAGAATAATTGAGCCATGGCCGAGGAAAAGTGTGCCATTGCTGGTCATTGCCGAGAAAATTAAGCCATGGCAGGGAAATTGCGTCCCATGGCTGCCCATTGCCGAGGAATTTGAGCCATGGCCGAGGAAAAGTGTGCCATTGCTGGACATTGCGGAGAAAATTGAGCCGTGGCTGGGAAATTTGGTGCCATGGCTTCCCATTGCCGAGGAATTTGTGTCATGGCCTTGCCAATGTGTGCCATTGCTGGGCATTGCCGAGACAAATTGAGCCATGGCCGAGGAAAAGTGTGCCATTGCTGGTCATTGCCGAGAAAATTAAGCCATGGCAGGGCAATTGCGTCCCATGGCTGCCCATTGCTGAGGAATTTGAGCCATGGCCGAGCAAAAGTGTGCCATTGCTGGACATTACCGAGAAAATTGAGCCATGGCTGGGAAATTAGGTGCCATGGCTTCCCATTGCCGAGGAATTTGTACCATGGCCTTGCCAATGTGTGCCATTGCTGGGCATTGCCGAGAAAAATTGAGCCATGGCCGAGCAAAAGTGTGCCATTGCTAGACGTTGCCGAGAAAATTGAGCCTTGGCTTAGCAATTACGTGCCATGGCTGCCCATTGCCGAGAAATTTGAGCCATGGCCTTGCCAATGTGTGCCATTGCTGGGCATTGCCGAGAAAAATTGAGCCATGGCCGAGCAAGAATGTGCCATTGCTGGACATTGCCGAGAAATTGAGCCATGGCTGGGCAATTGCATGCCATGGCTTCCTGTTTCGGAGAAATTTGAGCCATGGCCGAGCAAAAGTGTGCCATTGCTGGTCATTGGCAAGAAAATTAAGCCATGGCTGGGTAATTGGGTGCCATGGCCGCCCATTGCCGAGAAATTTGAGCCATGGACTTGCCAATTTGTGCTATTGCTGGGAATTGCCGAGAAAAATTGAGCCATGGCCGAGCAAAAGTGTGCCATTGCTGGACATTGCCAAGAAATTGAGCCATGGCTAGGCAATTGCGTGCCATTGCTGCCCACTGCAGAGAAATTTGAGCCATGGCCTTGCCAATGTGTGTCATTGCTGGGCATTGCCGAGACAAATTGAGCCATGGCCGAGGAAAAGTTTGCCATTGCGGGTCATTGCCGAGAAAATTAAGCCATGGCAGGGCAATTGCGTCCCATGGCTGCCCATTGCTGAGGAATTTGAGCCATGGCCGAGCAAAAGTGTGCCATTGCTGGACATTGCCAAGAAATTGAGCCATGGCTAGGCAATTGCGTGCCATTGCTGCCCACTGCAGAGAAATTTGAGCCATGGCCTTGCCAATGTGTGCCACTGCTGGGCATTGCCGAGAAAAATTGAGCCATGGCCGAGCAAGAATGTGCCATTGCTGGACATTGCCGAGAAATTGAGCCATGGCTGGGCAATTGCATGCCATGGCTTCCTGTTTCGGAGAAATTTGAGCCATGGCCGAGCAAAAGTGTGCCATTGCTGGTCATTGGCAAGAAAATTAAGCCATGGCTGGGTAATTGGGTGCCATGGCTGCCCATTGCCGAGAAATTTGAGCCATGGACTTGCCAATTTGTGCTATTGCTGGGAATTGCCGAGAAAAATTGAGCCATGGCCGAGCAAAAGTGTGCCATTGCTGGACATTGCCGAGAAATTTAGCCATGGCTAGGCAATTGCGTGCCATTGCTGCCCACTGCAGAGAAATTTGAGCCATGGCCATACCAATGTGTGCCATTTCTGGGCATTGCCGAGAAAAATTGAGCCACGGCCGAGCAAGAATGTGCCATTGCTGGACATTGCCGAGAAATTGAGCCATGGCTGGGCAATTGCATGCCATGACTTCCTGTTTCGGAGAAATTTGAGCCATGGCCGAGCAAAAGTGTGTCATTGCTGGTCATTGGCAAGAAAATTAAGCCATGGCTGGGTAATTGGGTGCCATGGCTGCCCATTGCCGAGAAATTTGAGCCATGGACTTGCCAATTTGTGCTATTGCTGGGAATTGCCGAGAAAAATTGGGCCATGGCCGAGCAAAAGTGTGCCATTGCTGGACATTGCCAAGAAATTGAGCCATGGCTAGGCAATTGCGTGCCATTGCTGCCCACTGCAGAGAAATTTGAGCCATGGCCTTGCCAATGTGTGCCACTGCTGGGCATTGCCGAGAAAAATTGAGCCATGGCCGAGGAAAAGTGTGCCATTGCTGCTCATTGCCGAGAAAATTGAGCCATGGCAGGGCAATTGCGTACCATGGCTGCCCATTGCCGAGGAATTTGAGCCATGGCCGAGCAAAAGTGTGCCATTTCTGGTCATTGCCAAGAAAATTGACCTATGGCTGGGTAATTGGGTGCCATGGCTTCCCATTGCCGAGAAATTTGAGCCATGGCCTTGCCAATGTGTGCCATTGCTGGTCATTGCCTAGAAAATTGAGCAATGGCTGGGCAATTGCGTGCCATGGCTGCCCATTGCCGAGAAATATGAGCCATGGCGTTGCCAATGTGTGCCATTGCTGGGCATTGCTGAGAAAAATTGTGCCATGGCCGAGCAAAAGTGTACCATTGCTGGACATTGCCGAAAAAATTGAGCCATGTCTTGGCAATTACGTGCCAAGGCTGCCCATTTCTGAGAAATTTGAGCCTTGGCCTTGCCAATGTGTGCCATTGCTGGGCATTGCCGAGAAAAATTGAGCCATGGCCGAGGAAAAGTGTGCCATTGCTGGTCATTGCCGAGAAAATTAAGCCATGGCAGGGAAATTGCGTCCCATGGCTGCCCATTGCCGAGGAATTTGAGCCATGGCCGAGGAAAAGTGTGCCATTGCTGGACATTGCGGAGAAAATTGAGCCGTGGCTGGGAAATTTGGTGCCATGGCTTCCCATTGCCGAGGAATTTGTGTCATGGCCTTGCCAATGTGTGCCATTGCTGGGCATTGCCGAGACAAATTGAGCCATGGCCGAGGAAAAGTGTGCCATTGCTGGTCAATGCCGAGAAAATTAAGCCATGGCAGGGCAATTGCGTCCCATGGCTGCCCATTGCTGAGGAATTTGAGCCATGGCCGAGCAAAAGTGTGCCATTGCTGGACATTACAGAGAAAATTGAGCCATGGCTGGGAAATTAGGTGCCATGGCTTCCCATTGCCGAGGAATTTGTACCATGGCCTTGCCAATGTGTGCCATTGCTGGGCATTGCCGAGAAAAATTGAGCCATGGCCGAGCAAAAGTGTGCCATTGCTAGACGTTGCCGAGAAAATTGAGCCTTGGCTTAGCAATTACGTGCCATGGCTGCCCATTGCCGAGAAATTTGAGCCATGGCCTTGCCAATGTGTGCCATTGCTGGGCATTGCCGAGAAAAATTGAGCCATGGCCGAGCAAAAGTGTGCCATTGCTTGACGTTGCCGAGAAAATTGAGCCTTGGCTTAGCATTTACGTGCCATGGCTGCCCATTGCCGAGAAATTTGAGCCATGGCCTTGCCAATGTGTGCCATTGCTGGGCATTGCCGAGAAAAATTGAGCCATGGCCGAGCAAAAGTGTGCCATTGCTAGACGTTGCCGAGAAAATTGAGCCTTGGCTTAGCAATTACGTGCCATGGCTGCCCATTGCCGAGAAATTTGAGCCATGCCCTTGCCAATGTGTGCCATTGCTGGGCATTGCCGAGAAAAATTGAGCCCTGGCCGAGCAAGACTGTGCCATTGCTGGACATTGCCGAGAAATTGAGCCATGGCCGGGCAATTGCATGCCATGGCCGCCCATTGCCGAGAAATTTGAGCCATGGCTTTGCGAATGTGTGCCATTGCTGGGTATTGCCGAGAAAAATTGAGCCATGGCCGAGGAAAAGTGTGCCACTGCTGGTCATTGCCGAGAAAATTGAGCCATGTCTTGGCAATTACGTGCCAAGGCTGCCCATTTCTGAGAAATTTGAGCCTTGGCCTTGCCAATGTGTGCCATTGCTGGGCATTGCCGAGAAAAATTGAGCCATGGCCGAGGAAAAGTGTGCCATTGCTGGTCATTGCCGAGAAAATTAAGCCATGGCAGGGCAATTGCGTCCCATGGCTGCCCATTGCCGAGGAATTTGAGCCATGGCCGAGCAAAAGTGTGCCATTGCTGGACATTGCGGAGAAAATTGAGCCATGGCTAGGAAATTTGGTGCCATGGCTTCCCATTGCCGAGGAATTTGTGCCATGGCCTTGCCAATGTGTGCCATTGCTGGGCATTGCCGAGACAAATTGAGCCATGGCCGTGGAAAAGTGTTCCATTGCTGGTCATTGCCGAGAAAATTAAGCCATGGCAGGGCAATTGCGTCCCATGGCTGCCCATTGCTGAGGAATTTGAGCCATGGCCAAGCAAAAGTGTGCCATTGCTGGACATTACCGAGAAAATTGAGCCATGGCTGGGAAATTAGGTGCCATGGCTTCCCATTGCCGAGGAATTTGTACCATGGCCTTGCCAATGTGTGCCATTGCTGGGCATTGCCGAGAAAAATTGAGCCATGGCCGAGCAAAAGTGTGCCATTGCTAGACGTTGCCGAGAAAATTGAGCCTTGGCTTAGCAATTACGTGCCATGGCTGCCCATTGCCGAGAAATTTGAGCCATGGGCTTGCCAATGTGTGCCATTGCTGGGCATTGCCGAGAAAAATTGAGCCATGGCCGAGCAAAAGTGTGCCATTGCTAGACGTTGCCGAGAAAATTGAGCCTTGGCTTAGCAATTACGTGCCATGGCTGCCCATTGCCGAGAAATTTGAGCCATGGCCTTGCCAATGTGTGCCATTGCTGGGCATTGCCGAGAAAAATTGAGCCATGGCCGAGCAAAAGTGTGCCATTGCTAGACGTTGCCGAGAAAATTGAGCCTTGGCTTAGCAATTACGTGCCATGGCTGCCCATTGCCGAGAAATTTGAGCCATGCCCTTGCCAATGTGTGCCATTGCTGGGCATTGCCGAGAAAAATTGAGCCCTGGCCGAGCAAGACTGTGCCATTGCTGGACATTGCCGAGAAATTGAGCCATGGCTGGGCAATTGCATGCCATGGCCGCCCATTGCCGAGAAATTTGAGCCATGGCCTTGCCAATGTGTGCATTTGCTGGGCATTGCCGAGAAAAATTGAGCCATGGCCGAGCATGACTGTGCCATTGCTGGACATTGCCGAGAAATTGAGCCATGGATGGGCAATTGCGTGCCATGGCTGGGCAAATTCGTGCCATGGCTTCCCATTGCCGAGGAATTTGAGCCATGGCCTTGCCAATGTGTGCCTTTGCTGGGCATTGCCGAGAAAATTGAGCCATGGCTGGGAATTGCATGCCATGGCTGCCCATTGCCGAGGAATTTGAGCCATGGCTTTGCGAATGTGTGCCATTGCTGGGTATTGCCGAGAAAAATTGAGCCATGGCCGAGGAAAAGTGTGCCATTGTTGGTCATTGCCGAGAAAATTGAGCCATGTCTTGGCAATTACGTGCCAAGGCTGCCCATTTCTGAGAAATTTGAGCCTTGGCCTTGCCAATGTGTGCCATTGCTGGGCATTGCCGAGAAAAATTGAGCCATGGCCGAGGAAAAGTGTGCCATTGCTGGTCATTGCCGAGAAAATTAAGCCATGGCAGGGCAATTGCGTCCCATGGCTGCCCATTGCCGAGGAATTTGAGCCATGCCCGAGGAAAAGTGTGCCATTTCTGGTCATTGCGGAGAAAATTGAGCCATGGCTGGGAAATTTGGTGCCATGGCTTCCCATTGCCGAGGAATTTGTGCCATGGCCTTGCCAATGTGTGCCATTGCTGGGCATTGCCGAGACAAATTGAGCCATGGCCGAGGAAAAGTGTGCCATTGCTGGTCATTGCCGAGAAAATTAAGCCATGGCAGGGCAATTGCGTCCCATGGCTGCCCATTGCTGAGGAATTTGAGCCATGGCCGAGCAAAAGTGTGCCATTGCTGGACATTACCGAGAAGATTGAGCCATGGCTGGGAAATTAGGTGCCATGGCTTCCCATTGCCGAGGAATTTGTACCATGACCTTGCCAATGTGTGCCATTGCTGGGCATTGCCGAGACAAATTGAGCCATGGCAAAGGAAAAGTGTGCCATTGCTGGTCATTGCCGAGAAAATTGAGCCATGGCTGGGCAATTGCGTGCCATGGCTTCCCATTGCCGAGGAATTTGAGCCATGGCCGAGCAAAAGTGAGCCATTGCTGGTCATTGCCGAGAAAATTGAGCCACGGCTGGGCAATTGCGTGCCATGGCTGCCCATTGCCGAGGAATTTGAGCCATGGCCGAGCAAAAGTGTGCCATTGCTGGTCATTGCCGAGAAAATTGAGCCATGGCTGCCCATTGCCGAGGAATTTGAGCCATGGCCGAGCAAAAGTGTGCCATTGCTGGTCATTGCCGAGAAAATTGAGCCATGGCTCGGCAATTGCGTTCCATAGCTGCCCATTGCCGAGGAATTTGAGCCATGGCCTCGCAATTGTGTGCCATTGCTGGGCATTACCTAGAAAAATTGAGCCATGGCCAAGCAAAAGTGTGCCATTGCTGGACATAGCCGAGAAAATTGAGCCATGGCTGGGCAATTGGGTGCCATGGCTGCCCATTGCCGAGAAATTTGAGCCATGGACTTGCCAATTTGTGCTATTGCTGGGAATTGCCGAGAAAAATTGAGCCATGGCCGAGCAAAAGTGTGCCATTGCTGGTCATTGCCGAGAAAATTAAGTAATGGCTGGGCAATTGCGTGCCATGGCTGCCCATTGCCGAGGAATTTGAGCCATGGCCTTGCCAATGTGTGCCATTGCTGGGCATTGCCGAGAAAATTGAGCCATGGCCGAGGAAAAAGTGTGCCATTGCTGGTCATTGCCGAGAAAATTGAGCCATGGCTGGGCAATTGCGTGCCATGGCTGCCCAGTGCCGAGGAATTTGAGCCATGGCCGAGCAAAAGTGTGCCATTGCTGGTCATTGCGGAGAAAATTGAGCCATGGCTGGGAAATTTGGTGCCATGGCTTCCCATTGCCGAGGAATTTGTGCCATGGCCTTGCCAATGTGTGCCATTGCTGGGCATTGCCGAGAAAATTGAGCCATGGCCGAGGAAAAAGTGTGCCATTGCTGGTCATTGCCGAGAAAATTGAGCCATGGCTGGGCAATTGCGTGCCATGGCTGCCCAGTGCCGAGGAATTTGAGCCATGGCCGAGCAAAAGTGTGCCATTGCTGGTCATTGCGGAGAAAATTGAGCCATGGCTGGGAAATTTGGTGCCATGGCTTCCCATTGCCGAGGAATTTGTGCCATGGCCTTGCCAATGTGTGCCATTGCTGGGCATTGCCGAGACAAATTGAGCCATGGCCGAGGAAAAGTGTGCCATTGCTGGTCATTGCCGAGAAAATTAAGCCATGGCAGGGCAATTGCGTCCCATGGCTGCCCATTGCTGAGGAATTTGAGCCATGGCCGAGCAAAAGTGTGCCATTGCTGGACATTACCGAGAAAATTGAGCCATGGCTGGGAAATTAGGTGCCATGGCTTCCCATTGCCGAGGAATTTGTACCATGGCCTTGCCAATGTGTGCCATTGCTGGGCATTGCCGAGACAAATTGAGCCATGGCAGAGGAAAAGTGTGCCATTGCTGGTCATTGCCGAGAAAATTGAGCCATGGCTGGGCAATTGCGTGCCATGGCTTCCCATTGCCGAGGAATTTGAGCCATGGCCGAGCAAAAGTGAGCCATTGCTGGTCATTGCCGAGAAAATTGAGCCACGGCTGGGCAATTGCGTGCCATGGCTGCCCATTGCCGAGGAATTTGAGCCATGGCCGAGCAAAAGTGTGCCATTGCTGGTCATTGCCGAGAAAATTGAGCCATGGCTGCCCATTGCCGAGGAATTTGAGCCATGGCCGAGCAAAAGTGTGCCATTGCTGGTCATTGCCGAGAAAATTGAGCCATGGCTCGGCAATTGCGTTCCATAGCTGCCCATTGCCGAGGAATTTGAGCCATGGCCTCGCAATTGTGTGCCATTGCTGGGCATTACCTAGAAAAATTGAGCCATGGCCAAGCAAAAGTGTGCCATTGCTGGACATAGCCGAGAAAATTGAGCCATGGCTGGGCAATTGGGTGCCATGGCTGCCCATTGCCGAGAAATTTGAGCCATGGACTTGCCAATTTGTGCTATTGCTGGGAATTGCCGAGAAAAATTGAGCCATGGCCGAGCAAAAGTGTGCCATTGCTGGTCATTGCCGAGAAAATTAAGTAATGGCTGGGCAATTGCGTGCCATGGCTGCCCATTGCCGAGGAATTTGAGCCATGGCCTTGCCAATGTGTGCCATTGCTGGGCATTGCCGAGAAAATTGAGCCATGGCCGAGGAAAAAGTGTGCCATTGCTGGTCATTGCCGAGAAAATTGAGCCATGGCTGGGCAATTGCGTGCCATGGCTGCCCAGTGCCGAGGAATTTGAGCCATGGCCGAGCAAAAGTGTGCCATTGCTGGTCATTGCGGAGAAAATTGAGCCATGGCTGGGAAATTTGGAGCCATGGCTTCCCATTGCCGAGGAATTTGTGCCATGGCCTTGCCAATGTGTGCCATTGCTGGGCATTGCCGAGACAAATTGAGCCATGGCCGAGGAAAAGTGTGCCATTGCTGGTCATTGCCGAGAAAATTAAGCCATGGCAGGGCAATTGCGTCCCATGGCTGCCCATTGCTGAGGAATTTGAGCCATGGCCGAGCAAAAGTGTGCCATTGCTGGACATTACCGAGAAAATTGAGCCATGGCTGGGAAATTAGGTGCCATGGCTTCCCATTGCCGAGGAATTTGTACCATGGCCTTGCCAATGTGTGCCATTGCTGGGCATTGCCGAGAAAAATTGAGCCATGGCCGAGCAAAAGTGTGCCATAGCTAGACGTTGCCGAGAAAATTGAGCCTTGGCTTAGCAATTACGTGCCATGGCTGCCCATTGCCGAGAAATTTGAGCCATGGCCTTGCCAATGTGTGCCATTGCTGGGCATTGCCGAGAAAAATTTAGCCATGGCCGAGCAAAAGTGTGCCCTTACTGGACATTGCCGAAAAAATTGAGCCATGGCTGGGCAATTGCGTGCCATGGCTTTCCATTGCCGAGGAATTTGAGCCATGGCCTTGCCAATGTGTGCCATTGCTGGGCATTGCCGAGAAAAATTGAGCCATGGCCGAGGAAAAGTGTGCCATTGCTGGTCATTGCCGAGAAAATTGAGCCATGGCTGGGCAATTGCGTGCCATGGCTGCCCATTGCCGAGGAATTTGAGCCATGGCCGCGCAAAAGTGTGCCATTGCAGGTCATTGCCGTGAAATTGAGCCATGGCTGGGTAATTTCGTGCCATGGCTGCCCATTGCCGAGGAATTTGAGCCATGGCCTTGCCAATGTGTGCCATTGCTGGGTATTGCCGAGAAAAATTGAACCATGGCCGAGGAAAAGTGTGCCATTGCTGGGCATTGCCGAGAAAATTGAGCCATGGATGGGCAATTACGTGCCATGGCTGCCCATTGCCGAGGAATTTGAGCCATGGCCGAGCAAAAGTGTGCCTTTGCTGGACATTGCCGAGAAAATTAAGTAATGGCAGGGTAATTGCGTGCCATGGCTGCCCATTGCCTAGAAATTTGAGCCATGGCCTTGCCAATGTGTGCCATTGCTGGGCAATACCGAGAAAAATTGAGCCGTGGCCGAGCAAAAGAGTTCCATTGCTGGACATTCCCGAGAAAATTGAGCCACGGCTGGGCAATTGCGTGCCATGGCTGCCCATTTCCCAGAAATATGAGTCCCGGCTGGGTAATAGCGTGCCATGGCTGCCCATTGCCGAGAAATTTGAGCCATGGCTTGGCAAATGTGTGCCATGGCTGCCCATTGCCGAGAAATATTGCGCCTTGGCCGAGCAAATGTGTGCCATTGGTGGGCATTGCCGAGAAAAATTTAGCCATGGCCGAGCAAAAGTGTGCCATTGCTGGACATTGCCGAAAAAATTGAGCCATGGCTGGGCAATTGCTTGCCATGGCTTCCCATTGCCGAGGAATTTGAGCCATGGCCTTGCCAATGTGTGCCATTGCTGGGCAGTGCCGAGAAAAATTGAGCCATGGCAGAGGAAAAGTGTGCCATTGCTGGTCATTGCCGAAAAAATTGAGCCATGGCTGGGCAATTGCGTGCCATGGCTTCCCATTGCCGAGGAATTTGAGCCATGGCCAAGCAAAAGTGAGCCATTGCTGGTCATTGCCGAGAAAATTGAGCCATGGCTGCCCATTGCCGAGGAATTTGAGCCATGGCCGAGCAAAAGTGTGCCATTGCTGGTCATTGCCGAGAAAATTGAGCCATGGCTCGGCAATTGCGTTCCATAGCTGCCCATTGCCGAGGAATTTGAGCCATGGCCTCGCAATTGTGTGCCATTGCTGGGCATTACCTAGAAAAATTGAGCCATGGCCAAGCAAAAGTGTGCCATTGCTGGACATAGCCGAAAAAATTGAGCCATGGCTGGGCAATTGGGTGCCGTGGCTGCCCATTGCCGAGAAATTTGAGCCATGGACTTGCCAATTTGTGCTATTGCTGGGAATTGCCGAGAAAAATTGAGCCATGGCCGAGCAAAAGTGTGCCATTGCTGGTCATTGCCGAGAAAATTAAGTAATGGCTGGGCAATTGCGTGCCATGGCTGCCCATTGCCGAGGAATTTGAGCCATGGCCTTGCCAATGTGTGCCATTGCTGGGCATTGCCGAGAAAATTGAGCCATGGCCGAGGAAAAAGTGTGCCATTGCTGGTCATTGCCGAGAAAATTGAGCCATGGCTGGGCAATTGCGTGCCATGGCTGCCCAGTGCCGAGGAATTTGAGCCATGGCCGAGCAAAAGTGTGCCATTGCTGGACATTGCGGAGAAAATTGAGCCATGGCTGGGAAATTTGGTGCCATGGCTTCCCATTGCCGAGAAATTTGTGCCATGGCCTTGCCAATGTGTGCCATTGCTGGGCATTGCCGAGACAAATTGAGCCATGGCCGAGGAAAAGTGTGCCATTGCTGGTCATTGCCGAGAAAATTGAGCCATGGCTCGGCAATTGCGTTCCATAGCTGCCCATTGCCGAGGAATTTGAGCCATGGCCTCGCTATTGTGTGCCATTGCTGGGCATTACCGAGAAAAATTGAGCCATGGCCAAGCAAAAGTGTGCCATTGCTGGGCATTGCCGAGAAAATTAAGCCATGGCAGGGCAATTGCGTGCCATGGCTGCCCAGTGCCGAGGAATTTGAGTCATGGCCGAACAAAAGTGTGCCATTGCTGGTCATTGCCGAGAAAATTGAGCCATGGCTCGGCAATTGCGTTCCATAGCTGCCAATTGCCGAGGAATTTGAGCCATGGCCTCGCTATTGTGTGCCATTGCTGGGCATTACCGAGAAAAATTGAGCCATGGCCAAGCAAAAGTGTGCCATTGCTGGACATAGCCGAGAAAATTGAGCCATGGCTGGGCAATTGGGTGCCATGGCTTCGCATTGCCGAGGAATTTGAACCATGGCCTTGCAAATGTGTGCCATTGCTGGTCATTGCCGAGAAAATTGAGCCATGGCTGGGTAATTGCGTGCCATGGCTGCCCATGGCCGAAGAATTTGAACCATGGCCTTGCAAATGTGTGCCATTGCTGGGCTTTGCCGAGAAAAATTGAGCCACGGCCGAGGAAAAAGTGTGCCATTGCTGGTCATTGCCGAGAAAATTAAGCCATGGCAGGGCAATTGCGTGCCGTGGCTGTCCATTGCCGAGGAATTTGAGCCATGGCCTTGCCAATGTGTGTCATTGCTGGGCATTGCCGAAAAAAATTGAGCCATGGCCGAGCAAAAGTGTGCCATTGCTGGACATTGCCGCGAAAATTTTTCCATGGCCGAGGAAAAGTGTGCCATTGCTGGTCATTGCCGAGAAAATTGAGCCATGGCTGGGCAATTGCGTGCCATGGCTTCCCATTGCCGAGGAATTTGAGCCATGGCCTTGCCAATGTGTGCCATTGCTGGGCATTGCCGAGAAAATTGAGCCATGGCCGAGGAAAAAGTGTGCCATTGCTGGTCATTGCCGAGGAAATTGAGCCATGGCTGGGCAATTGCGTGCCATGGCTGCCCAGTGCCGAGGAATTTGAGCCATGGCCGAACAAAAGTGTGTCATTGCTGGTCATTGCCGAGAAAATTGAGCCATGGCTCGGCAATTGCGTTCCATAGCTGCCAATTGCCGAGGAATTTGAGCCATGGCCTCGCTATTGTGTGCCATTGCTGGGCATTACCGAGAAAAATTGAGCCATGGCCAAGCAAAAGTGTGCCATTGCTGGACATAGCCGAGAAAATTGAGCCATGGCTGGGCAATTGGGTGCCATGGCTTCGCATTGCTGAGAAGTTTGAGCCATGGCCTTGCCAATGTGTGCCATTGCTGGTCATTGCCTAGAAAAACTGAGCCATGGCCGTGGAAAAGTGTCCCATTGCCGGTCATTGCCGAGAAAATTGAGCCATGGCTGGGCAATTGCGTGCCATGGCTGCCCATTGCCGAAGAATTTGAGCCATGGCCGAGCAAAAGTGTGCCATTGCTGGTCATTGCCGAAGAAATTGAGCCATGGCTGGGCAATTGAGTGCCATGGCTGCCCATTGCCGAGGAATTTGAGCCATGGCCGAGCAAAAGTGTGCCATTGCTGGACATAGCCGAGAAAATTGAGCCATGGCTGGGCAATTGGGTGCCATGGCTTCGCATTGCTGAGAAATTTGAGCCATGGCCTTGCCAATGTGTGCCATTGCTGGTCATTGCCTAGAAAAACTGAGCCATTGCCGTGGAAAAGTGTCCCATTGCTGGACATAGCCGAGAAAATTGAGCCATGGCCGAGCATGAATGTGCCATTGCTGGTCATTGCCGAGAAAATTGAGCCATGGCTGGGCAATTGCGTGCCATGGCTTCCCATTGCCGAGGAATTTGAGCCATGGCCTTGCCAATGTGTGCCATTGCTGGGCATTGCCGAGAAAATTGAGCCATGGCCGAGGAAAAAGTGTGCCATTGCTGGTCATTGCCGAGGAAATTGAGCCATGGCTGGGCAATTGGGTGCCATGGCTTCGCATTGCTGAGAAATTTGAGCCATGGCCTTGCCAATGTGTGCCATTGCTAGTCATTGCCTAGAAAAACTGAGCCATGGCCGTGGAAAAGTGTCCCATTGCCGGTCATTGCCGAGAAAATTGAGCCATGGCTGGGCAATTGCGTGGCATGGCTGACCATTGCCGAGGAATTTGAGCCATGGCCGAGCAAAAGTGTGCCATTGCTGGTCATTGCCAAGAAAATTAAGCCATGGCCTTGCCAATGTGTGCCATTGCTGGGCATTGCCGAGAAAAATTGAGCCATGGCCGAGGAAAAGTGTGCCATTGCTGGTCATTGCCGAGAAAATTGAGCTATGGCTGGGCAATTGCGTGCCATGGCTGCCCATTACCGAGGAATTTGAGCCATGGCCGAGCAAAAGTGAGTCATGGCCGAGCAAAAGAGTTCCATTGCTGGACATGCCGAGAAAATTGAGCCATGGCTAGGCTATTGCGTGCCATGGCTGCCCATTGCCGAGAAATTTGAGCCATGGCTTGGCAAGTGATTGCCATGGCTGCCCATTGCCGAGAAAAATTGAACCTCAGCCGAGCAAATGTGTGCCATTGCTGGACATTGCCGAGAAAATTGAGCCATGGTTCGGCAATTGCGTGCCATGGCTTCCCATTGCCGAGAAATTTGAGCCATGGCCTTGCCAATGTGTGCCATTGCTGGGCATTGCCGAGAAAAATTGAGCAATGGCCGAGGAAAAAGTTTTCCATTGCTGGTCATTGTCGAGAAAATTGAGCCATGGCTGGACAATTGCGTGCCATGGCTGCCCATTGCCGAGGAATTTGAGCCATGGCCGAGCAAAAGTGTGCCGTTGCTGGTCATTGTCGAGAAAATTGAGTCATGGCAGGGTAATTGCGTGCCATGGCTGCCCATTGCCGAGAAATTTGAGCCATGGCCTTGCGAATGTGTGCCATTGCTGGGCATTGGCGAGAAAAATTGAGCCATGGCCGAGGAAAAGTGTTCCATTGCTGGTCATTGCCGATAAAAATTGAGCCATGGCCGAGCAAAAGAGTTCCATTGCTGGACATTCCGAGAAAATCAAGCCATGGCTGGGCTATTGCGTGCCATGGTTGCCCATTGCCGAGAAAAATTGAGCCTTGGCCGAGCAAAAGTGTGCCATTGCTGGACATTGCCGAAAAAATTGAGCCTTGGCTGGTTAATTGCGTGCCATGGCTTCCCATTGCCGAGGAATTTGAGCCATGGCCTTGCCAATGTGTGCCATTGCTGGGCATTGCCGAGAAAAATTGAGCCATGGCAGAGGAAAAGTGTGCCATTGCTGGGCATTGCCGAGAAAGATTGAACCATGGCCGAGGAAAAGTGTGCCATTGCTGGGCATTGCCGAGAAAATTTAGCCATGGGTGGGCAATTGCGTGCCATGGCTGCCCATTGCCGAGGAATTAGAGCCATGGCCGAGCAAAAGTGTGCCATTGCTGGTCATTGCCGAGAAAATTAAGTAATGGCTGGGTAATTGCGTGCCATGGCTGCCCATTGCCTAGAAATTTGAGCCATGGCCTTGCCAATGTGTGCCATTGCTGGGCATTGCCGAGAAAAATTAAGCCGTGGCCAAGCAAAAGAGTTCCATTGCTGGACATTGCCGAGAAAATTGAGCCATGGCTGCCCATTTCCGAGAAATATGAGTCCTGGCTGGGTAATTGTGTGCCATGGCTGCCCATTGCCGAGAAATTTGAGCCATGGCTTGGCAAATATGTGCCATGGCTGCCCATTGCCGAGAAATATTGAGCCTTGGCCGAGCAAATGTGTGCCATTGGTGGGCATTGCCGAGAAAAATTTAGCCATGGCCGAGCAAAAGTGTGCCCTTACTGGACATTGCCGAAAAAATTGAGCCATGGCTGGGCAATTGCGTGCCATGGCTTTCCATTGCCGAGGAATTTGAGCCATGGCCTTGCCAATGTGTGCCATTGCTGGGCATTGCCGAGAAAAATTGAGCCATGGCCGAGGAAAAGTGTGCCATTGCGGGTCATTGCCGAGAAAATTGAGCCATGGCTGGGCAATTGCGTGCCATGGCTGCCCAATGCCGAGGAATTTGAGCCATGGCCTTGCCAATGTGTGCCATTGCTGGTCATTGCCGAGAAAATTGAGCCATGGCTGGGCAGTTGCGTGCCATGGCTGCCCATTGCCGAGGAATTTGAGCCACGGCCTTGCCAATGTGTGCCATTGCTGGGCATTGCCGAGAAAAATTGAGCCATGGCCGAGGAAAAGTGTGCCATTGCTGGGCATTGCCGAGAAAATTGAGCCATGGCTGGGCAATTGCGTGCCATGGCTTCCCATTGCCGAGGAATTTGAGCCATGGCCGAGGAAAAGTGTGCCATTGCTGGGCATTGCCGAGAAAATTGAGCCATGGCTGGGCAATTGCGTGCCATGGCTGCCCATTGCCGAGGAATTTGAGCCATGGCCGAGCAAAAGTGTGCCATTGCTGGTCATTGCCATGAAAATTGAGCCATGGCTGGGTAATTGCGTGCCATGGCTTCCCATTGCCGAGGAATTTGAGCCATGGCCTTGCCAATGTGTGCCATTGCTGGTCATTGCCGAGAAAATTGAGCCATGGCTGGGTAATTGCGTGCCATGGCTGCCCATGGCCGAAGAATTTGAACCATGGCCTTGCAAATGTGTGCCATTGCTGGGCTTTGTCGAGAAAAATTGAGCCACGGCCGAGGAAAAAGTGTGCCATTGCTGGTCATTGCCGAGAAAATTAAGCCATGGCAGGGCAATTGCGTGCCGTGGCTGTCCATTGCCGAGGAATTTGAGCCATGGCCTTGCCAATGTGTGTCATTGCAGGGCATTGCCGAAAAAAATTGAGCCATGGCCGAGCAAAAGTGTGCCATTGCTGGACATTGCCGCGAAAATTTTTCCATGGCCGAGGAAAAGTGTGCCATTGCTGGTCATTGCCGAGAAAATTGAGCCATGGCTGGGCAATTGCGTGCCATGGCTTCCCATTGCCGAGGGATTTGGGCCATGGCCTTGCCAATGTGTGCCATTGCTGGGCATTGCCGAGAAAAATTGAGCTATGGCCGAGGAAATGTGTGCCATTGCTGGGCATTGCAAGAAAATTGAGCCATGGCTGGGCAATTGCGTGCCATGGCTGCCCATTGCCGAGGAATTTGAGCCATGACCGAGCAAAAGTGTGCCATTGCTGGGCATTGCCAAGAAAATTGAGCCATGGCTGGCCAATTGCGTGCCGTGGCTGTCCATTGCCGAGGAATTTGAGCCATGGCCTTGCCAATGTGTGCCATTGCTGGGCATTGCCGAAAAAAATTGAGCCATGGCCGAGCAAAAGTGTGCCATTGCTGGTCATTGCAAGAAAATTGAGCCATGGCTGGGCAATTGCGTGCCATGGTTGCCCATTGCCGAGGAATTTGAGCCATGACCGAGCAAAAGTGTGCCATTGCTGGGCATTGCCCAGAAAATTGAGCCATGGCAGGCCAATTGCGTGCCGTGGCTGTCCATTGCCGAGGAATTTGAGCCATGGCCTTGCCAATGTATGCCATTGCTGGGCATTGCCGAGAAAAATTGAGCCATGGCCGAGGAAATGTGTGTCATTGCTGGTCATTGCCGAGAAAATCGAGCCATGGCTGGGCAATTGCGTGCCATGGCTGCCCATTGCCGAGGAACTTGGGCCATGGCCTTGCCAATGGGTGCCATTGCTGGGCATTGCCGAGAAAAATTGAGCCATGGCTGAGGAAAAGTGTGCCAGTGCTGGTCATTGCAAGAAAATAAAGCCATGGCTGGGCAATTGCGTGCCATGGCTGCCCATTGCCGAGGAATTTGTGCCATGGCCGAGCAAAAGTCTGCCATTGCTGGGCATTGCCGAGAAAATTGAGCCATGGCTGGGCAATTGCGTGCCATGGCTGCCCATTGGCGAGGAATTTGAGCCAAGGTCGAGTAAAAGTGTGCCATTGCTGGTCATTGCCGTGAAAATTGAGCCATGGCTGGGTAATTGCGTTCCATGGCTTCCCATTGCCGAGGAATTTGAGCCTTGGCCTTGCCAATGTGTGCCATTGCTGGGCATTGCCGAGAAAAATTGAGCCATGGCCGAGGAAAAGTGTGCCATTCCTGGGCATTGCCGAGAAAATTGAGCCATGGCTGGGCATTTGCGTGCAATTGATGCCCATTGCCGAGGAATTTGTGCCATGGCCGAGCAAAAGTGTGCATTGGTGGTCATCGCCGAGAAAAATTGAGCCATGGCTGGGTAATTGCGTGCCATGGCTGCCCATTGCCGAGAAATTTGAGCCATGGCCTTGCGAATGTGTGCCATTGCTGGGCATTGCCGAAAAAAATTGAGCCATGGCCAAGAAAAAATGTGCCATTGCTGGACATTGCCGAAAAAATTGAGCCATGGCTTGGCAATAGCATGCCATGGCTGCTCATTGCCGAGAAATATGAGTCATGGCTGGGTAACTGCGTGCCATGGCTTCCCATTGCCGAGAAAAATTGAGACTTGGCCGAGCAAATGTGTGCCATTGGTGGGCATTGCCGAGAAAATTTGAGCCATGGCCGAGGAAAAGTGTGCCATTGCTGGGCATTGCCGAGAAAATTGAGCCATGGCTGGGCAATTGCGTGCCATGGCTGCCCATTGCCGAGGAATTTGAGCCATGGCCGAGCAAAAGTGTTCCATTGCTGGTCATTGCCATGAAAATTGAGCCATGGCTGGGTAATTGCGTGCCATGGCTTCCCATTGCCGAGGAATTTGAGCCATGGCCTTGCCAATGTGTGCCATTGCTGGTCATTGCCGAGAAAATTGAGCCATGGCTGGGTAATTGCGTGCCATGGCTGCCCATGGCCGAAGAATTTGAACCATGGCCTTGCAAATGTGTGCCATTGCTGGGCTTTGCCGAGAAAAATTGAGCCACGGCCGAGGAAAAAGTGTGCCATTGCTGGTCATTGCCGAGAAAATTAAGCCATGGCAGGGCAATTGCGTGCCATGGCTGCCCATTGCCGAGGAATTTGAGCCATGGCCGAGGAAAAGTGTGCCATTGCTGGGCATTGCCGAGAAAATTGAGCCATGGCTGGGCAATTGCGTGCCATGGCTGCCCATTGCCGAGGAATTTGAGCCATGGCCGAGCAAAAGTGTGCCATTGCTGGTCATTGCCATGAAAATTGAGCCATGGCTGGGTAATTGCGTGCCATGGCTTCCCATTGCCGAGGAATTTGAGCCATGGCCTTGCCAATGTGTGCCATTGCTGGTCATTGCCGAGAAAATTGAGCCATGGCTGGGTAATTGCGTGCCATGGCTGCCCATGGCCGAAGAATTTGAACCATGGCCTTGCAAATGTGTGCCATTGCTGGGCTTTGCCGAGAAAAATTGAGCCACGGCCGAGGAAAAAGTGTGCCATTGCTGGTCATTGCCGAGAAAATTAAGCCATGGCAGGGCAATTGCGTGCCGTGGCTGTCCATTGCCGAGGAATTTGAGCCATGGCCTGGCCAATGTGTGTCATTGCTGGGCATTGCCGAAAAAAATTGAGCCATGGCCGAGCAAAGTGTGCCATTGCTGGACATTGCCGCGAAAATTTTTCCATGGCCGAGGAAAAGTGTGCCATTGCTGGTCATTGCCGAGAAAATTGAGCCATGGCTGGGCAATTGCGTGCCATGGCTTCCCATTGCCGAGGAATTTGGGCCATGGCCTTGCCAATGTGTGCCATTGCTGGGCATTGCCGAGAAAAATTGAGCTATGGCCGAGGAAATGTGTGCCATTGCTGGGCATTGCAAGAAAATTGAGCCATGGCTGGGCAATTGCGTGCCATGGCTGCCCATTGCCGAGGAATTTGAGCCATGACCGAGCAAAAGTGTGCCATTGCTGGGCATTGCCAAGAAAATTAAGCCATGGCAGGCCAATTGCGTGCCGTGGCTGTCCGGTGCCGAGGAATTTGAGCCATGGCCTTGCCAATGTGTGCCATTGCTGGGCATTGCCGAAAAAAATTGAGCCATGGCCGAGCAAAAGTGTGCCATTGCTGGTCATTGCAAGAAAATTGAGCCATGGCTGGGCAATTGCGTGCCATGGTTGCCCATTGCCGAGGAATTTGAGCCATGACCGAGCAAAAGTGTGCCATTGCTGGGCATTGCCCAGAAAATTGAGCCATGGCAGGCCAATTGCGTGCCGTGGCTGTCCATTGCCGAGGAATTTGAGCCATGGCCTTGCCAATGTATGCCATTGCTGGGCATTGCCGAGAAAAATTGAGCCATGGCCGAGGAAATGTGTGTCATTGCTGGTCATTGCCGAGAAAATTGAGCCATGGCTGGGCAATTGCGTGCCATGGCTGCCCATTGCCGAGGAACTTGGGCCATGGCCTTGCCAATGGGTGCCATTGCTGGGCATTGCCGAGAAAAATTGAGCCATGGCTGAGGAAAAGTGTGCCAGTGCTGGTCATTGCAAGAAAATTAAGCCATGGCTGGGCAATTGCGTGCCATGGCTGCCCATTGCCGAGGAATTTGTGCCATGGCCGAGCAAAAGTGTGCCATTGCTGGGCATTGCCGAGAAAATTGAGCCATGGCTGGGCAATTGCGTGCCATGGCTGCCCATTGGCGAGGAATTTGAGCCATGGTCGAGTAAAAGTGTGCCATTGCTGGTCATTGCCGTGAAAATTGAGCCATGGCTGGGTAATTGCGTTCCATGGCTTCCCATTGCCGAGGAATTTGAGCCTTGGCCTTGCCAATGTGTGCCATTGCTGGGCATTGCCGAGAAAAATTGAGCCATGGCCGAGGAAAAGTGTGCCATTCCTGGGCATTGCCGAGAAAATTGAGCCATGGCTGGGCATTTGCGTGCAATTGATGCCCATTGCCGAGGAATTTGTGCCATGGCCGAGCAAAAGTGTGCATTGGTGGTCATCGCCGAGAAAAATTGAGCCATGGCTGGGTAATTGCGTGCCATGGCTGCCCATTGCCGAGAAATTTGAGCCATGGCCTTGCGAATGTGTGCCATTGCTGGGCATTGCCGAGAAAAATTGAGCCATGGCCAAGAAAAAGTGTGCCATTGCTGGACATTGCCGAAAAAATTGAGCCATGGCTTGGCAATAGCATGCCATGGCTGCTCATTGCCGAGAAATATGAGTCATGGCTGGGTAACTGCGTGCCATGGCTTCCCATTGCCGAGAAAAATTGAGACTTGGCCGAGCAAATGTGTGCCATTGGTGGGCATTGCCGAGAAAATTTGAGCCATGGCCGAGGAAAAGTGTGCCATTGCTGGGCATTGCCGAGAAAATTGAGCCATGGCTGGGCAATTGCGTGCCATGGCTGCCCATTGCCGAGGAATTTGAGCCATGGCCGAGCAAAAGTGTGCCATTGCTGGTCATTGCCATGAAAATTGAGCCATGGCTGGGTAATTGCGTGCCATGGCTTCCCATTGCCGAGGAATTTGAGCCATGGCCTTGCCAATGTGTGCCATTGCTGGTCATTGCCGAGAAAATTGAGCCATGGCTGGGTAATTGCGTGCCATGGCTGCCCATGGCCGAAGAATTTGAACCATGGCCTTGCAAATGTGTGCCATTGCTGGGCTTTGCCGAGAAAAATTGAGCCACGGCCGAGGAAAAAGTGTGCCATTGCTGGTCATTGCCGAGAAAATTAAGCCATGGCAGGGCAATTGCGTGCCGTGGCTGTCCATTGCCGAGGAATTTGAGCCATGGCCTTGCCAATGTGTGTCATTGCTGGGCATTGCCGAAAAAAATTGAGCCATGGCCGAGCAAAAGTGTGCCATTGCTGGACATTGCCGCGAAAATTTTTCCATGGCCGAGGAAAAGTGTGCCATTGCTGGTCATTGCCGAGAAAATTGAGCCATGGCTGGGCAATTGCGTGCCATGGCTTCCCATTGCCGAGGAATTTGAGCCATGGCCTTGCCAATGTGTGCCATTGCTGGGCATTGCCGAGAAAATTGAGCCATGGCCGAGGAAAAAGTGTGCCATTGCTGGTCATTGCCGAGGAAATTGAGCCATGGCTGGGCAATTGCGTGCCATGGCTGCCCAGTGCCGAGGAATTTGAGCCATGGCCGAACAAAAGTGTGCCATTGCTGGTCATTGCCGAGAAAATTGAGCCATGGCTCGGCAATTGCGTTCCATAGCTGCCAATTGCCGAGGAATTTGAGCCATGGCCTCGCTATTGTGTGCCATTGCTGGGCATTACCGAGAAAAATTGAGCCATGGCCAAGCAAAAGTGTGCCATTGCTGGACATAGCCGAGAAAATTGAGCCATGGCTGGGCAATTGGGTGCCATGGCTTCGCATTGCTGAGAAGTTTGAGCCATGGCCTTGCCAATGTGTGCCATTGCTGGTCATTGCCTAGAAAAACTGAGCCATGGCCGTGGAAAAGTGTCCCATTGCCGGTCATTGCCGAGAAAATTGAGCCATGGCTGGGCAATTGCGTGCCATGGCTGCCCATTGCCGAAGAATTTGAGCCATGGCCGAGCAAAAGTGTGCCATTGCTGGTCATTGCCGAAGAAATTGAGCCATGGCTGGGCAATTGAGTGCCATGGCTGCCCATTGCCGAGGAATTTGAGCCATGGCCGAGCAAAAGTGTGCCATTGCTGGACATAGCCGAGAAAATTGAGCCATGGCTGGGCAATTGGGTGCCATGGCTTCGCATTGCTGAGAAATTTGAGCCATGGCCTTGCCAATGTGTGCCATTGCTGGTCATTGCCTAGAAAAACTGAGCCATTGCCGTGGAAAAGTGTCCCATTGCTGGTCATTGCCGAGAAAATTGAGCCATGGCTGGGCAATTGCGTGCCATGGCTGCCCATTGCCGAGGAATTTGAGCCATGGCCGAGCAAAAGTGTGCCATTGCTGGTCATTGCCAAGAAAATTGAGCCATGGCCTTGCCAATGTGTGCCATTGCTGGGCATTGCCGAGAAAAATTGAGCCATGGCCGAGGAAAAGTGTGCCATTGCTGGTCATTGCCGAGAAAATTCAGCTATGGCTGGGCAATTGCGTGCCATGGCTGCCCATTACCGAGGAATTTGAGCCATGGCCGAGCAAAAGTGAGTCATGGCCGAGCAAAAGAGTTCCATTGCTGGACATGCCGAGAAAATAGTTCCATTGCTGGACATGCCGAGAAAATTGAGCCATGGCTAGGCTATTGCGTGCCATGGCTGCCCATTGCCGAGAAAAATTGAACCTCAGCCGAGCAAATGTGTGCCATTGCTGGACATTGCCGAGAAAATTGAGCCATGGTTCGGCAATTGCGTGCCATGGCTTCCCATTGCCGAGAAATTTGAGCCATGGCCTTGCCAATGTGTGCCATTGCTGGGCATTGCCGAGAAAAATTGAGCAATGGCCGAGGAAAAAGTTTGCCATTGCTGGTCATTGTCGAGAAAATTGAGCCATGGCTGGACAATTGCGTGCCATGGCTGCCCATTGCCGAGGAATTTGAGCCATGGCCGAGCAAAAGTGTGCCGTTGCTGGTCATTGTCGAGAAAATTGAGTCATGGCAGGGTAATTGCGTGCCATGGCTGCCCATTGCCGAGAAATTTGAGCCATGGCCTTGCGAATGTGTGCCATTGCTGGGCATTGGCGAGAAAAATTGAGCCATGGCCGAGGAAAAAATTTCCATTGCTGGTCATTGCCGATAAAAATTGAGCCATGGCCGAGCAAAAGAGTTCCATTGCTGGACATTCCGAGAAAATCAAGCCATGGCTGGGCTATTGCGTGCCATGGTTGCCCATTGCCGAGAAAAATTGAGCCTTGGCCGAGCAAAAGTGTGCCATTGCTGGACATTGCCGAAAAAATTGAGCCTTGGCTGGTTAATTGCGTGCCATGGCTTCCCATTGCCGAGGAATTTGAGCCATGGCCTTGCCAATGTGTGCCATTGCTGGGCATTGCCGAGAAAAATTGAGCCATGGCAGAGGAAAAGTGTGCCATTGCTTTGCATTGCCGAGAAAAATTGAACCATGGCCGAGGAAAAGTGTGCCATTGCTGGGCATTGCCGAGAAAATTTAGCCATGGGTGGGCAATTGCGTGCCATGGCTGCCCATTGCCGAGGAATTTGAGCCATGGCCGAGCAAAAGTGTGCCATTGCTGGTCATTGCCGAGAAAATTAAGTAATGGCTGGGTAATTGCGTGCCATGGCTGCCCATTGCCTAGAAATTTGAGCCATGGCCTTGCCAATGTGTGCCATTGCTGGGCATTGCCGAGAAAAATTAAGCCGTGGCCAAGCAAAAGAGTTCCATTGCTGGACATTGCCGAGAAAATTGAGCCATGGCTGGGCAATTGCGTGCCATGGCTGCCCATTTCCGAGAAATATGAGTCCTGGCTGGGTAATTGTGTGCCATGGCTGCCCATTGCCGAGAAATTTGAGCCATGGCTTGGCAAATATGTGCCATGGCTGCCCATTGCCGAGAAATATTGAGCCTTGGCCGAGCAAATGTGTGCCATTGGTGGGCATTGCCGAGAAAAATTTAGCCATGGCCGAGCAAAAGTGTGCCCTTACTGGACATTGCCGAAAAAATTGAGCCATGGCTGGGCAATTGCGTGCCATGGCTTTCCATTGCCGAGGAATTTGAGCCATGGCCTTGCCAATGTGTGCCATTGCTGGGCATTGCCGAGAAAAATTGAGCCATGGCCGAGGAAAAGTGTGCCATTGCGGGTCATTGCCGAGAAAATTGAGCCATGGCTGGGCAATTGCGTGCCATGGCTGCCCAATGCCGAGGAATTTGAGCCATGGCCTTGCCAATGTGTGCCATTGCTGGTCATTGCCGAGAAAATTGAGCCATGGCTGGGCAGTTGCGTGCCATGGCTGCCCATTGCCGAGGAATTTGAGCCACGGCCTTGCCAATGTGTGCCATTGCTGGGCATTGCCGAGAAAAATTGAGCCATGGCCGAGGAAAAGTGTGCCATTGCTGGGCATTGCCGAGAAAATTGAGCCATGGCTGGGCAATTGCGTGCCATGGCTTCCCATTGCCGAGGAATTTGAGCCATGGCCGAGGAAAAGTGTGCCATTGCTGGGCATTGCCGAGAAAATTGAGCCATGGCTGGGCAATTGCGTGCCATGGCTGCCCATTGCCGAGGAATTTGAGCCATGGCCGAGCAAAAGTGTGCCATTGCTGGTCATTGCCATGAAAATTGAGCCATGGCTGGGTAATTGCGTGCCATGGCTTCCCATTGCCGAGGAATTTGAGCCATGGCCTTGCCAATGTGTGCCATTGCTGGTCATTGCCGAGAAAATTGAGCCATGGCTGGGTAATTGCGTGCCATGGCTGCCCATGGCCGAAGAATTTGAACCATGGCCTTGCAAATGTGTGCCATTGCTGGGCTTTGCCGAGAAAAATTGAGCCACGGCCGAGAAAAAAGTGTGCCATTGCTGGTCATTGCCGAGAAAATTAAGCCATGGCAGGGCAATTGCGTGCCGTGGCTGTCCATTGCCGAGGAATTTGAGCCATGGCCTTGCCAATGTGTGTCATTGCTGGGCATTGCCGAAAAAAATTGAGCCATGGCCGAGCAAAAGTGTGCCATTGCTGGACATTGCCGCGAAAATTTTTCCATGGCCGAGGAAAAGTGTGACATTCCTGGTCATTGCCGAGAAAATTGAGCCATGGCTGGGCAATTGCGTGCCATGGCTTCCCATTGCCGAGGAATTTGGGCCATGGCCTTGCCAATGTCTGCCATTGCTGGGCATTGCCGAGAAAAATTGAGCTATGGCCGAGGAAATGTGTGCCATTGCTGGGCATTGCAAGAAAATTGAGCCATGGCTGGGCAATTGCGTGCCATGGCTGCCCATTGCCGAGGAATTTGAGCCATGACCGAGCAAAAGTGTGCCATTGCTGGGCATTGCCAAGAAAATTGAGCCATGGCAGGCCAATTGCGTGCCGTGGCTGTCCATTGCCGAGGAATTTGAGCCATGGCCTTGCCAATGTGTGCCATTGCTGGGCATTGCCGAAAAAAATTGAGCCATGGCCGAGCAAAAGTGTGCCATTGCTGGTCATTGCAAGAAAATTGAGCCATGGCTGGGCAATTGCGTGCCATGGTTGCCCATTGCCGAGGAATTTGAGCCATGACCGAGCAAAAGTGTGCCATTGCTGGGCATTGCCCAGAAAATTGAGCCATGGCAGGCCAATTGCGTGCCGTGGCTGTCCATTGCCGAGGAATTTGAGCCATGGCCTTGCCAATGTATTCCATTGCTGGGCATTGCCGAGAAAAATTGAGCCATGGCCGAGGAAATGTGTGTCATTGCTGGTCATTGCCGAGAAAATTGAGCCATGGCTGGGCAATTGCGTGCCATGGCTGCCCATTGCCGAGGAACTTGGGCCATGGCCTTGCCAATGGGTGCCATTGCTGGGCATTGCCGAGAAAAATTGAGCCATGGCTGAGGAAAAGTGTGCCAGTGCTGGTCATTGCAAGAAAATTAAGCCATGGCTGGGCAATTGCGTGCCATGGCTGCCCATTGCCGAGGAATTTGTGCCATGGCCGAGCAAAAGTCTGCCATTGCTGGGCATTGCCGAGAAAATTGAGCCATGGCTGGGCAATTGCGTGCCATGGCTGCCCATTGGCGAGGAATTTGAGCCATGGTCGAGTAAAAGTGTGCCATTGCTGGTCATTGCCGTGAAAATTGAGCCATGGCTGGGTAATTGCGTTCCATGGCTTCCCATTGCCGAGGAATTTGAGCCTTGGCCTTGCCAATGTGTGCCATTGCTGGGCATTGCCGAGAAAAATTGAGCCATGGCCGAGGAAAAGTGTGCCATTCCTGGGCATTGCCGAGAAAATTGAGCCATGGCTGGGCATTTGCGTGCAATTGATGCCCATTGCCGAGGAATTTGTGCCATGGCCGAGCAAAAGTGTGCATTGGTGGTCATCGCCGAGAAAAATTGAGCCATGGCTGGGTAATTGCGTGCCATGGCTGCCCATTGCCGAGAAATTTGAGCCATGGCCTTGCGAATGTGTGCCATTGCTGGGCATTGCCGAGAAAAATTGAGCCATGGCCAAGAAAAAGTGTGCCATTGCTGGACATTGCCGAAAAAATTGAGCCATGGCTTGGCAATAGCATGCCATGGCTGCTCATTGCCGAGAAATATGAGTCATGGCTGGGTAACTGCGTGCCATGGCTTCCCATTGCCGAGAAAAATTGAGACTTGGCCGAGCAAATGTGTGCCATTGGTGGGCATTGCCGAGAAAAATTGAGCCATGGCCGAGGAAAAGTGTGCCATTGCTGGGCATTGCCGAGAAAATTGAGCCATGGCTCGGCAATTGCGTGCCATGGCTGCCCATTGCCGAGGAATTTGAGCCATGGCCTTGCCAATGTGTGCCATTGCTGGGCATTGCCGAGAAAAATTGAGCCATGGCCGAGGAAAAGTGTGCCATTGCTGGTCATTTCCGAGAAAATTGAGCCATAACTGGGCAATTGCGTGCCATGGCTGCCCATTGCCGAGGAATTTGAGCCATGGCCTTGCCAATGTGTGCCATTGCTGGCCATTGCCGAGAAAATTGAGCCATGGCAGGCCAATTGCGTGCCGTGGCTGTCCATTGCCGAGGAATTTGAGCCATGGCCTTGCCAATGTGTGCCATTGCTGGGCAATGCCGAAAACAATTGTGCCATGGCCAAGCAAAAGTGTGCCATTGCTGGACATTGCCGAGAAAATTGAGCCATGGCTGGGCAATTGCTTGCCATGGCTTCCCATTGCCGGGGATTTTGAGCCATGGCCTTGCCAATGTGTGCCATTGCTGGGCATTGCCGAGAAAAATTG